>BCHZ01000009.1:0-10335 GCA_001599795.1 Exophiala calicioides | reverse complement strand
TGCATAATTGAGATGACAATTAAGATTAACAGACCGCACCGTCCGTGAACCTTCCTGGAAGTCTACTGGGAAGGCTCACATTGGGACCACAAAAGGCGGTCTGGCATGGAGCTGTAGCTGTCTCGTTGTGTTGGCGCCGCCAAGCCTATAAAGTGTGTTCGTAGGCCTAAGACAAGTGATTGGAACAAAATATCTAGGGAGAGTAGGCCCGCGCTTCGGCCTCGGACAGCATGAAGAGTGGCGTTAGGGGTTTTGGACTATTTCTCGTCGTGCTCATCATGTTGAACTAGTTGGGCAAAGAGTGCAAGATGTGACTCACACCTGTGGCACGTGATTAGCTGTTGTTAACTCTGCTACAGAAGTGGCTGCAATGATTCTTAAGTGTCAATAAATTTCTCGAGATGTCATTGAATGCAAGATGAACGCATCTCGCCTTCAGGAGTGGGTATTGGGAGGAAGCTTACCGAGGCTGTGCACTCAACGTATGAGTCTCATAATGGACACGTAGACTACTATTTATTACAGCGTGAGGTTTGGGGGTTTGGACATGAACACTGTGGCGGATCACACCTACTATTTTGTTCCGTAGAATCCGAGTCTATGAGCAACCCGTCATAGATGTTATGGACCTTTTACAAGGAACTCCGGTTCTGCACGAGATCGTGCTTTCAGGTCTCTGCATGGCGCTGAGGTTTTGGACTCTTTTCGTCTGGTTGAAAATTATTTCAATCCTTTTCGGTCTTCTGCTGGTCACCATAACGGCGTTTCTACTCGCGCTCCTGCTGCGAGTTTTCTTTATGCGGCATCAGCTCACCTGTCAGTCAGACAGCAACCAAACTGTACTCGGCAGGCCTCTTCTGTTCCCGGCGACTCTTACCCATACTCGACTTTCGCCAATAAAAAACCAATTCAGCCACCGAGTCTTGTTCATCGGTTTCCCGGTTGGCCTCCGTTGTCACATCGGCAGCTTGCTCTCTGTGGATGAGCATTTAGACACGAATTCCCCAACTTCTATATATCGAGCCTGGAAAAGAGTTATCGGGCAACTCACCATGTGGTTCAGCTTTGATCCAGTGCGATATCTCCACCGTGGAGATGACCATTCTGGCCTTCAGGAGAAGCTCCACCGATTTTTAAGACTGCAAGTAAGCTTTCCATGGTATCAGCCAGACATCAATTTGGTGGGACTGACCTTGAGCTAGAACGAAGATCCTGAGAGATGGAAATATGCCTATATGCTGAGCGTTCCCCGATTCCTATGGTGGTCACGCAGCGTGGTGACCTGGTGGTATCTCTACTCACCGATGCGGGAGCTGGACGCTGTCATCATGGAGATCAACAACTCATTTGACGAGAAGCGGAATATTCTTTTCAAAGTGAAACGTGACTCGGATCAGCCACCGGTGGTAAGCCAGACAGTCGAAAGCGATGAGAAGAGCAAGGTCCGATTTCTCCCCGCGTCGCCAAAAGCGACCTTTTACAAAGGGTCCTGGGAAAAACATATCTTTGCATCCCCCTTTGAAAAGGTAGAAGGTGAAATTGTTGCCCGGTTCAGGGATCTTTTGCACCAGAGCTCGTGGAAACGCAACGCAACTCTCTCCAATACCACTACCATTGGTCTTTCCGGGGAAAGTAAGATGACGACCAGGATCGCTTGCCATAGTCCTCCCCTGGATCCTCTCAAAGCGAACTCTATGGAGTTGGTAACATTTCTGCTTCAGTGGACCCTCCCTGGCGTCCTCACAACTCCCAGGATCATTTTTCAGGCCTTGAGACTTCACTATTACCTGGGTTTGATGAAGATGATGAAAAAACCGGCAATCAGGCCGGGAAGTGTTCCTCGCCAAGCCAGCCAAATCGAAAAGTATGCTTTCCTTCCATTATCAAGTCAAAATTGGTTTCACCCTTACTGATCTCTATCTAGGGATTTGGAGCCCTTCTTTCGTGAATACCTCTCTGACTGTGTCGAGTCGTACTCCGGAGCCTTGGAACTCACATACATTCCCTCTAAAGCGATAGCCAACGATTCTATTCGTATGCGTTCCCCAACATGGGGAGAGAGTGGGAGTCAAATGATCTATGTACCAAATCTGATCATCGAACCATTGGACCCTGGATTCTACACCCGTATTGTCGACTATAAGGATGTCTGGGCAGGCCTATCAGATGAGATGCAACAGACGGGTGATGATGCCGACGCAACATCCAGACTTCTATGGGTATCCGACCATTCTCTCTTCAAGGCGCTTGTGACATCAAAAGACTCAACCTACAATAAAAGAGCGCCTCATGCTGAATCACGCATATGGAAGCTTATACTCTGGTGCCGTGGCCTCTCGTTCATGGACACTTTCGTTATGTCCTCATCCTCCCCGTCCCTATGTTCTGCGTATTTCTCCTTGGTTATGCGGCAATGGACGGCCAAAAAATTCTCATTTAGCTCTCAAGCTATACTTAATACATACATCCTGCTTGGTGATGTGGGGATGAGATTGGTTTTATTCGAAGTTGCTGTACGCATGTCATCGGCCGCTTCGAACAACGTCTCTAGAGTACTTGTGGGCGGAGCCATGTATCTTCTGGTTATTAGACCTCTCATTGGTGTACGTGGCATGTCGTTACTCCGGAATGGTAACTAGGTAGTCATTATACCGGGCCTCTGAAATTCGTTCTATCTTCATCTCACATTGAGGAGTCACTCCGTTTGATCCAATCATAGTGTTCTAAGAAATCACCAGCTCATCAACCAAAGCCCCCTAAGACTCTGTGAGGTGAGAATTACTTGCTGATCATTATCAATCCTGCATGATACAGAACGCCTACCGAATGCCTGCAGAATGCCTGCAGAATGCCTGCAGAGTGCCTGCCGCTTGCCTGCAGAATGCCTGCAGAATGCCTGCAGAGTGCCTGCCGCTGATTAATGCCACTACAATTGCAGTCCCAAGGAACTTAGGTAGGTATTAGGAAAGCAGTTCCCTTGTGTGGTCAGAAGATCTTCTCCATCATGATCTAGATCGAGATTTCCCTCAAGGAATTGTGAATCTGGCAGAAGACACGCATCGATACAGTACCAGGCAAGTGAAAGGCTGACGTGGCTCGTATTAGAGTCGGTGAAAAAGATCCCTCAAGAAACTCAAATTATTGTGATCATCCCTGGTGATTTGTTATTATCCACTTAAAGGCATAGAGTGATACATCATGTGTCAGAAATGGGGGGAAAGGAATCACGAGGCTGCTTTGGCTCGGTATCTCCAGCTACGTGGCTTTTTTGTACCACTTCATGCCGTCTGGCCGCTGCTGGAGCGATCCCCGGACGGAAACACAACATCCCCACCACGCAGCTCATCCATCTATTTATTTCATCGGTCAGCAAGAGTTTATATGAGTAGAGTGTGTTTAGTACATAATGCTGTATGTTAATCATGATGAAAACTGGAAAGGAACACTCTTGATTTCTGGGCGAATTCTATTTTCCCTACAGTAAGCGAAGTCCCTTACGCAGCTCCATCATGGAGTCGAAACCCTCCACAATGAATGTCTCATTTCAGGTCTATCGCTCTACAGGAGAGGGCCTGGTCGTTGAAGACAACGTCACACGTACTCTGCAGAACAACGAAGTGTATATCGAAATAACACATTCTGGCGTCTGCGGAACCGATGAACATTTTCTCAAATCTGGCTACGTACTTGGACACGAGGGTGTCGGTATCGTGAAACAGATTGGTCCAGAGGTAGAATCTGTCAAAGTGGGTGATCGTGTTGGGTTCGCGTACGTTCGCAAAGTGTGCGGCTTTTGCGATAATTGCACAACAGGTTTGTTGCCATTCCTCCACTCTCGTCTGTGAAACTTCTTTTTGACGTCTTCCCTGTTTATTAGGGTACGATCAATACTGTAGAACGGTACGAGTTTACGGAGAATGTGACTATGACATTGGCTCTTTCGGTCATGGAACGGTGTGGGACGTCAACTGCCTCTTTCCTATCCCTGACGGGTATCGGTCTGAAGATGCTGCTCCGCTGATGTGTGCCGGTGCCACAGTGTGGCAATGTTTGTATAATTTTGGTGTTCGACCCGGTGAGCGCGTCGGTGTTGTGGGTATTGGCGGCCTCGGTCATCTTGCCATCAAGATTGCAGTGGCAATGGGGTGCCAGGTTGTCGCTCTGACTAGGTCTGAAGCCAAAAGAGAAGACGCTATGAAATTTGGAGCCTCTGAGTTCCACGTCTTTGATCCTTCAGCGGGAATACGAGAATTTAGACCCCTGAAGCACCTTTTGCTATGTGGAAGCTTTGGGATTGACTATTCTGCGTGAGTATTGGCTGTCTATCCCGTTATATTCGGATAGTGACTAAGTCAATTTAGGCTCATGCCCCTCATGGATACAAACGGTACCATATATCCACTGACAGTTGCATTCGAGAACCCGCCTCTTCCCTTACTATCCATGATCTCGCGAGGTGTGCGCATTCAAGGGTCTCGGGTTGCCTCTCGACAAAACATTCGACAACTTCTGGAATTCGCCTCCGAACATAAAATCACTCCAAGCATTATGAGATTCCCTCTGACCAGAGAGGGGATCGAGACGGCGATGCAGAAATTAAGAGACGGTGACGTCAGATATAGGGCAGTCTTGGTGCGCGATGTCTCCAATGAGCAGTGACGGTCATGGAAAGCAAGAGAGATTGGGTAGTGTAATGAAGCCCGCATCCAATATTTTGGCTGCCTGGAAGCTCCAACAGAGTGGATAGAGGTATTGATCTTGGTTTAACCAGTCACCTAGTCCGTAGACTAAAGTTTAGTGTGACTCAATGGAACCGACCCACCGGACGACATGGTTCACTTAGATACAGGCGTTGCTACAAATGCCGCTGATGTCATCTGCATGCACATCTTTACAGTGCTAGAGGGGGGCTGTGGGTGGCGAGTCTCCATCGTTAGGTATTAAAAAGACCTTCAACCTGCTGAGGAAGTGTCCTGACTTCATCGGAGCAATATGTGTGAACAACCTTTGTGATGTGACTGAGATCGAGTACCAGGTGAACATAGCCTCAAATACATGTGGATTTACTCCAGAAGATACAGATGATGTCTATACAAGGGACAGCCCTCATCACCGGTGCAGCGTCAGGTATGACCTCGTTGCCGTTCATGTTGATGCTAATTTCAATACATTGCCTGGGTAGAGAAAAACTAACCTAGAAGATTTTACTTGTAGGGATCGGCGCTGGCGCAGCTCACAAATTTGCCGCAAATGGTATTTCTAGACTGAGCTTATTGGATATTAATCAAGCTGGCCTCGAAAATGTCTATGATGACCTCAAAAAGAATCACCCAAATGTGGCTGTGTTGATCATGAATGTCGACATTACCGATGAGGCCTCTGTAACTAAGGCGATGCAGGACACAATAGCAAGGTTTGACCGAATCGATATTGCTCTCAATGCCGCCGGCGTGGGTGATACGATGTGCCCAACCCACGAGATGTCTCTGAATTCCTGGCAATCCATTATCAATATAAACCAGCTTGGGACCTGGTTGTGTGAGCGAGCTGTTATCCAGCAAATGCTTAAACAAGAGTAAGACACAGCTTCCTTTTAGAGAATGGGTCCTCTACTGAAACCAAGCAGATCTCAAGGGTTTCGTCGCGGCCGTGGTGTTGTCGTTAACGTTTCCTCTGCCTTGGGCCTGGTTCCTTCGGCGACTGGCTTGGCGATGACCACATACACGACTTCAAAACATGGTGAGGCGCCCTTTTATCCTTGAAAAGTGAAGACTGCTTAAGCTAATTTTTTCTGCAAGCGGTAATGGGTTTGACAAGATCGGTGAGTGAAGCATATGTAGTACGCCTAATACTTACGACTGATAATTGCGGTGATCAGGATGCAAAATTCTACGCCTCACATGAGATCCGCATCAATGCGATCTGCCCAGGGTCAGTCGAAGGATTGAAACAGAATGATATTTAAAACACAAGCTAATAGAGTATAGATGGGTGCGGACCCCGATGATCCAATCAGGCATAAACTCAGGGTTCCTGACGGAGGAGATCCAGTCAGCACCGGTGGGAAGAATGGCCGAGGTAGAAGAAATTACAGACGCAATCTTGTTTCTAGCATCTCCAATGAGTAGTTTCATGTACGGTACGGCTCTCACAGTTGACGGAGGATACAGCTTGTGATGAGTGTTTGGAGTGGGTTAACGCGATACCTAGAATATCCAATTTGATACCTTGTGCGGACGACCTCATTCATGAGCTGTTGCCACGTTCGATGGTGAAAAGGGCCCTGTCCTTGATGAGCTCACAGAGTGCCTCGGTCAGGATGAGATGAATGATCAGCTTCATGGTTATTGGATATCGCAGGTCCTCCGTTATATAGTGTGGCATTACCAATAGAGCACTTCGAATCTCGATGAGGGTCCCACTGATCGTTGAAACAAATGCCTACTTGTTACTCAATATTCAACCATTTAGCGTCAATAAATAGTAGTATGTAGGGCGGTAATCTATTCCCTAGTCAGGGAAGACCAATAGATTACCAGTATTTCATACTCTAGAGTATCAAGTATACTCAATATCATCGTCGCCCCTCTTAGTCATTGTACTTCGTCACCCTTTTTCGGCTCACTTGTAGTTCAATCATGTTTTCATATAGCAACGAACGGAGACACTGCTTCATCTCGATCGTCTCGTCCGTCATCCTACTCACAGTGGCATCTACAAGATGATCGGTACTGCTAAAAGTTCGCTCGAGATAGTAAGAGAGTGCTGGAATCGAGAGTAGGTTACAGACGAGTTTCTTTAATTGTGGACCCTCATACTTGTCCCACTAGGCCCGTAAACGCCGTGTTGCTACTTCTTGAAGTATCGCCTACGGTTTTCAATAAACATTCCTATATAAAATAGCAGGCCAATCCAACACAACAGTTCTCCCGTTATTAACAGGGTGCAAAAGCGAGCGTGTTACGGGGCAGAGGATATAAAAGCGGCAGTCCTAGTATTAGTGTCCTCCACGATAGCCTGAAGGGTTCCTTCGCCAATAAACCCTAGAAGAAGTGAGATTGAATCATTCTCAATGCACAGAAAGCGTACTGACTCAAATGGCTTTTTAATTGGTGGAGAATCGTCGCGCTGTAGGTGAGCCTTTGCTATATTAACAGCTGGTTCGGCCGCGCTAGTTACAGGTTGAGATGTTGATTTTAGGAAGGTCTCTTCTTGACGGCATTTTTAAGGCCCAGCGCTTTGACTGTAAGCTTAGCGAAACGGTTCAAAATGTACTTTAGGGGTATGGGGCTACGTGAGGGTATGTCGTACCTTCCTCCATTGTTTGTCAGATCAAGGCTAGGCGAGAGAGAGTAGAAATACGAAGTTCACTACAAAGGCCCTGTCAGGTTCAGGATAAAACACCTCTCTACATAACTTAACCATTGTATTGTACCACTGCACTATCGTTCTGTCCTAGGGGACTAAGGCTGTAACGCAGAGTATTCCCCGTTTCCAACATCACGTGACATCACTTGGCTGACCTCAATCCCAATCCTTCCCTTCCCATATCTAGGTACGACCTTACAGTGATCGTGGTCGTGACAAGGTACTTCAGGCTTTGTTATCTTTGCGAGGACGGTGTGGATCGCTGTTCGATCCCAGACCACCGGGAGTGACATGGGCACCAATGTTTTCGATACCCGGCCAGATGCGAGTGTCCAGATAAGTACGGTCCATCAAGATCTTGTCGTCTTCGAAGGTGAGGATTGCGCAGAATGGAGTGGAAAAGTCAGGTTGATCCTTATCGAGAACGACCGCCTCAACAACAGCGCGGTCGTCGCTTAGCCAATGAATGTGGTCGACGCGCATATACCGCCCAGCCGCGCCATCGGTGACACCGACCTCGATGGAGGTGAATTGCTCTAGGCCATGGGCGGAACCACCGGGAAACCAAACTTGACAATTTTTGTGATAATTTTCGCGTACAAAAAGCCGGGCGTTACCCAGGTTGTAGTCTATCTCCCATTGTTGGATGCGCTTAAGGTTTGATTGGCGAAGTATAGACATAGTATCTTTCCTTTTCTGAAAGGAGAGGTAAGTAAAAGATATAGCTCAGAGAGATTACGACAAGTGAAGAGCGATCCGCTACCACACGATAAGGGACTATTGTAATATATTATATACTATTTATGGTAAGGGTAAATACTGTAGTGGAAGGGGGCCGCGCTCTAAGGCCCTTGGGAGCACAGGCTCTCCTCCCTAAGACCTCCACTCGACCGGTGATGATGGGGTTTAGGGTTTAGGGTTTTGGTTTATCCCCTCTTAGCATAATTATATGTGACACTTCCTTAATTAACGTCGTAAACCTAGAATTTAAGAAGAGTGGAGCTATAGATGCAGATTCTCCTCCCCAGATTGAGTATGAGGCTGTCAGCTATGCCGTGACGCGTGTACTTGCTCGCTTTGAAGGGGAGGTATTGTGTCAACGCCAATTCAAAAATATAAAGTTTCGTTCTTTACGACTAAGGATCGAGCGATAAAAGGTTAAATCACGTTAAAGGAGCATACTATAGGGCAAAAACGTCATTGGGCCATAGGGTTAGGCGTCCCCGTGGGGACTGTTTGAGATTTCACTCCGGCGGAAAAGAACATCTACACGTCGCACGGCATTCATAAAGCGTCCCTCAAGGGACGCTCTCGGAAAGTGTTGGGAGATGAGTGGCACCGAAAGCGTCCCCTGCGGGAGGGTCTTGGCAGGTGCTAAAGGAATGTGGCATGGAAGGCGTCCCCCAGGGGACGCCCTCGAAAAGAGTTGAAGGAGTGTGGTGCTGAAAGCGTCCCCTAGGGGACGCTTTCGAGCGAGACCTGGATGAGGTAAGTAGGAAAGAGCCCCTTTCCTAAGTAGGCCTGTATTGAAAGCGTCCCCTAAGGGACGCTTTTGTAAGGTTTTCTTCTACCATCGAGGCTGTAGCGTTTCGAGATGAGTGAGCGGGTTCTTCAGTAAGCCGCCTCGTCGGCGGACGGGCCTCCTCCTAAGAGGCCGCTTACTCCATTAATTGTGTCGCCCAACTCATTGTCCGCTGCTGAACGAGCAGAATCACATCGGCTAGTGACGGCCATCTTTCCCATCAACGTCTTAAGTCCGGTGTGGAAGCGCGGCACTAATCGATCACTCGACCCTTCCCATCAACAACGACTTTATCGTGCGTTCCGTCGAGAATTGCGTCGCACGGATCCTGGTAACGCTCTTCGGCTGGTCTACACCCGGCAACAGGTCGACTCTATGATCCGTGAGCTTAAGCGTCGGGGCGAAACCCGAGTCGACTAGAAACGACGCACACCCGGCGCGTGGCCTTCGTTTTTAGAGTGGGAGCGTGTAAACCCTATCACATCTGCGGCAAACATTAGACGGTGAAATGTTTGAAAGCGCTAATGGGGAGTGGGCTTGGCGACTCGATTTAACTCCATATTGACCGTAGTGTCAGAGACCGGGTCTCGACAACGGCCACGCCAAGGCAAGGGATCATGCACCAGGGAGACAAGAGGAAGGTATGCCGAATGGCAGCCTTAGCCAGTCACGTGATCATGTAAGGTGCTCTGCTGCTCTGCTGTGTCAGAGACCGGGTCTCGACAACGGCCACGCCAAGAGGAGGTCACGCCTATGGGAGACATGAGGAAGGTATGGCGAGCCCAGCCTTGCCTAGTCACGTGACCTCAGGAATGATACAGTGATTCCTTGATACGGCGCGTATGCACCGCATCATTGTATCAAGGTATCATTCAGGATCTCCTACACCTATATAGCCACGCTCCCTAGCCACGATGGAAGGACTTACTCCTTCTTCCGTAGTTAACCTCGTTAAGTAACAAGACGTTACCTTTAACGCTTAACCCCTTATGCCTTCTTAATTCGTATGCCATTAGTTGTTTAGTGCTCTACCCTCTATATTAATACCTTACCTTATTCTAATTCGATTAGACCTCGGTCCTTCGGAGCGGTTTATAACATTTTAACTACCGTTAATAGGTATTACTTAACACGATAAGACTCATATTATCCGGAGCACGCCTAACGTCGCCTATAGCCGACTTAACTCGCAAGTTTCAGTCTCTTAATATATCCTTAAGCAGTGTTGTCACTCCGTAAGCGATACCCAGCACTACGGGGACCGCCCCTACTAAGGTCGCGCTAACTATTATATATATAGGAGGAGGCAGTAAGAGCGATATTAAGGTAGACTTCTTTCACGGGGATAGAGCTAAGCTCAGGGCCTACTTAATCTAGGTTAAGTTAGCCTTCGCCCTATAGCTAGATAAGTTTAAGAAGGATAGTAAGAAGGTTCTATTCGCCTT
>BCHZ01000007.1:214299-702643 GCA_001599795.1 Exophiala calicioides | reverse complement strand
GAGGGTAGAGCACTGGACAACTGATGGCATACGAATCAAGAAGGCACAAGGGGTTGAGCGTCAAAGGTAACGTCTTGTTACTTAACGAGGTTCACTACGGAAGAAGGAGTAAGTCCTTCTGCTGTGGCTAGGGAGCGTGGCTATATAGGCATAGGAGATCCTGAATGATACCTTGATATAATGATGCGGTGCATTCGGACCGTATTAAAGGATCATTGTATCATTCCTGAGGTCACGTGACTAGGCAAGGCTGGGTTCGCCATACCTTCCTCATGTCTCCCATTAGCGTGACTTTCCTCTTGGCGTGGCCGTTGTCGAGACCCGGTCTCTGACACGGACGAGCTATTGAGCGAGCTTCGGGAGATGTTAATGAAAGAGGCAAGGTAGCCGGTAAATTTACTTGGCGGAGGTGTTGATAGAAGAGGTAAGGTAGCCGATAACTTTCCTTAGCGGAGGGTGCGAAAGTAAATCGAAAGTAGTAAGGCGTGGAAAGGTGGAGGGTGCGAAAATAAATTAGATCCGGTTTAGCGCGCTTTCTACGGGGGAGTAAGAGGGTCGATCCAGCACTCTAAGAAATTTCTCCAAGGCCGAGAATCGACGTTTTTTCCACCTCACCACCTAATAAGAAGGAATTTCGGGACGAGAGTAACACTAATCGATAGAAAATCACGAGACGTATCGAGACGTATTAAAAAGTATAAATTATTCTAAGCCGAAGGCGACCCTAACCCTACCTTTCTATAGATGTATTAGTATGGCCGCTATCGAAACTCGGTCTCTAACATCTATTATGCTCTATTGCTCTATTTAATAGAGTACGTAGAGTAGTAGAGCACCTTACATGATCACGTGATTAGGTAAGGCTGCCCTTCGGCGCACCTTCCTAGTGTCTCCTTAGTGCGCGATCTGGTGCCTTGGCGTGGTCGTTGTCGAGACCCGGTCTCTGACAAGATACTAACGCTTGAGAATCTCAGAGATCTCGTAAGCGTTGCGTGCACTATATGTAATTGCCTCATGCGCCTTGGCAAGCGGGGTAAGCCCTTTACCCGATATCTCCTGTCAGTCCCTGACACGTAGCTTCATCGAGCCACGGTAATTCTGGAGCGCCGAAGGTACTCAATTCTCCCGTGGCCGAACCAGAGAAAGCTTCTTCGAAATCAAAGTCGGACATCGCCCAGCTCGGGAGGTCGAAAAAGGTGTTAGTTGAAGATGTTGACCACACCGATGAGCCCTCTACGCCCTCAACTATTATAGGTGGTATTGCTGTGGGGTATTGCACTTGTTCAAGTTGCACCTGAGGTTGGCGAGTCTGAGACCTTGCTAAACCTCTTCCTTCAACAGTAGTATAGGGCATTGCGGAACATTCCCTATGTTGCTGCGGTAACGCGCCGACTTGAGTAAGGTGATCCGATGGTCTCGTGGTACTGTTGTTCTGATGTAAGGCACTGGCCCATGATTTGGAGTTGGGTCGCTGTTGAGGAGTGGGAAACCTTAGAAACGAAGACTCCTGGGTGGCTGTTAAAGACATTTCATCAATACACGAATGTTGACCTCGATGCTGAGTATCTCTGTGCTGTAGGTTACTGTTACTCCTGTTCCTCTGGTGGTTGCCCTCTGCCATTGTGTGGTGAAAGAGATCTTGAATGATACCGTTCAATCTGGAGACTGTCCTGATCATTTTGCCACTAACCCAAGTCTTCCGGCAATATGTAGACAAGATATGCCCGGCGGAGATGATGGACTTGCGGTAGCTCTCTTTCAATGTCGGATTGTCCACAACAATGCTAATGAAGATCATCGTTGCACTAGTGATGTTATGCATGAACGTGAACGTATATTTCGGGTAATTTGACGGTATCTTGTTAACAAGATTAATAATAGACGATGCAACCTGCGCACAAACGACTCCTTTGGCTATCCTCTCAGCGAGGTTCGCACTGGAGGCCGCGACAGTCCTTCTGATAAGGAGTTTCAGGAAGGAATAGCGCTGAAATCAAGGTCAGCCAAGGTCTGAGGACGAAAAACAGGAGTACATACCAACTCAATGAACAGGCACTGTTTGATTTGCCACCATTCTAGACCAGCAAATTGCTGCTCGAACGAAAGATCAGCTTGATATTTCAGGTAAGATGGTAACCTGCTCCTTGAAGCTTCTAGAAGGCTGTCCAGATAATCGCACAGTACGCTGGACGAGCCGCGGATTGCCCGGTCCTCACTATACATATTCCTCCAGAGGTCGCCGACGATCTTTGAGGTCGATATCATGGCTTCGCAAGACGACGCCGCAATGTGTCTCTCGAGTGAAGCCTCAGCCATTATCTCATTTCTGAGTTCTTCAACAGTATGTGTCGCCGATTTGTGCAATTGTAGCCACTCGTCGCTGAGATTGAATGGACATCTAATTTCATTGTTCACATCTTGAATGACAAAAGGACGACCCGTCTCGAGCGACAAGCGCCGATCAAAGATATATATGCACCACCACACACGCGTAAGCATTTCGTCCTGGAATATGGGCATATCGGCATAGGTCGATCTCCGGTGTAGTCCTAGTGTGTGTGCCTTAGAGATTGCGTTCGCAAGGATTTGTTCCGCCTTTTCAGTTGCGTCGAGGCGAAAGAGATACACAACCTCAAAACGATGAGTAGCGGACCAATGGCTCAAGGGGAATTTTAACTTACCATCAATGCGAACGCTTGAAGGCCGTGAAGTGAAGGTTGAGAATGGGATGTTAAGTCAAGGGACTCGCGCATGAGGTACATCGCAACGCTATAAAGTCTCCATCCGGCGGAGTGAGTACCATCAATGTTCTCCGTTCTGGATGACGCAGTGCAGCGGCCGAGGGCCAGGCATATGAAGACGATCGCGAGAGACAATCTATTCTCTTCGCTGGTTTCCAGGTCCTCGAACGATATCATAAGTGATCGCTGCCACGTATCGTCGTAGGTCTGCCAGACAGAGGGGGGATGAACGAACGGGTACAAGATGTGTATGTCGTCAAAGAAGATCCGCATGTAGGCATCGAACTGGATTTTGTCGGGTACAATGCCGTTGGAGAGAAGAATTGTGCGTAGCTCGCTCCGATGGTTCTTTTCGGCATCCAAATTAAGCACACTAGGCAGATGCTTTGGGGTCACTGGTCGGCCGGAAGACATCGGGCTCCCTGAGTGAATTCCCTGTTCGGCGTCCATGGAATGTTCTTTCGCTTGCCCGAGTACTCGCATCGATGTTTCTCCAGCAAATGTTTGTCGATCATCGTTTTCTGCAAAGGGGGAAGGCCTTGAAGGTGCATATTCTGCTGCAGCTGTGTCAACGGATGGAGCTGGGGTCTGGCATGTGTCTTTGATTGAGGAATCGCCCGGTCCACGGGGTGGCACTGCCTGTAGCTTCTGTTCGAGGCTCAGTATTCGCTGCAGCAGCTCGTTCGTAGTGGGATTGGAGGAGTCGGTGTCGCTGACGGAACTCCGAAATCCGCCATAAGTTATTGAGCCGCCTGGCTCTGACAGCGACGACGAGGGCAGGTTCCTTGTCACCTGTTGTGTTTGTCGAGCAACGGTGAAGCAGTCTCGTCTTCTGAGTGTGCATTGTGAGCACGGGATGCTCCCAGTGCACTGTCTCTGTTAGTCTAGATACATGATACTGGAAAGTGACAATAGTACTTTTATTTTGCGTCTTTGGCAATTCGTGCTAAGGGACGTCGTCAATCTTTCTGTCCAGTGTATTGTTACGGGTATCCTTGATGATGGACGCACCAGGCCCTCTCCGCGTACTTTGCTCTACTCGCCCGCCTGGATGGCTCCTCATCGCTATTCGTCAAGTTGACAGGCATTGATAGGGCTTGGTTGGACTCGCAAGCAAGTCAGGAGGTCCTCTGGGGTCGAGCCATGCCTGCTGTGGGAACAAGATTGCATTTGCGCTTTTAAAATTGGGACATCGCCGTCGAGGTGTTGTCTCGCTCGACGTCAAGCAATCCCGCAGAGTTTTCTCTGGCACGACTGCTGTTACGAGCTGGGGCGTGCTGGGCGCAATGAAGCGGGGATGTGGGGACCCCACAATGCACAATGCTGGTGGATGGTTGTCCAATAAGGGAGGCTGCCCAGGATTTCAAGTTAACGGTCGCCGCCACAATACGGTCCCCTTGCCACGCATTATCCGCTGGGACCATTATCTCGTACCTAGGTAGTACTCGTACCCAAAAGTCCTATTTCAAGAGTGCAATTTAGTATCGTAGTACGATGGATACTCGCAAGGTATTAAATCTTTCTCGTCCCACCGAAGTTCTGAAAGTTCTGAGTCCCAAAAGACAATGCCAATATTAACCAGGCGTAACGTGCCTAAGAACCCGGTTTCAAATAGCCAGTAGCACAACGCGTAGCATTCCCTGGTTGCGGAATCCTCGGAAGCCTGTGGGCGGAACGAGGTGGGGAACGGCCTTGTACGGATCGTTGATTTCCAGGCCCCACCCCTTAGGTTCCGCTTTGCCCTGCAAGCACTTCACTGAAAGCGCCTCAGAATGGAGCATTCAACGGGGCTACAATTGGACGGAAACAAGACCCTGCGGCTTCCGATGTAAGTCGTTGGCATTCCGTACCTCATCCCGAAAGGTACTGATCAACTGAAGTTTGGCAAATGTGGCGTAAGCCTAGAAACGAACTCTCAAAGACATCGCATATGTTGCTGGCCGTGTCGTGCGATATTGTGAAAACCCTTCCCTGATTGAGTTGACTGCATGCACCTGTGTTAACGATATTGCCGAGCATTCACAATCGTTCCACGAAGAACCTTTCGTGCCTACCCATTCGCTGTTTGTACTAGTAATAGTGACCACTTGATCCTTCCTACTCGACCTCCTTTGTTCATACTATGCCGGCCCCAACAGGAAAAGTAGCCTTCGTGGCTGGATGCAATGGTGTCAGTGGGAATGCGATCGTCGAATATCTCATTCGCAAGCCGAAAGAAGAATGGTAAGCAGGGTTCTGGTCATCATCGGCGAGTGAATGTTGCTTCTAACGACTATCTAGGTCACGTATAGTCGTCAGTTCGCGAAGTCAACTGAAAGCTTACTGGCAAGACCCTCGGGTGGAATTCGTTGGAGTTGATTTCCTGGCGCCTGTTGACACCATCATTGACGCCCTGTCGCCGTTTTGCAAAGGTGTCACCCACGCCTACTTTACGTCCTATGTCCATACCGATGACTTCACCAAATTACGGGACTTGAACACTCCTCTCTTCGAGAACTTCTTGACTTCTCTTGACGCGGTAGCATCACAGTCTTTGCAGAGAGTTTGTCTACAGACTGGGGGAAAGGTAAGCTCTCTAGAGCAGAACAGTCGCCCATCGGACTCATATCTTTGAACATAGAATTATGGAGTACACCTCGGCCCCGTCGAGAACCCTTGCCGCGAAGAAACACCCCGCTACGAGGACCATAGCCTGAACTTTTACTACGCCCAAGAAGATTTCATGTTCAAGATGGCCGAAGAACGAAACTGGTCATGGAATATTATACGTCCAGGTGGAATTGTGGGATTTACTCCAGGAAGTAAGCATAGCATTACTCTTTATTCACGGTTATCTAACCGAAGTAGAAAACGGCATGTCCGAATGCCTCACTCTGGCTCTATACATGGTGGTCTGTAAGGAATTAGGTGAGACACCTCGGTTCCCAGGCAACAAGTACTTTTACAACTCTGTGGACGACAATACATACGCAGTATCCTTGGCGGATATGTCTATCTGGGCAACAACATCGGAGCATACGAAGAATGAAGCATTTAATCATGCAAATGGCGACACATTCGTATGGCGTTACTTCTTCCCCAGAGTGGGTAACTACTTCGGCATAGAGGTTTGTCTTCTGAAGTATATCTCTAAAGTTTTCATATCTGACTAGGATGACTAGATTCCGGACCAGAAGGAGTGGCCTGAACTCGGTGACAAAGAGGTGTACGCCAACGAATTCAGAATGGCCGACTGGGCCAAAGATAAGAAGGCTGTCTGGGAGCAAGTATGTGAAAAATACGGAGGCAACAAAGAGGCTTTTGACTGGGGCACTTGGGGGTTCTTTGACTGGGCAATCGGCAAATCCTGGCCTACTCTGTTGTCCATCAGCAAAGCACGTAAATTTGGTTGGAAACGACACGATGACACGTTCGACACCTGGGTAGAGACCTTCAAGTCGTTCGAAAATGCTGGAATATTACCCCGGGGTCACGCCCTGCGCGCTTCTCTTACGAATGGCGCCGCCCATGGCAAGGAGCAGAGGCTCTTGTCAAACGGATACAATCCTGCAGTTGAAGCACCGTGCATCGCAGCAGCTCAAAGTGACCTGCCGTCTGAGAGATGCATTGTTCTTATAAAGTAAATAGGCGGCTTGGAGGCATGCCTCGTGTCAACTGCGACCTGGATTTTATTGTGAATCTTGAAACTATCGAAGTTATACTTCCCTCTCTATACCTGGGCCGGCCATTCTGCCGTTATCTGACTGGAAGCAAATTTTAAGTTATCACTCACTACAAGGCATCTGAGACCTATTACCCCTCTAACAGTTGACGAATATTGTTCTGGGCAGCGAGAACATAGACGTCAGAAGTGGCTATGATCGGCGTTGTGTTTGATTGCCATATTTAGATAGACGGAGTCATGAGTATTTCCGATTTCCCATTACACAGTGCCGCACGCTTGAGCCCGCCGTCTAGAAATTTTATTGCTCCGTTGGTTTGAACGGCAGAATAATTAGGGGAGCTCAAAGTCCTGCGACTAGCTTCCGCTGTCGGGCTTCTCGAGTTGCTGACCGGAACCTGTCCTTCCGCAAAATCCGTACCTTTCCGCATAGCTATTATCTAGGCTAGCATGGGATCCTAAGAGATTAACCATGTAACTTAACAAAGGTAAAAAAAGACATCATTTCCCAGATCTTCTCTTCCCTATAGCTTATAGTATTTTTATCACCGGCAAGACTAAAATTACATAGCCACTGCTATTCATTCCCAGCCATGGCTGTGGTAAATGATTTTGCTCCAGCCCAGGCTTCTCTGGGCTCCCCCATAATGAGCCAGAAGAGCGAGCACAGCCACGTTGAGCTTTCACGCACTGTCACCGTCGAACCACTCCCAGAAGCTATTAAAGCTGAAGGGGGCTTTCTGCTCGACACTGAAGGATTGCAAGGGCCGACCGCGCTCCAGCTTGCTGCAGATGGACACGTATGGTCGACAGTTCCCCAAATATGCCGAACGATGCTAATCACCCCCTTCTCGACAGACTGTACTTGTACCCCAGCCAACGAATGACCCCAACGATCCTGTAAATTGGAGCTGGACAAAGAAACACCTCATACTCCTCACTATCGCTTGGGGAGCATTGTGTGCAGATTTCACTTCTGCTAGTGGTCCTTCCGTGATCTTTCCACAAGCAGCGCAATGGGGAATATCTCCCAACAAAGCCAATCAGCCTAATGCCATCAACGTCTTGTTTGGGTAAGCCCCCCCCCCCCCTTGTTAGGTAATACCTTGCCACTCAATTGACCACTCTCCAGTGGCATCGGAGGACTGATCTGGGTGCCTGTGAGCGGAATTTGGGGGAGGGCTCCGGTTCTCTTCTGGGCGACGGTTGCCGGTCTGGGATTTTCCATCGGTGCCGCAGTATCACCAACGTATGAATGCTACTTCGCCATGCGTGCTCTGACGGCTTTGTTCCTTACATCCGGCCAAACCATGGTGATTGCCTTCATCAAAGACCTGTTCTTCTTCCATGAGCGAGCGCGCAAGATCGGTCTTTGGGCCGCACTCTACGTAAGTGTTGTTCCCCCATCTTTACCAGCACGGTGTTCTGATGCATTCCAGATCGCCTCCCCGTATATTGGCCCCTGTCTCGGGAATTTCGTTATATACAAAACAGAGCATTGGCCGGATGTCTTTTGGCTTTGTGCAGGAGTGGTAGGGCTTCAGGTGATATTTGTAACCCTGTTCATCGACGAGACATGGTACAACCGTGAGCTACACAGTTCCGATCAGCCGACACGGCAACCAGGTCTGAAAGGCCGCCTAATGCGCCTCACGGGCGTATGGCAGCTTCAACACCATTCGCACTACTTCCCTACGACTGCAGCAACGTACTGGAAGTTTGGCTTTATGATCACAAGACCTGTGGTCTTTCTGATGTGTTTAAGCTAGTAGGTCTTCCCTGTTTACGATCAAGTACCTTTCAATATTGACACTTTGGCAGCCTCATGATATTTGCCTGGGCCATTGGAATCAATATTACCACTACTATACTCTTCGCTGAGCCCCAAGCTATCGGCGGATACGGTTATACAAACAAAGGACTGGGGTTCCTCTATTTCACGCCAATTGGGGCAGTCATGATTGGAGAAGTATTTGGCCACTTTTTTAACGATTTCCTGGCCCGAAAGTACATTCACCATCATCGTGGCATTTTCGAGCCTGAAGCACGTCTGTGGATGATTTACATCTCTATCGGGATTATGGCTCCGGCCCTTGTCCTCGTGGGCGAGTCTCTGAGGTGGCATCTTCATGTGGCAGGCGTTATTTTCGGCTGGGGTCTGTTCGTCGTCGGCTGTATGACGATGTCGGTTGCCCTTACCGCCTATACTCTTGACGCCTATCCCACAGCTCCTGCGGAGATAGGAGGCTGGATCAACTTTAGCCGGACTATTGGCGGTTTCTCCGTCGGTTACTTTCAATCGCCATGGGCGGCGAAGGTTGGTGCGGACGGTAGCTTTGGTACACAGGCGGCAATTGTTGCTCTTGCTGCCGTTCCTGTGATCCTTGTTCATCGCTACGGGCATCGGCTGAGAATTAAATTTGCCGGCTTATAATGGGAGAGAATTGGCATGAGGTTGACTGTAGAGATGTGACAGATCTGGTGCAGTGAATATAGGATTTAGGTTGAATTGGAATTGTATGGAGTTCAGAACATGCACAATGCCAACAATGGCGGAATTCTTGTTATCTTGCTGTAAAGTATTTCGGAGTTGAAGCAGATAAATCATAGTCCGTTGCCAACTGGATCTGGCTTGTATTGGCCTTACCCATTGCAGCGGTGATATTAAAGTCAAAATTGGTGTGGACAATAGCATAGATGGTGGAATCACACCAGTTGGAGCAAGATCGGAGCTTGAAAACCTTAAGGAGATCATAGAGATCTCAGTGTCAAAAGTCATCCTTACTGTTTAACGGGAAATCGGTCGAAATATCTACAGCGAGGGGAATGGCAAGCACTTGCCATGAGAAACGAAAAGAAAGAGGACTATGATGTCTTCAGCTTCTGATCGTGATTACTTAGTTGAGTAACTACAATCGCCTGATAGTGGTCTGAGTTAGTGAACAGCAGAAGCGTCAATTTCCGACTGGGACCTTGAAGAGGGCTGAACCCAACAACGGTCGATACCATATCATTTTTAGATCTCGATGAAGGAATGGCCCACCGTTCCGCTCTCAAACTGGGAGGCGAGGGATTCGACATTCCGTTTCCGAAGACCACGCTTTTCCGTAACTCGCCAGCTGCTGATCCAATCTGAGCTTGATACCACCGCCGCAGTCACCCAGAAATCCCTTCTTTGTCGATCTGAAGGGACCCGAAGTTAAATCGTAAACCGCCGTATGCCTTCCTAGCCTGAAACTCGACGAGCAATCTAACAGCTGTCACATGTATGCAAACTTTGGGATAACGAGGTCAGTGGCTGCAATGAACTTCAAGTGATATTTTAGGCGTTGTGGCCGTGGGAAACGCAATCGGCTCTTATCAATACTGGGGGCAAATTTTTGGGACCTAGACAGATCTCTAAAGCACATACAAGCGTTGAAATGGTTGCTCCTCTTGGGCTGACTGTACGCTTCATGGGCTTTGCTAGACAGTCACCCTGGCCTTAACGGCCGTCCAGGACGGTCGGAGAGTAACTCTGCCCCACCACGCCTTCAAGTTTGGCCTCGACATGATCTGGGACTCATATCCAAGGCGAGTTGAGAGCATTTCAATGAATGGAATATGAAAGATGTCTACCAGGCTGAAACTGGGGCCGCCCAGGCCACCTTGTTTACCTAATATACTGTTGTAGTAATCCAAGCATTGCGATACTTGGTCTTCAAGCTCTCGCACCTTGTTGGGATCTGGCTGGCCGTGCCCTCGAGCGCTTGCAAGAGAGGGAGTTAGTTCAAACCTAACAAAAACGTTGAATCGGCGGGAACGTACAGCTTAAAGATAGTCTCGTGAGCGAGACCCGAAATAGCGGGGTCAAAATAAGAATACCCAACGCTATCGACCTGTTCGAACAAGGCGAGGTCTTCTGGCTGATCAGGAGGGCCAAGCAGTGCTTTGTACTTTGCGGCTAAGAATCGACAAATGGCACGAGACTCGATTATTTGTGTGTCACCCTGCTTGAAAACAGGGACCCTTCCGAAAGGGTGGTATTGAGTTTTGAAATCAGTTGTCTGCGACTGTCAGGGTTGAATCAAGCTGGGTCGACTTGTTTTTCCTGAAATTCGATCATGTGGAAAGGCTTTTGGGACGTACTTTCCACTTGGCCACATCGATTGCGACCAGTTCATAAGGCAGGCTAAGCTCTTCCAGTAGCAGAAGCACTCGTTGTGTTCGTGTAGAACGAGCGATCCCCACAACCTGGATGCTCATCTTGGGGCAATCTATTAATGTCGAGCCCAAATAGTCTCGCCACGAGTTTGTTGGGCTTGGCTGAAGGGGGAAATGAAGAGATACGTGTCACTTATATCAATGCTCTCCAAATCTGAAAGCTAATCGGATCATTTGTTATCTTTAATAAACCCGTAGAGTTGGAAGGTGAACTAGATGAGTCGGTAAGTACGGAGGTGTCTGGTGCAAAGCCACTAACGATAACCTCCCCTCCGAAATGACGATAGTCCACCAGGCGGCAATTGAGACCAACCTCTGGCCAGAATGTGAGGCTGGGGTATCACGCGCCAGTGATCGGATTAATAGACAGGCATCTGACCAAGAGTGGTATGCCCCGGAAAGGTGGGGAAGACAGCAGGCTGAGCAAGGCCCCTTAGGCGTCGACGATGGCCACTTTCTTCTAGTGGGGCCCGTTCTGCTTGGCCGCAGGAACGAGACCATGAAACGGAAAGACGTGCGGAACTCGGAATGGTAAGATCCAGACCAGTCGCATAACGTCTTTGGTCACGTCACGCAGCGTATTGAAATACATTGAGTTCATTCTCACGTCAACACACTCATTCGTACATGTTGGCGTTTTAGTCTCCATGTCGAAAACACACCGTAATTTGATGATTCTCCACTCCAAGATCGACTTGTCTCAATTCAGCAACACCTATTAGCTTCTTCGGCCCACATACACACGCAGGAGGCCTTCATAAAGCAAGGACTAGTAACAACCCATCTTACATACTTCTTTTACTCTAGGTTAGGCATATCAATCCAGAGCTAAATAGAATTGACGTCCGAGTATGTCCCTCTTATGCAAATTGTTTCTGAGGGCGGGTATTTCACAGATGTAATGAGCATTACTAATTATCAGCCAGGAACATGTCCAACAATAGCAGCGCGGCGGGCAACGGCATCAAGACCACGCCGCTGAGCAACATTGAAACGGAAGTCTTCGTCGTCGGAGCGGGAGTCACCGGTCTTGGAATGACTATCTTACTGAACGACTTCGGTGTGAAGACATTCACAATCGCAACGCACCGAGGCACAGCGCCAGCGCCGCGCGCTCACATCACGAACATGAGGACCATGGAAATTTTTCGCGACATGGGCATCGAGAAGGAAATTAGCGACGTGTCAATACCTCTAAAAGACCTAGGTAGTGCTTGGATAGGCACTACCCTGACGGGTTTGGAGATTGGTAGATATAGTAGCTACGGGGCCGGTGATGAGCAACTAACTCACTACGCAATTTCGAGTCCTTGCAAGATGGAAAGCACGCCACAACACTTCATGGAGCAGGTCATGCTAAAACGAGCTCGCGAAAGAGGGGCTGATATTCGCTTTTATACGGAGATCGTTTCCATCGAGCAGTCGCCCGACGGCATCCAGGCACGAGTGCGAGAGCGCGGCAGTCAAACCGAATATGAAGTTCGCGCACGTTATCTTGTTGGTGCAGACGGCGGGCGCTCGACTGTTGCGGATATGGTAGGATTTGGTTTTGTCGGAGAGCCCGGCCTGATGTCCATGCTTAGCTCGTGGTTGGAGGTTGATTTGGAAAAGTACACCGCTTATCGTCCTGCTTGCCTTTGGTGGATGATGCAGGCCGGAAACGAGTACTGGGTCGGTTCAGGCTTGATGCTATGTGTACACCCTTGGAATGAATGGACCTTACAACGACAATACGATCCTACTCAAGGAGAACCCGATACGTCCGACGAAGCTGTCATCGAATACGCCCGGAAGGCATTCGGCATCGACGACCCGGAGCTCAAATTCCGGGTGAAGCGAGTCACCAAATGGCAAATCAATCACGTCGTGGCCACGGAGTACACTCGTGGACGTATCTTTCTGGCCGGAGATGCTGCCCATCGCCATCCACCAACCGGCGGCTTGGGAAGTAATACATCCATCCAAGACTCTTACAATTTAGCCTGGAAACTCGCCATGGTCATCAAAGGGGACGCTGGCGAGCGACTGCTTGAAAGTTACAATCAAGAGCGACAGCCTATAGGGAAGCAGGCGGTTGACCATGCTATTTCCACCCTTTATGATCATACACTACTTGCACCACTCTTAGGCTTCGAGCGTGGAAAGTCCCGGGAGGAAGGCATGGCTTCGCTCGCGTGGCTCTTCTCCGACGCGCCGGAGGCTGTCGAGCGTCGTGCCAAAGTCGAAGAAGTTGTCAGGATGGGAGATAAACGATCTAATGCTCTAGGGATACAGCTTGGGCAACAATATGCGAACAGTTGCGCTGTTATGGACGATGGCACCCCTTCCCGTCCACACGTGCGTGACCCGATTCTCTTCTATGAGCCAACGACACATCCTGGCGCATTCCTGCCACACGCCTGGCTCGAGTACGAGAAACGTCGTATCTCGACTATTGATGTCATGCAGTACGGAAAGTTCGGTCTCATTGTTGGCATTGGCGGGAAGCCCTGGATCTCAGCTGCCGCGAAAGTCGGCGAAGAACTGGGCGTGAAGCTGCCGGTACATCCCATTGGGAAGCGCTGTGTCTATGACGATGTCCTCAACGAATGGACTGACCGGCGAGAGATCACTGACTACGGAGCACTGCTTGTCCGTCCCGACCGCTACATTGCCTGGCGTTGTTCCGGTCGGCATTCGGACCCCTACCAAGCTCTTCGCTCTGCGTTTTACAGTGTTCTCGGCCGCGATGGATCTAAGGCAGCATTATGAGGGTGTCCACGGGTTTTGGAGAAACTTCGTGATATTCTTCCGTAGAAAATGGGCCTATGCGCATGCTCGTGGGCAAAAATCCTGCACGTGACTACTATTACCCGCCTCAGTTACAGGATCCAAGAGCGTCCTTTTGTCGCCCCGAAGTCGCTATTCTTGACGACCTCCACTTTGATCCACCAAGGGTTTCGATTCATGCCTGAAAATGCCGCTTAGGAAACCATCAGAGCACTAGCAGCTAATCGCAAGTAAAAGATGGCTGCCGGAACTATGTATGGCAACCTTGGCCTAAGATTACAAAGCGTCTAGAGCTAGCCCTCATCAGTTCCACGCTCTGACAAGTTTTGAATCCGATCTTTGAAAGCCAATATCAAGTGAGTAGAAACCTGATACAAGATGACTATGTACTTTACAGCTTCCTCGGCGAAAGACGTATGAAGCAGGAGAAAGAACGGCGACCTGCTGTTGCAATCCTTCAAATCCGCAAACCAGAATTTAATGGTAACGGGCCTAATTATATTCTCAACTCTGTTCAATATCCTAGTTATGATAGAACCTGATTGACTTGTTGCATCTTTGGCTAGTGTAATGATACATAATGCTGGCGACAAGCATTGTCCATTGTCGGTGGTGAAATGGAAACCCTTCTTATTTCTTCTCGCAACCTGAGATAGACGCCGCCCCTGGGCACAATATAGTCACTCGCCGACAGAGGCTTCGAAATCACAGGTGACACGTCAAGTGCTGCGTTCTAATTCATCGCGGCGGAGCCACCGGCTGCTGGAGTAGACGTGGGGATAGAGGTCTGTTTCTGTGTTGAGGATTTCAAGTGATCAAAAGGCTACAACGAGAGCGAGTTCCACTTACCATCTGTTAGAGTCGGGGCCGTCGTCTGCGTTGGAAGATACCCGGTATGGTAAGCCGGTGGCTGGCCGAATCTCCGCTGTGGAAATGAGGTGGTGCCAAAGGCGTTGAAGGAGAGAAATTGTGCTTGTTGTTGATGAGAGGCAAGATGCCTCACGGAATACGACCCCGTGTCCTTGCCCGCTTCCTCCTGATACAAGATGACACGTGGTCAGCGGAAATACATAAGACTGGAATTGTATAATCAAGATGTACGATGATCTAGACTAGCATTCTTTGAGTGGATAGGCCACATTGATTGCTTCCTTCACTGACTACAACCGATCAAGAATCTTAGATTCTGATCGTGTTCTCGGCACTAGACACACATCCGAGTTTCTGTTACAGCTATTTGGCAACGAATTGAAAGGATATAATTCATTCTCTGAGCAACGATCTGGTCTAGAAGGGGCATTTTAGAGAGACCATTTGACTCTCATCCATCGCTTTTCCGTCTATCAGGTTACCGGCACTGAGAGCCGTTAGGAGCAATCTCTCTGTTACCATGCTCCAGCGGCACTTTGTGCCTTCAACTTCTTCTGAGCCTGGACTACCACACACTGGCAGTCAGAGGTGGTCATCAAAGTGATCATCTAAAGTCGAGGGAAGACTTGACTCATTCATTCATTCATCCATTCATCGCCACTTTCCACATATACATCTCGACCTTCCGTATACATCTCAACCTTCTTTCCACAACCTCACTAATCACACAATCCTTCAACTTTATTCAACATGGCTCGTAAGCTCTGACTTATCGTTCTTGTGTATCGCCTCCGCCCGGAGACTTTCTTTCCTAAGAGTTTCCATCCTCGCCACCGCAACATTCTCTTCCTCCTTGTTCAAATACTTCAACGGCCGCTTGCTGCTGATCACACCCTTGTCACTAGTTACGATTAGAGGTGGGTTGTTGCGGTAGTAGTCGTCGATGTCTTCCATAGTGCGGTTCGCTGCGCATTTATAAGTGATGGCTCTGACGAAAGGGATTTTTGTGGACTTACCAGTCTCAGGATAGAAAAAGTAACAGGCATGAACGCAACGTTGAACACGGTGAAGACGATCCAGAACTTCCAGCCCAGATTGTTGATACCGGGAGGAGTCATCTGAACAATAGCGTAGTTGGTGATCCAGTTGGTGGCAGTGACCGTAGCCGCGCCCTTGGTTCTCATAACAATCGAATTGATTTCTGCGGGGTAGAGCCATGGAATACCCAACATACCGACACCGAAGGCGATGTAGTAGATGAACAAGAAGGGGATCGAAGCTGTAGCGGAGCTCTTGCTGCCGTCGGACGCATATTTAAGTAGGATGCAGATGATGAGGAAGGCTAGACCTTGGCCGGCAGTGGATATGAGCATGAGGCTATGGCGGCTCCACCACTCCACGAGAGGGATTGCGACGGAGGAAAAGACAAGGTTGGTGATGGCGTTGATGCCGGTGATAAGGCGGGCGGTGTGGTTGGAGAGGCCGACTTGCTCGATGAGCACAGATGGGAGATAGTATGACATGAAGTTGATGCCTTCGGACTGTTGGATGAACTGGGTGCCGGCACCAAGGATGAGTCAGCGCAATGGCTTGGTACCGTCATTTTCTTTCTTGAGAAGATCCCTCCATCTGATAGCATGGTCGCGCTCGTATTGAACGCTGTACTTTATTTCATTGATTTGCGCCAGGACGAATGAGTCTTCCATATCCTTGTTCTCGAGGCAGAGAGGACGAAATGAGCTTCTTCGTGCTTATTGTGCTGCACAAGCTAGCGAGGAGATTCGGGGAGCCACCAGACGGTTGCGTAGATGATGAAGATAAAGATGAACAGCAGTGCGAGGGGAAATCTCCAGGCGAAACCGCCACCGAAATAGGACACCCCGAAGTTGATCCAGTTCACCATGGTGAAGCCAGCAATGTTGAGCCACATCTCCAGCATCACCAGCTTGCCTCGCCATTTTGCAGGGGAAGTCTCTGTTTGCCAAATGGGAGCAGTAGCAGTGTTGACTCCGTTGCCGATGCCCAAGACAATGCGGCCCACAAAGAGCTGAGCCAAACTATAGGATGAAGACATGAGGATGACACCAATGGACATAACAGTCGTGCCGATATAGATTGACTTCTTTCGTCCAAGGCGCTCTCCGATCGTGAAGGCAGTCAGAGATCCAACAAAACATCCGATAGCATAGATCGCACTTATTGTCGAGATCATGGTGGTTTTGCTGCGTAGATGGAGTCTATCAAGGAAATCATCGGATACTATCACCCCGCTGAAAACCGCTTGATCGTAACCAAACATTAACATGTCTGTTCCGCAAGCGACGGTGATCCAAAAGACCAACCAGCCACCCCTGACGCCCAAAAAGGGTTTGCTGTCGTGAGACCGAGCCATAGTGGGATTGGTTGTTATGGACCAGTGACAACGTCAAAGAAAATGATGTTTGCGAAACTGGGAGGAGTTTTCTAGCAATTTGTGTCTTGTGGTAAGTGATGTGAGTTGAGCCAACAAGCAGTTGCCGTGTGGAGTTGTGACCATGGGTACGGGGCCCGTCTATATAGACATGGAAAGTGCATCTAGGGCAATGGAGAAAATGGTCTGGGGAAATTCCATTTCTACCCACGCCAACCACATGCAAACTAGAAGGCACCAAGAACAAGGAGGGGTTGCAGAGGTCGGACATCCTCGAAGAAAGGTGGATCGAGATCTATCAAGAAATATACCTAAACAAGAAAATGTCGCAGATATCCATGATTAGTTCGGCTGGACGAGCTTTTCTACACTAATTGTGAGAGGGGCCTCTTGTGAAACTTCACAGTACGTCTGCACTGCCGATCTCGCAAGGCAAAAATTCTATCCTTGATCGATTTTAATGAGTCCGTGCGTATTTGGCTGCAGTCGTGGCAATGAACCAGAGAGATGTAGAAGCTGGAGTTGAGAAATCTCGCGCGGATGCTGCACATATCTCGAAATGATCGAGGAAAGGCTGGTAGGTGCTTCACTGTCGGAATTGCCCGAGCCTCGCTTACCTCCTTCTCAAAGAGCCCAGAGTGTAAGAGGCGCAAAGTGTAAGTGGTGCATACATGTCGCACCCCTTGGGTGCAACGTGTTCCCTAGGAGGGCGTTCGGCCGGGGTCCTGGTCTGCTAACGTAGGCTGACCGTCCCTGGTCTCCATCATGACCCTTCAGGGCTTCCGGGCTCATTACAGGTCACTGACATGAACTAGGAAATGCGACGACAAGCGACCGAATTGCGGTCAATGTCAGAGATCGGGTCGAATCTGTCACATCTCTGACACGCTTTTCAAGGCTCATGCATTTTCTTCGAAGGCAGCTATAACGCAAGCAGCACCGCTAAATAACTCCTGGGATACCGAGTCTCCTCGGCTAAACTGTGAGGAGTCCAATGGTGAAGAAAGTCAGCCAGGTAGAACGCCCCTTTGCCTGTGTACCCTTCAACGATGTGCTAATGGAGCTGGTCAGCTGAAAACCTTGAAGGTGGTGTGTTAGACTTGAGACGACAAATCACTCTTCCTCAATGGCCTGACCCACTCCATGGTTTAACGCACCCCAACGTGGGGAATGGTGCAAATATCGATCAACAACTGCCATGGTCTTTCACCGGTGAATTGCCACAGCCGATGAACGATTCGACGAATAAGGCAATACATGCCTCACGCCCCATTGATGCCGAAGAATACGGCTTCTCTAATAACTCTCCCGGAGGTTAGCAATTCTTCGCTGCATCCCATTGCTTGAAATTCTGACGAGATGCATCGCCAGCAGCAACAGAGACACAGCCCGCCAGAGCCAGTGCCTTGTTACAATCTCCTGGCATCACCTCCAGTTCAACCTTTGACAAGCTGGAAGAGTCGTTCTTTGTGCGACACTTCTCTGAGAATATAGCGCCATGGTGTGCAAGGCTCCAATCTTCTTATGACTTTGCTAACTTCTCAGGTTTGACCTCGTCAACTTTCAGAGGTATTTCGGCCACGAATGGGTCGTCCTCAGACGAGAACACTCTACGCTGCGGTATTCCACGATCCCGCTCAAAGGAGAATTGCACAACATCTTCTTAAAGGAAATTGGGATTTCCTTTGGTATGGGGCCAAGTATTACGACGAGGCGATCTAACGCCGTGATCGCCAGATCACTCCTCACGATCCTCAAGTGGCGCACCGTTCTCCGAGTGAAACATCTTCCGCTTGCTTCTTCCCTCAGAGTGATATGATGACAAGAGCCGATGGCGAAGACCCGATTGTGAGCCTCCTTGCAACATGCCTTCTCATTCAGTTCGAAAATCTCAGCGGCAACACAAAGGGATGGACGGGGCATCTCAATGGCTTTACCAAGTTGCTTGCTATCCTTGACGATGGCAGTCTATTCTACACGAACACATGGTCACAACAAATATTCGACGCTAAAAGTCAAAGGGCTCGGCGAGCCGCGTTCTGGTGGTATGTCATCAATGACATAGAGGAGTCATGTGAGAGGCCTTACGTGGTTCAGTTCCCTTCTAATGCAGATTTTAGTTGTAGCACGTCGTGCCGTGCGAATCGAATTTGAGAACATTTCGATATGGAGACATATGGGTTTGCATATGCATGACGGTGGGGGAGCCCATCGACCTTGATGCAAGTGGCACACCAGACGCCCCCCCTCACCTGTAAGAAGACGTACTCTCATTTGCAATAATCAGAATCGTCAGCAAGCTTGTCAACGCCCTAGCTATATCACCAAGCAGAGAGAGTATAGGACACTCACCACCGTTGGCGGCATCTGGGCTAGTATCGAAAGATGATGTTGCGAAGTTCCAGAGGCTGGAGCAAGATCTGGACAGATGTATATCTTCAGCAACAGCCGCTTTCCGCCCAGACAGCACTTGGAACCATTCAGACAACGGTAGCCGCCACAACCTAGGTGTATTTGGCGCGGAAAGATGGTACAGTCACTCTTTCCGAGCGGCAACAATGTTATACTATCACATGGCGAGAACGCTACTCCTAATCAATCAGCCACCTAGTTTGCTCAAGAGCTAATCCGGCATGTCGGGGCAAACCTTTGACTTGCTGAAAGTACTGCGCAGCATGGAGCAACAGATACAGAACAACGTGGTGGAGATCATTTCCATTACAAATGGTATGCTTAACGATGGCGCTGTAAGGATACGTGCGCTCCAGCCATTGTACGTGGCGGGGCGATCCTTAACGACCATGGAGGATCGTCAGCGTTTGATAAAGATGATACGGTCCACACAAGATGACTTCGGCCTCGTGTGCGAGTACAGAGTCGAGCACTTAATTCAGGAATGGGGAGTCACTTTCCAAGAGCTGGGACTGGCAAAAGAAACCCGTTGAGAGGCGGGTTTCTCCATCCTAGCTTTGTGGGACTCGTCTCCAACACGCGTACGATTAAAATCCATGGGACTCGCACAACGGTGGGACGCCGATCGATCCCTAAACAACCTCAGAGACACGGGAAGTTCGCCTGAATTTCCCAATCGGTCAAATTGGCTAGTTGCTGTACCACTTCCCCGATGCCAGTGCCAGGGATGCTCAAGATCCTCCTCTTTGAACCGAAATGCGGAGCTGTCGCCCTAAGCAAGCTATACTATAACCTCAGCCTACGAAAAGTCAACAGCAGAGGTTTTACCCCTCAGAACCCTTCCACATTGGGGCAATTTTCTCGAGAACTATCAACCCTTCCATGAAGGCTCTAGTTTACACTACGTTAATACAGACTTTTAGACTATACTAAGGAGCGTGTTAATATAGATATGAGATCCGGATGCTCTGTCGTGCTCTGTTACTCTATCGCTTACTAAGCTACTCTACTATTAGCGCTTTCAAAGAATTCACCGTGAATTCTTTGCCGCACATATGATAAGACAAGGTCAAAACCGACGAAGATGAGCAATATCTTTACAATGAACATCCCCTAGTTGTGTCGAAGGTTCCTGGTGAGTACGACGCGTAACCACAGTCCAAGACATCCATCCCTAGAACCTGGTTGAGCTAGTACATTGCCGAGGAGATCGGTCCGGAATTCTGGGCCGGAATTCGTGCACTGACCACCAACGCGGGCCATCTTGCGGGGTAAATCTCCAGTGCAGGATAGCGTGGAATAATGTAAATAGAGCCAGATTCATAGAGAACTTCCTCCGGAATTGCTAACTAGCTTAGCCCTTCTGAGTAGCATGACAACCTAGTACCTTTTACATCCTTGTCGGCCGTCGTGGTCGATTTGAGGGAGGTAGATAAGTCTTGACCATCTGCTGATCGCAATCATCTCACATACCTGGAGAGCAGAAACGGATCTTCATTAACCTACACTGCGCCCAAAATGGCAGCGTCTACCCCCTTACAGGATCAGTCTGATACTACTCATGAAGCCGAGCGCCAGGCAAAGTCAGAGACTGTGGATCATATCGAGCTGACGCCTGGCACTGAGTTGCAGCGCCGTCACCACAAACACCACTTGCATCTGGAACACCAAAAACACCATCAAATCGACGAGCTCGCCCCAGAAGCACGAGGCAGGAACCGGTCTGAACTGCCAAAAGGATATTACTTCAACTGGCGGTTCATCGGTACCTTTTTGGTAAGTACTTTCTCCTTAGCTTGCGTTAGCTGTTGCAACCTGGGGAGTTTCCAGAGACGTTCCAGCATTCAAGTTTGCGAACATATAATTCTAACTGCTTCCAAAGGCTATCAGCCTCGGGGTAGCTTCAGGAAATGGTTGTTTTGCTCTTACCGCTCCGATACTCGGCATCATTAATGCAGACATTGGTAGGCTCACTTCATTCCATGACCTCAGCGGCTGTGGTTAACACTTTCTGCTTTTGCAAATCAGGCCCTGATCCGAATATCTCATGGGTGTCCATTTCCTATCTTGTGTCGTTGGCTGTATGCCTACTACTGGTTGGCCGACTTAGTGATATCTTCGGTCGGAGATGGTTCTTCGTCTTGGGCTCTACACTCGCCATCATCGCGTCCATTGTTGGTGCAACAGCCCAGAGTGTGCCAGTACTTATTGCAAGCTTCGTTCTTTCAGGGGTTGCTGCGGGAAGCCAACTTTCCTTCTTCTGGGTCATGAGCGAGCTGGTGCCGATGAGCCATCGCTTTCTAGCGAACAGCGCCATCTATTTCGTCACTATTCCATTTACAGGCCTCGGTGCAAAGATCGCAACATCTTTCGTCAACGACACGTCCGTTGGGTGGCGAGGCTGCTTCTATCTGTTGATTGCAGTCAACGCTACCGGAACGCTACTATGGTTCTTTTGCTATCATCCCCCCAAGTTCCAGCAACTCCACACTCGTCGGTCTCGAATGCAAGTCATCAAGGATTTTGACCTTTTTGGTGTGCTCTTGCTCACGGGGAGCTTTCTGGTCTTCCTTTTAGGCCTTAGCTGGGTAAGTGGATTACCGTCTTCTATATTTGAATCTGGTCTAATCCTTTACAGGGAGGTGGAATCTATCCTTGGGATAGTGCGCATGTCTTGGCTACTATCATCGTAGGGATTAGCGGCATTGTGGCCTTCATTCTGTACACAATGTTCGTACCACTCAAGGATCCTTTTTTGCCTCTCCATCTATTTCGCAACAGTCAATGGGACATACTACAGGGCATAATAGCAAGTAAGTCCGACCTTATCGTTGCAAGACCGCTCTACCCTGACATGCTGATGCAGTCTGCACCATGACCTATTTCGCCTTTGCCGTCATTTGGCCGAGCGCGGTGGCCGTACTGTACGACCAAGTAAGCCCTTCGCGGGCAGGATGGATGAACTCTATTGTTGGTGCAGCTTTCCTTGGAGGCCAGATAGGAGGCAACTACTTGGCCCACTGGATCCCTCCCAGGCGCCTTCTTCAGGTCTTTACCGTCTTGATGACCGCTTTTGTTGGGGCATGTGCAGCAAATCTGAGAAACGAGTCACTTACGGAGGCTCTGCTCTTTATCGGAGCCTTTGCTGGTGGCTCCGCGGATGGCGTCGCAATCACTCTGTCCACAGTAGTCATAGTGGATCAAGACGACATTGGGGTTGCTGGTGGCATCGCTGGAGGAACTCGCTCTGCTGGGTCTGCATTGGGATCGGTGATATACAACACCATCTTGTCGAACAAGCTCTCTCAGAACATTGCCTCGATGGTTTCCAAGAGAGCTGTTGCTGCTGGCCTACCCGCAGCTTCCGTGCCGGCACTGATCTCTGCACTTCAAGGCCTGATTCCCACATCCGACGTTCCAGGGCTGAACAATGACCTTTTCACCAACGCAAGGGAAAATTACCGACAAGCCAACGCCAAATCCTTCAGCACGGTTTTCTATGCTACAATTGCATTGAACACAGTGGCCATGACATGCTCAATGTTCATCAAGCCAATCGACCCAGCAAGGGCTGAATACGTGGGTAGCGCGTTGCAGCCAATCATCAAGAAAGAAGCCGCCCTTGATCCAGAGAAGGCCAATCATGCAGAATGGAAACCCGACATAGATGCATCATGAAAAGCTGGGTGGAAAGGCCCTCACAATCTCCCACGATGCGAGTCATAGCTAAAAATGGGATCTACGGAGCCATAGTGAATGGTTTCCACCATACCTTCAGTTCACGGAGGATAGTGAGATTTCGGGCACGCCAGTCATATCAGGCTGGAAAATCTACATTAATTCTAGATTAATTTAGAATTGATTGAAGATCGAACTACTCTCTGGGCTAGATTAGATACAGAATAGATCCTACTCTAATCTAGAATTGGCCACTTGGTAAGGGCCAGGACTGTAGTAACCTAACGCTATAAACATAAACCTTTGATACTCCTCCAAATATGGGTCTATCGTTAAGTCAACATGAATATTTATTATAAAAGCCACTTCAGAGACTACTCAGCTATGCCGATATCTCTGGCTCGTAGCTTTACAGTATCTTGACCCATTGCTTTTCATTTCGGAATGGAAATTAGTCGTGTGGTGGCCGGAAGATGAGGATAGTGGTGTGAGAGAATAGGGCTTTACACAATATAGGAAAGGCAACGACCGAAATCTTGTTTCGTGTACTTACTATGGGCTATCTTGTAAGAAGCAGCTCAAAATTTCTTGTACAAGTGCGGTTTTAGGATGTCATGGCTTGTAAAGTGGTATCATTGGTATCTCTTCTATAAGCCGCGACTATCTAGACAGCATCCCCGTCCCTAACTCTCCTGTTTGCTATGAGTACCCTGCGTCGACATTGATGACCTAAAAATTTGAGTAAATCTATTTATGTTTTAGGGGCGTATAGATACTTACCGCTCCGGTTATGTAACTTGCCTCCTTACTTAACAGAAACAGTATGACTCTCGAGACTTCCTCCGGCTCTGCCATTCGTTTCAGAGCAGTTCTTGAGCCCATTGCGTCGTATAACTCATCATCATTGCCCATGCCGCTCGTCATTGGTGTTCGGATTATTCCTCTGCTTTTTGGTAAGTTAAGGGCACCAGATGATACACAGCGAATGGTACTTACGGTGCCACAGCGTTGATTCGGATTCCGCGGCAGCCAGACTCTTGCGCGGCGACCTTCGTCAGGCCCAGGACACCCCACTTACTTACGCAGTATGGGGCCATGAAGGGAAATGCCAACTGTCCTGCAATACTTCCTGCATTAACGATAGACCCTCCATCGTTCATGTGGCTCAGTTCGGCGCGCATTGAGTTCTTGACTCCGTTCAAATTGACGCCTAAAATTTGATCCCATTCATCGTCTGGCATGCGATCGACGGCGTGAGCTTTTCCCTTGATGCCTTGACTGCCTACAACACCTGCCATGTTTGCTGCCCCATCAATGCCCCCAAAATGTTGCACAATCTTCTCCATGACCCCATTCAGGGCGGTTCCGTCTTGGACATCACACGAGATTGCGAGGGCCTTTCCACCCAGCTTTTCCACCTCTTCCACAACGCTCTGAGGTTCGCGGAGATCGAGAAGAGCGACGTTGGCTCCTTGTTTGGCCAGGAGGAGGGATGTGGTTCGTCCCATGCCCGATGCTGCCCCCGTGACAACGTAGGTCTTCCCCTGCAGATCTGTGTAGGACATGATAAATCCTGGCAATCTGCGTCTGTACAAAAAAATCAGGGACCTATTTTTTGAAGAAGTTGACCATGGCCGTCTGGTTCTGGGTCTTGATTCTTCTGAATGTGGCCCGGAATTGCTTAGAATTCCGGGGGTTAGCGCAGATGGCTCCACAATTTGCCAGTCTAGGGAGTCCCGGTATTTCCAGACCCGTTTCTACAGGAGTTGCTGGAAGTCTTCTGTCAATTTGACCGTGGACTTCCGGAAGGAGATGTTGCAAAGTCCACAACAACGTGGCTCTTGCATAGAGCCCACTTGGACCAGTTACCGGATTTTTGTCAGAGTTTGATGCGTTCGTTAATTCTGACAAAGGGGGGTTCTGCAAGGCTGGGCATTCCTCAATCCGCCTCCCTCCCAACTTTGATATATTGGACTATACTGCGCTCATCCACAGCCAAAGCCTCATATTTGTTTTTGGGTGGCACCAAGGTGGGACACATATACACCTACTAAAGAAGACACAGGATGAAATGATTTAAATACTCTTTTCCTGCTTTAAAAAAGGCCTTTTAAAGGCCCACTACGTCAAAAGGCCAAATGCCTGTAACTTGACACAGCAGGACGACGTGCTGCATCCACAGCGATGCCCTCCTAGCTCTCATGGCCACGGCGCTTCGCCAGCTTTTTGAAGATCCGATTCTGCCAGTCCCGCCTCAGAGAGACTATGATTTCTAGCGCGCGGGTGCTGAGTCTGAAATGTGACATCTCTCCAAGAGCCTGCACACAGATCGAAAGTTGTTTCTGTGCGTTAATGCCCATCTTACTCGAATAAACGCAACAATTGTGGGCGTGGATGAGGGCAGCCGTCAAGATAATGACCACCGCTTGCGCATGGATGTTTCGGATGTTCCATTGCTGCCTGTAAATTGAGACGAGGGCGCATATCATCGAAGCGGAGTCTTCGCATATCTTCCCACTGTCTTCGAATTTGTTTTTTACTCCACCACTTGTTTGATCCAGACACGGCGAAGAAAGAAATGGTCGATGAAGGAATATCACCGCTTCGTGAAACTGCATACTTTGGTAAACGTTTAGTAGCTCCTCGTTGGAAGTTCGATTATAGAATGAGTAGGAATGGTGCATATATAGACTTACTGAAGCATGATTACTGACGGAAGATAGGGTTTGTTCTTCGCTAAAGCTGTGTCAATTTCGAGTTCTGGTGGGAGTGAGCTTCGCCAGTGCTGAAGCTCTTTGGCCATGTTCTGCACAAAAGTCTCGACGTCTGCTAGGTAATATTCGGGGTTGGTGTACCTGAGTGGTCAATGAGATCAGAACGGGGCCGGCACGGAAGACGAAAGTCCACTTACAGCGTCCTAGTTATCCTTCGAATTTTAGTGCATAAGTGAGCTAAAAATATGTGAGTGCTGCCAACCGAAGTTGCATCCAGGCCTGGGGGTAGCCCTACTGGGCTCGTGGCCGCGACGTAAGGCTTCCAGGAAACCAAAGAGAAGGCTTTTGGGACAGGCACGTTGTGCTCATCATATCGCATCGAAGCCGGTCTGCCGTTGAATGCGCTGTAAAGGCTATTTGGTTTGTTAGTAGAAATCCGAACATATTGTGACTGTGCCCCCAGGCTTAATAATGCGGCAGTGATCGCGGTGAGTTCAAAAAATATGCACGCTTTAATTAAAGGATTTGGGTGCACGCGTAGCGACCTACATGTCCATGCATTGAGTGGCCCAAAAGATGGTCCTGCGTAGATTTACGTCGTTGGCAATTTCGGGAGCACCACGACCCTGATGAGAGGTCGCATCAAGGTCAAGATGAAGGCCGAAATCTGACAGTAGCTGACTGGCCATGCCTGTAGGAGTTAAAGTCAGAAGATGCCGCAAGGTATCATAAAGTCCAGACAGACCTGCGTAGAGCCAACCTGAAGAAGGACCAACGTTAGCAAATCCTAGCCGGGAACTCTCGGCAAAGAAATCGGGATGTAACTCACCCCTGGAGTCTCGTGCAAAGGTTGCCTCATGCGCCGTCAAAAGGAGCAATGCCTGCACAGTCGCCAATGTTGGGCTGTCCATCTCAATGTCCAAAAGCACTTTTGAGCGATAGCCAAAGAACTCAGAAGGCTCTTCGTCGATTGAAGGATGCTTTTGTGTCGTATAAGTGGCGCCAATTGCAAAGCTTTTGCGGGTATAACATTCAGCGTAGATTCATTCCGTCGGCGGATAGCAGAAGGGCACCCAAAACACAACTTACATGGCATTTTCCAGCGTCGGGGAGTAGTATGCCGCACTCAAGTCGGACCTGTACCGATCACGGTGATCATAGTAAACTGCGTCGTGCACCACAGATTGAAATGTGTTGTGCCATGCAAAGAATAAGTTGGTTATATGCTTCTCATATTCTGGGTCTGGCTTCCATTCGAGGCCTGCTCGTTTCAATGCCTCCTCTCCGTGAGTCGAGGCAGTACGGATTGTGGGCTGGAAGCACGAAACGTGACCATTTTGGATCATGTGAAGATTGCTTGTAGCACCGTAGTACCTCAAATGGCCATCCTCGGCGATGCGTAACCCCCCTAAGCGACTGGCAAGTTGTTCTGTCGGCTCGTCTTCGTAAGAGCTGTCGCTCTTAACATTGAGAACTCCTGGGAGGGGTCCGAACGCAACAGGATTCGCATTTTGTGTCGTCGGCGCAGAATCTCCTCTCTCATCCGCCTGAGAATGCTCTTGGCCTAAAGTACCGCTCTGCAGAGGGGAAGGATGAGCTTGTTCATCAAGGTAGCCTGGCAGACTGCCGAGATCCCCAAAGATGTCGCAGAAACTGTCATTGCCGGAGAAGTCGTAGGATGAAGTGTCCTGACTGACATTCACAAATTCGTCTCGGCTAGTGATATCGATCCAGTAGTCTAGTCCGGCTGTGGAAGCATCCTGTGGTACAAAATACGAGTCAGAAAAATCACAGTGACTAATGTCCAGGAGATGTCGAGGATCAACCTGCCTTTATCATTTCAGCATTGTCGGTGAATAAAGATGGTTGCATGGAGGAGCGCCTGTCACCCGGGTCGAGGCCGAAGACAGGGGAAGGATCAAAAGATTTTGATGAGTTTGTAGAAGGAGCACATGTTTCCTTTGCCGGTTTTCTGGCGCCCGAGGAGAGCCTGCGATTGTCAGCTTTATGGTGAACTCTAACGAACAGTTTTTGAGTGGTGATCCTCACTTCCGACGGTCTTCGGCCATTACGCAGTCTGTCTCGCGATAGACGCAGTTGGAACACTTGGGTACTGTGTTGTCACACTATCAAGATCAGCTGGAGAACCTCGAGTTGAGTGATCGCGGGGCATTCAAGGGTCGCCAGGTAAAAAGGTCCAGATGAAAATAAGTGACCTACTCTGACTTTCGCTATCCTGCAAGCAACACATGCATTTGAGCAGTATTTGCGTTTCTTTGGCGCCTCTTGTCCCCGAGACTCCATTTGTAGCATACTTGGAGAGAATTCGAGATTAAAAAGCTGATCGTCAAATGCGCTGATCGAGTCAGTATCTTGACTGAGCGTAGGGGAGAATTTGCAGTGGCACGACGACAGTGCAAAGGATAACCGCCTCGGCGTAGATTTATTCGAGGGAAACTGAGAATTTTCTCGACGTTAAAAATGACTTTATGAATAGAGCGAAAGGTGTTGGGTTCCGCTCGAGCTCGATGGCGCTATGCGAGGCGTCTGCGAGGAGCCTAAGATGAGTCTCGAATAACGCAGAGCTGAGTCCAGAAAAGGGCCAAAAAGAGAGCACGGGGTAACGGCTCGGTTAGACAGGATGGCCCTTTGGGCCCCGTGGGGTACTTACCCCACCTTCGTATCGTGCCCTCGGCGACATTGTTGTAAATTCAATCAAATGTCCTTAGGCCCACCTGTCTAGCCAATTGAGCGTCGGCATGGTCAAGGGACCAAACTCGGTGTCTCGCACTAGGTAGTGGCTACCCACTGTATCTACTGTAAGTGGAGGGACAACCGAGCGGATTAGTAATCTCACAATGATGTTGGCGACTTGCTAACAGCTTACCGAAGAACGTAATAGTGCAACAGGACCGCCTAGGGGATCCACAACAACAACCTCGGTAAAGCGGAATTCTAACCATTCCCACAACCCCGCGTCAACTGATATTGTGACAGGCCAAAAACAAGCAAAGCAGAAGGTATGGATCCCATCCTTTCCTTGTTCACGTTTATTCCAAGGTTATCCTGATTAGGATCCGTGAGATGAGTATAAGCTTGCCTGATCGCATAGGACAGATTTCTCTTTGCAGGTTTCCATTCAAAATGTAGTCTACGGATCGCTACAGTCCAACAGCCACTGCCCCTGGGATATGATTCAACGACTCCTTTACTTCATTCGTTTGATTTGAAGCTTCTGGTTCCTCCCATAAATTGATCCCTTCAACGATTGGAGTTGGAATCTCTCCATCAGCAAGGTAGGATGTCGTGCCTTCCCCTGATATCTGGGCCACGGTGGTTCCATTGCCCATCCATGCCAGACGATTTGAGCCCAGACTTTCGAGATATTCGTAAGAAAAATCTTCGAAGCTAACGTTCTCAAGTACTTTCCGTGTATGGACCGCGGCACCTGGCCACAATGCTACTACACGACCGTCTTCTAGATTGCGTTTGAACCAGGATTTGCACTTAGTCAAGAGTCAGTTCATGTAAGATATGTCTAAGATGAATTCACCTACCCGTTCGGTAAAAACGGTTTTCGAGAAGTAGGTGTCAACATGGCTGACGAAATCCGACGTAGCCTTTTCGCTGATGCACTATCAGAAAAGAATAACGTTTTCAGCTAAGAGTGTGACATACCTAACGATCATAGATTTGATGTACTCCTTTTGAATCTTCTGTATGTTCTTGATGATCCAATCTGAGACAAGCTCGAGGAAAACGATTGCTGAACCAGACCCAGCTCCGCCGTTCGGGCCGAAGTAGAGGTAGAAGTTAGGCATCTTTGGGACACAAACAGACATGTATGCCTTTGGATATGGATCCCACACGTCTGCAAGCGGGATAGCGTCCACACCAACGACTGCTGGCTCATCTTTCATTGTGCTGCAGAATGTTTGTCAGTGCGTCTTGTCCCAAGCAACTACACAGGGGAAGAAAACTTGCGTGTTGTAGCCAGTGGCACATATGATAACATCAACCTCTCTGACCTTTCCATCCTTGGCTTTGATGCCATTCGCCACAATGGTTTCGATACCGCACCCGATGAATTCAACGTTGTCTTCAACCAGAGCTTCCAGGTAGCCCGGCCCGGGAGTAAGACGGCGACAGAAAGGCGAGAAATCCGGTCTGAGGCTCTCATAAATATAGGGTTTCTTTGCCAGCTTCGCCTTCATGGACTCATCGTTGAGCTTAAAGAAAGCCCTTTGGGCTTCCGTGTCCTTGAAGAGGATCTCAGGCTTAGCATTCATAATTTGTTCAATCTCCCGGCGGTATTTGAGATAAGCATCGGGGTGCTCGCGGAAGTGTCTGAGTTCGTCCTCTGAATATTTGTCTAGTACTTTCATTAGCCTTTTGCGGAAAGTAACCCAATCCCAGGTGACACAGATCGCTGAAAACACAGTAACTTTACAGGATATGTCAACTTACAGTTATCAGTCACGCCTCTTTGAGATTTATCACCGCCATAACCGACAGGAGAAATCCATGTCTTTCCCTTCATGTAGTGATCCACCCTCGCTGCTTTTGGTTGGAGCTGGGGGACGATCTGTATTCCCGAAGAGCCGCCTCCGATGACAGCAATGCGCTTGCCGGTGGGATCTAGGGGAAGATTCCAACTGTTCTTGTCTGCAGAATGGAGTAGGGTGCCTTTGAAGCTCTCGATTCCTGGAATATCTGGCCAGTCCCATCGGTTGAGAATGCCAGTTGCTCTGATGAGGATATCCGACTCGTCGATAAATTTCTGGGCTCATCCGTAAGCGTCATCCGGTCTCTTTGGAATCTGCAGGACAATTCTTTTTTTTACCTCACCAGTCTGAAGGTTCTCTATTTCGACCTTCCATTTACCCTTGGATGCCTCCCAAGTCGCGCCCAAGAACAGATGGCGCTTCTTGACGAATCTCTCCACGTCATACCGTCTTGCCACGTTCTTCATGTACCGCTGAATCTCCGGGCCTGATGCATAGAAATGACTCCAGTTGAGGTTATTTGCAAAGGTAAATTGATAACTGTGAGCCGGAATGTCGCACGCTACTCCCGGGTATCTGAAAGAAGATTGTTCGTCAGCTCTGGTCAAGCTTGTACTAACCAAGTCAGCTATCCGAGACACACCGGTTTTCGTGCCATGTTCCGCCAATATCATCACTTTTCTCATAAATGACCAGGTCTAAATTTTTAATCTTCGGGGGAAACTTGATGGCTGTAAGAATCCCCGAAACGCCAGCCCCTATGCATATCACTTTGATTGGTCTGTCATCGTCGACCGACTTCTCTCCCGGGTGCGCCCAGTGATCAAAATGGCCGTTAGTGACCGTCATACTATAGGCTTTGGTTATCGACGTGATGGACTCGGGTTCACTCGGGTTCACTCGACTTCTTATGAATGGTCTTTTCGCCTGTATAACTTGCGCCGTATCCTCGGCAATACCGGAAATGTTGACAATCATCGTGAATAGGGACATCCGGAATTTCAAAGACTCCGCCAACAATTCCGATGTCCCCGGCAATTCCTATATGTCCTTGGAGATGGATAGCCCTGGCTACCTAGTGCTGAGTGTAAATCCAGCGACTTGGTCTTATTTACCTGCAGAGACGATCTTCTTTCGAATCCTAAGTCAAGATCCTAAAGGAACCAATTTCAACATGGGGTCGTTTCTTGTATGATACTGCTCGAGTCTACGAGGTCTACCCTTGCAAATAAGCATCATGTTATCTTCAGCCATGGCATTTATGCTCTTTGGCTACGACCAGGGGGTCTTCGGTGGTCTCATCGCCACTCCCCAGCTCCTCGGCGGGCTCCGAATCTGAGAAACCGATTCCACCTTACAGGGACTTGTTGTCGCAATCTACGATATCGGTTGCCTTGTTGGCTGTCTCTGGACCGCAGTTTATGGATTAATCTTTGGCCGACGTATCCTGGTTATCATTGGCTGTTGTTTTCTCATATTTGGGGCTGGCCTTCAAGGGGGCGCTCTTTCGACTGGTATGATGATAGGCGGACGCATTGTTGCAGGCATCGGAACCGGAATAAACTCGACCATCATCCCAGTCTGGGTCTCGGAGTGTTCACAATCACATCGACGGGGGCCACTGGTTTTGATTCAGATCGTCATTGTGCAACTAGGTCTTGTTCTAGCGTACTGGTTTGATTACGGGACCACCTCGAACTTGAAGGGTTCCTTTGTCTGGAGACTTCTGCTCTACTTCCAGATTGCTTTCTGTGTCCTTACTCTTAGCACAATTATCTTGGTTCCCGAGTCACCTCGCTGGCTATATAGCCACGGATATTTCGTAGAAGCAGATTCAGTTATAGCTCGAATCTACTCGATCCCTATCGATCACCCCTCTGTTACTGAACACCACAGAGAGATCATGGAAGCAATTACTATCGAACGCGAGGTCGAGTTCAAGTTTAAGGACGTCTTTTGGGACTCTTCTCAGGTCAACATTACCTGGCGAATCTGGATCTGTGTCCTCATGCAGCTCCTCCAACAACTGGGTGGTATATCCTTCATTGCTTATTACGCATCTTACCTTTTTATCAACAACCTTGGAATGAGTCAGCACCAGGCTGGCCTTACATCTGGTGGCGTGACATGGATGAATGTTGGCGGAACCTTGACGGCGGTCTTCACTGTCGAGATATTTGGACGTCGATCAGTCCTTCTGTGGGGCGCCGTCGCCTGCTCCATTTGCATGATATGCTATACAATCGGTTTGGCCGTCAACACTTACACCTCTCTCACCATGTCCACGGTCTTCATCTTCTTGTTTGACTTCTGCTTTAGCGCAGCCTAGATCGGGGCACCATGGCTTTATGCAGTAGAGGTTATGCCTCTTAGCGTCAGACACGTCGGAATGGCGCTCACGGTGGGTACAGAATGGATGGTAACATTCGTATTGGTGCATTGTGAGTGTCGTCCAGGTCATATTTGTCTATTTCGTCGTGAAGGAAACAAAAGGCTTGACGCTGGAGGAATTGGATGCGCTATACGCGAAGCCCTCTCACCGTGCCGAATTGGAAAGGAGACTGGCCTCCCGAGCACACGAGAAAGACGTTCTTGAAGTCTCTGCAACAGAAAACGGCATGAAAAACGACATTGAACTTGTCGAGGACACACACAAGAAGATGAAGTAGTAAAGGCGGAGCATTAGGTAGCAAACGTGTCGATAACAAATTAACCCAAAAGTTTCGACTATGGCCATGTTGCCATGAATGCAGAGATTCAAACCTTTGTCTTTCCCTCTCGGACCCCCTCATGGACTCATCGAATTCAAGCTATTGGGTGTCCAACATTTAGTAGTTTTCGTGCTTGTTGAATTATAGAAGACCACCGGGCAAAAGCATGAGTAACAGTAAGAATGCTAACTCCCTAGATATAGATGACCCGTGGAAGAAAAGCCATATTCGTTAAATATAGCTAATCCGAGATCGTAAGAGAACGCCGCTTTAACTTAAGCTTTAGCGAGGCCTGGAAGCTGACCTTCTAGCTAAACCCTAGTAAGCAGGTCAAATTCCGAAGCTGTATACCTAATCTGTAGGGGGGACCCAATATGACTCTATAGCGATCGGCTACACCTTCTTCTACCTCTGAGATGATAATAGATGTTTACTCCAACCAATGAACCCGATTTTCATGAATATATCCGATAAGGCTTGATCGATGACTTCAACAATAACGAAACAAATGCTTTTGAATGAAAGAGGAGTGTGAGGCTGGTAGGTAAGGTAGTCGTCCGCTTTGAGACCTGACAGGTTTCGATACCCAAAAATGGAAAAGAAAATTTGTTCCGCCTCTCTTTCCTGATGTTGTGTTGTCGGCGAATCTCAAATATATCAGACCACTATGGATGGTCGTCACAAAGGGCTGAAAGTAGGACATACGGGTGGAATTTACTTATCCACTTCGTGTTTCTAAATATCTCTGGGCTCTATATCAGAGCCATATTCCAAAGGAAAGAGAGATACGATACGGAATCGTATCGGCCACCACGAATAGATCCAGAATGTTCAACTCTACAATAAGAACTCCGTATGGAGAAGAGCATGTACATTTAGATTTAGGGGGAGGATAAAGAATTTGATCTATCTCGCGCTCCCAGTTTGTTGCGTCGGCTTGTTCGCTATCGTTTCTGTTACGCTCTTTTGAGGCTTACATTATATTGACCAGAAAATCAGAGGACGTAGACTCAGATCAGACGAGCTCATCACAGATGGATATGTACAAGCTGCAGGATGGTACTCGAATTCCTTCCTTGTTCACAGTGACTGCTGTAACAAGAGGCATGGAGAGATCTAGTGACATCCCAATAGTAAGTACCCTGTGACACTCATCCATCGAAGGCATTTATGAATGTCTGCTGAATGAATATTGTTAGGACCGTCATACTGTGGCTATACGCGCTAGTCCGAGTAACGTACCTCTTACTGCAAGAGTTTTGTATAATTTGGGAGCTCCAGTATGCGCGGTCCAACCCCCGTCCACAACAACACCCAGAGAGAAACTAGTCACGGAAAGATAGGTGCCTAAGAATTTCTCACATTGACCGTTGATATATGACGCCTCGTTTGAAGCTAAAAACGCGACCACCCTTGCTATCTCCACCGGATCGACTGGGCGACCAGCGGGTTTTGCACGAAGAAGACCGTTCAAAACGTCCGGCTCCTCTTGAAACTTGCTGGTCATTGGCGTTTTCATGAACCCTGGACAGATTGCATTCGCCCTTATGCCTTCTGCCGCATGATCTACCGCCATTGCTCTCGTGAGATTCATAATGCCAGCCTTGGCCGCATTGTACGAGCAAAGCCCATAGTCTCCGCGAAAACCTGAGGTACTTCCAACATTGACAATAACATCTTTCCCTTGCCTTTGCATCTGTGGAATGGCGATCCGAGCCAAGTAGAACGCGGAGCAGAGATTGGTATTGATCACTGTTTGGAAAGTCGCCAAATCGTGCGTCGTGACTGTTGCTATTTGACCCGGATGAGCGGCCGCGTGGAATAGGATATCGAGTCTGTCGAATTTGGCGATACACATTTCGATCGCCGTTTGACACTCCTCAGGGTCGCTGACATCACATTTCTGAAATGTTGCGCGTGCGCCCAGCCGCTACGATACATTTCGCTCTTGTAAATCCGTCACAAACACTTTCGCCCCCTGGTCGATGAGTATCTGACAAACTTCGAACCCAAGGCCAGAAGTGCCGCCTGTGACAAGGGCTACCTTGTCAGAGAACCGTGAGGAGACTGTCATAATTGATGCGAGCGATGCGGAATTGATGGAGGTGTCAGAAATTGTTGACTTTGTCGGTTGAATCCTATGTAGGCTATCTACATCTCTCGGAAATTGGGGAATGCTTCGGAGAACTACGGATTCGCGGAGAAAGCAAAAGTAAGGAAGAAGAGTTTCGGGGCTAGAAAGCTTTGCTTTCTCCGTGAATCCGTAGTTTCCGGAACAATTCCGTCGAACGACGGGTCTCCACTCGGCGAGAAGGCTCCAACTCCTCGGACGGTAGAACGGTAGAGTAGAACTAGGGGTAATACGAAGTCGAGTGGTCCCCAGTATCTGCCATAAGGCCGACTTGGTGGCTGTACTTAATGGAACGATGCAGTATGTACAGTCGATGATGATGATTCTTCATTTATCCTGACCTCTCCCGTGGGATATGCAGGTTCAAACTACTAAAGCTATCTCTCAATCTCGATCGATTGTGACTATGTTATATGCACGAACTTTGTGCCTCGTTAAGGCCTGTTCCCTCGGCCTAGCTGCGGGAGCCCGTGACTTGAATCTTTGGGATGCTTTCGCAAATTCGAACACCGCGTTCAGAGCTTCCCGATTGATTGCACCATTGCTTGCCTTACCTTGATTCTTCAGGGGTCGCCCTCCGAGCATGGTCGCGATGCTATTCAAAGCATCACCTACATTATACCGTAGCTGCTACTTAAGGTAAAGGATCCGAGGAGGTCTGCCACTCCGCGTAGAAGTTGAGTAGGAGCATGGCTGTTAGGTTTATTTAGGGAATGGCGATGGTGATGGCAGTATATGAGGCTGCCTTCGTTTTGGAATCGGCGTTCCAGGTCGTATATTGAGAGTACTGGCAATGAGGAGGGTGGTGGGCGGCGTCGTGTTGGCGTCGTTGTTGGTGAAATCGGATCGACTCCAGTATGAAACACTGCGTGCTCACGTGCATGTTGGAGAGAGTTTGTTGTAATGGGCGGTGCTTGCTATCGGGCTTCGGGCGGAGGGGTCTTGGTTGTCGGTATTGGTGGTGTCGTCGTGGAAGTTCGGTGAGGTTTTGATGGGTTTGATGGTGATGTCGGGCAGTGGCGTGGCCGACGGCGGCTTATGATGGTCGGCTTGGGGAACTGGAACGGGGAGTGATCGACGGTTGGGGTGTTTCGGTGGAGGGAGTAAGTGGGGGAGTGGCAGCAGTATCTTCTATTGATGATGGTCCTTCTGGCGACTTCATAGATGGTGATGTTGGTAAGGTTGGTAATGGGTAAAAGGAGAAATGGAACCTTGAAAATGAGTACCAACAATCCCCTAAAGCTCAGCAAAGTAGAGTATCGCTCTGACTCATAGGATGACGATAACGCTCATTTCACCTCTAACTTTGACAGCTACACGGAATTGATAGGCTTTTCTCGGGCTAACCTATGGAGGTCATGTGCGGACCACGACGACATGGGCGGTTACATCATTCTCTGTAGGCCGGACACGGTGGGCCGAGCTTTACTCCACTACAACATCTACCTCGAAAGCCTCCCTGAAAGAACTTCTCTTAAAGATGTTCCCGACTTTCACGTCTTCAAGTACGTAGGGCCGAATGGTAGTCTGCGTACGTCACATCGCAAGGTCGTTCCTGTTGGAGGCAGCTACAGCAGGAGCTACCTAGGTTTAGGCTTGGCAAACTAGATAGATGACCTCCGGGTCACAATAGCTTACCAATACACACACCTGATACTAGCTAGGTTCTACCCTTGACAGCTCCCGAGCCCGGCTTGACACCGGAGCAGCGAGCTGGCCTGTGATCATGAGGAAAAGTTCCCGCCCGGGCAGGTGGTCTATTTGGAGATCTCGTTGTGGCTCGGCGGCTGATCTTCCAGCAAGGCGAGTCGATCCGATTGGAAGTCAATGGCCATCAAGCGACGCTGCTGAAGCTTCTTGCGTTGTATCGGGCGGCAGAGAATACTAAAAGAGGGCATCACGCTGGGTCGCGAGTACCCTTCCTCGGTCATCTTGTCACTAGCCACAACGGCAAATGAGGCACGGGGCGGCTGAGGCGCAACTTTGATAGAAGTGAGAGCCCACAAGAGCGGACAAGTTTCGGGCCAGGAAGGAATTGCCAAAGGATAGTAATACGGCTACTAGTATATTAATCATGCGGCATGGTCGGTGAGCAATCTAGCATCATAGGCTAACTATGAATCCCCTGGCTTAGCATATAGAATGCTTTAATTATTAATTCAAACTCCAATAATACTATCTACTGTACCTCTTAGAATTTCTCGAAAAGCTCAAAATATCGTCGAAAGGAAAAAGCAAGATAAGTTTATCATGCATGTTATCGAGTCTGATCTCTTATAACCGTCCTAAGTGGTACCATCTATAGAAGTATACTGCTAATCGCGCATTGGTTTAGGTACACAAACGGCCTCTATGTTGTTACCATGAGGATCAATAACATAAGCCGCGTAATACGGCTGTACACTCATCTCCATACGAATGCCAGGAGCGCCATTGTCTTTTCCGCCAGCCTTTCTATTCTATATTAGCGGTCTTGAACCGGAAATTTCAACAAACTCACAATGAAGCCTGATAAAAGGCATCGACATCTTCATTTCCTGTCACCATTTTAATAATTATACATTCTTTGTAAGCCAAGCTAAGGGTAACTCACTCTTTGCATCAAAAGCTATATGCGTTCCCACATGATCAGTTTTCCCCTCTAATTCAGACACGGCCTTAATCCAAAAATATGGAAAATTTGATCCTAACCCAACGAAGGAATCGGGACGGACTGGTAACATTTCCGAATAGCCCAGAGGGTTTAGTGCGGTAAGGTAGAAAGACCGCATTTTGGAGAAAAGGGAGGGTGATGTAAGAAGATATAGGTGATTGATAGTCATAATGTTAAGATTATCTGATAGTGAAACTCTTAGGTGTGTGGTTTTTGAGCACTGAGAAACTACCTAGCTATTACAAACTGAAGGGGAATCTCGGATACTTATAAGTCTAAGTCAGCTAGTCAATAATTCCTATTCCTAATCTTCAATTTACTAATAGGTTACATCTAAGCGAATTCTAAACTTAAAGCAACCGTTGTACGTTTAACGCTAAGAGAGTTACGATACCATGAACTGTATTGACCCTACGATACCATAAACTGTATTGACCGTACTCGTTACCTTTACTCGGCTATAATCTTTTGCTAGTCTTCTCCGTTCTACATTGAAATTATTTCTGCTCCTTCAGAAAAGCCACATATTGCTCAATCAACAGCCTCATAGTCTCCCGAAATGGAGTAAACTTCCAACCGAACGCTTTCTCTGTCGCAGAAACGTCAAGCTTCCACTTTCTAGTTGGTAAGGCCCCCCCACAGGGAAGCAATCCACTTTCAACTTCTTGTGGAAAATACTCCTTCGCAATATCATTAATTGCGTCCCATTCAATTCCATCAGGAGCATTAGAAGAGAGAACATAATCCGAATTTCCTGGGACAATGGGTTTCAAAGCATCGACGTGCGCCCTAGCCACATCATCGGCAAGTACAGATACACCAACAAGGGGTGTATCCTGCTTGGTGCCTTGCAAAACTGGCATTACCAAGGCCCGGGTACCAACGACAAGAGATTGAACGTCCGTCGCGAGGTCGTCAGGCCCAATAACCACAGATGGCAGTAGATTGATGATATCGAATGCTGGTTTTCTTTCTTGAAGGAATTTACGTGTGTCCATTCTGGCGAAGGCCTTAGATGCCCAATATGCTTCCATAGAACTGTGGAAAGGTCTCTTTGGGTTAGTATTGATGTCTTTCTCGGTGAAGATTGTTTCCGTATCGGAAGTCCCAAGCCATTCAATTGGGACTAACGTGACAGCAGAAGAAGTAATGACGACTCGTCTGATAGACGGCACCTTTGCAGCTGACTCGAGTACCGATATTTCAACATGAACAGCGGGCTGTACTATATCTCGTTCATAGTCTTCAGTCTATACGAATGTCAATAATAATTTCTGCGACGGCAATGCTTCCTCATACCTCGATTGCTAAAGGGGAAGCCAGGTGTATAATTGCTGAAACATCTCTCAAAAGATGATCAAATGCACCCTTGGTTGCCATATCGGGCACGACACCGAATTCCAAGTTGGTATTACATTCAACGATCTTAGGATGTGACTTCAGCTTAGAAATCTGCTCTTCCTTGCGGACAATTGCGCGGACTCGATAGCCTTGTTCAAGTGCGATACGCATTGTCTTGAAACCAATGTAACCAGAGACACCTGTGATCTGTAAAGAATGTGAGTAATCATTAAGCGTTGAAAGTCAATTAACGTACGAGAATTAATTCTTTCTCCATGTTAGCTGTTCAGATATGAGCCGAATGGTGATAGGAACAGCACCTTCACTGAGATGAACAATAAAACGGGTGATAGTCGAATCCCGAGTAATGCTTAATAACTGAGAAAGCCTTTGACATATTGCAAGTGGCCTGATTTTTAACCGCTTTGTATCAATGTAACGATAAGGCAGTCAGAGGATTCTTCCTAGCCTGCTTACAAAGTAAAGTTTAGTATCCACCATACTCGGAGATCCGAGTACAGCGGATCTTGCCATCTCATGCAACACCAGAGTTCAGAGATGTTTCAGACACTCGGAGGTTACTGATTCTCCGAGAACTAATTTCGAATATTGCAGCCCCAATCATATTGTTTTATCCGTCCCACAACCGACTTCAGGGTTACAGCAGTAAATCTCAGTGGATCGCATTCACCTCTGACATCACAAGCAACCCAAATTCATCACTTTCTTCTAGCCAATTTTGGGTTCGATGATTGACCACAAACTCCGGTCCGATTGTCATAAGCTCCTCAAGGCGATGTGGACCGTCCCTCCACTGTCGCAACCAGATTCGATATCGTTCTTCCCACTGATGACTTGACGAATGCCAAAGAGATTTTGGTGCCGGGCTCGGCATGAATCCAATTTCGCGACAGGCGAATGGCGGGTATCTGTGAATTAACGACCAAACCCACATAAGCATGTGTGAAGCAAGAATAGTCCGTCTTTTGGCAGACATGGCGATCCATTCGTTCCACGTCGGTATCTCCGATTTTGTCTCAGCTTTCAGTACTAGACCACTTTCTGCAAGCCGCAAAGTTATATCTTGAAGCCCCAGTACGAGGCCCTGATCTGCGCGATGAGACCTCCCATGCGGCTCGGCTGGGAAGAGGAGGATTATAGCATAGAGGACATATGCCTGGACCGCGGCAATCAGATCAAGCTCACCATAGCTTTTGTACTGTAAATAGGTTAGCTGGTATTCAGACGAATCAATCAGTGTAGAAAGAGGCAAGAAGACGTACTTCTGCAAGCAATGTAATGATTCCGGTGGATGTGTCTTGCATGAGTGACGAATGATCGACGCTCTGCAAATGCGCTAATGTCGTGATGCAATTTTTCATGGGAGCTTTCGCATCAGCCTGAATTTGAGACTGGTGGATAAATGGTGGCGCCTCGCTACGACCAAGAATACCTGGCCATGTCCTGAGAACCCTGAGGACAAATGTCATCACAAGCACAGAACCCGGGTCATGATCGATAGTTGGGTGTATGGTGCCACTCGCAAAGGCAGTGGATACATTGCCACGATTGTCGAGTATAGATCTTGTTTTGGCACGGGTCCAAAAGCTACCTTTGTCTTCAGAAAATTCTGGCACAGAATCACCGGAATATTTTTCGGGCAAGTCATGTTCTATAAGTGGCGCTGGAAGTTCCGTTGTGGACTTTCCGGCTTGAGGAGAAGAATGGGATAGTGCATCTGGCGCCGTTCTTTGCTCCAAAAGTAGCCAAGAATAATTGCATTTTACGCCTTTCGATGTACATCTTCCACAAGACGGACGATTAAGATCACATCGTGTTTTGGAAAGTGAGCATTCGTCGCAAGCCTTCTGGCGACTGAGAGCTCGAATCTTCGGTAGACACCGCTTCTTGTGGCGGGACAATGAAGACTCTGTGGATGTACGATAAGCACGAGCTTTAGATCTGGTCGCTATTTTAGGGTACGGGGTTGTGCACTCACTCTGGGTGAAGTTAGTATGACATCTCGTACATTCCCAATCTCGCGATAATGTGACAGAATTTCTCCCCATTACGTTAAGGGGACTAAGCTGGCTGTTGGCATGTAGACAACTTCAGAGTAAATAAGTCCTTAATTAGGTATTATGAACTGCTCAATTTTCTGCGAGGAACTAAGGTTCAAGGGCCTTGGGGGCACGGCCGAGATGAGTATTAGTAATCCATCAGAACTACGTCAGACTTGGGGTGCCTTCCTTAAAGTATGACTAAGACTTCGGAGCTCGCCGTAAGGCGTCTTGTGTTTGTTCGACCCACCTAACAGGTCTTCATCTATGGACAGAAAAGCTCGGCGGCATGTGGTTAGAAAGTCTGAAGATTGGATTTCATTAAATTTGCTACAACTAGACACTGAGAACACGGAATATAACGATCTCCCTGGCAAGATGAAGTTAAGGCCTTAACTCGCAGGTACCAAGGTTATTTTCGCGTGCCTTTCTTTCTCCCTAGTTCACCAGGCCCTAAGAGAGTTCTTGGGAAGACTCAGCCTGGATCTTTTTTAATGTCGCCAAAATTGTAATTCTTAAATATCATGAGGCCCTAAATTTGCTTGTCATTTCTTATGATGTATTGGGCAAGAGCCAAGAAATTAAATACTCGAAAGTTAATGTCATAGCCTTGATAAGTGAAGATCCACTGTCGAGAATTTTCCATGAAACAATGATTATTAATCAAGGCAAGTCTCGTCATCGGAAGAGTTCGTCCACCGAGTTAGTTCTATCAATGTCGATGCATCAACCTGAGTAAAGAAGGGGCTTACAATCCCTGGATTAAATACGGACAATTAAAGCCAGGAATGATTCTCATGGCAAACGAGATTAAGAAGAGGTACTACGAGCCTCATTGCTCTTTCTCAAAAGAAAAGATTTTGCTCCGTCTAAGTGCTCCGTCTAAATACTTCTAACCAGAATATCCATATTTTCAATTTATGATTTCAAAGAAGAAACTTCGATTAGAATTCCAACATTCTTGAGCCTCTCAACGAACTTCATGCCCAAGCAACTTGGAGTCAAAATGCCAAACTTTGTGTTCTCCTTCTCTGTCCCATCTTCACTGTTGTTTCTTATGTCGTTGTCCCTTTCCACCAACGCCATAGCAGCTTCCGCAGCAACCATGGCAGTATAATGGTACATAGAACCGTTGTAAGCGTAGGTAGCTTTCATCATCTGAGGTTCTGGATTTCTTCCGCTTTCATCCACATTTCCCTTATTGTCACCTTGTCCAATCATTTCCACTTTTAATCTTTCTCCCTGGGCCGAGTCTGTTGACGGCCCAGTACCTGAATCTGGTCGTATAGATCCAATGAGAGCCCTAAAAGGCCAAACCCCAAGTATAAGAATTGCTAACTTAGTGAAAATATGAATCATGACCGATTGAAAAGCACCAGCAGCAGGTACAAATTCTTGATAAGTAAAGGCCTCATGATATCGAGATGGATTAAGATATTTGCTTCGGTATACCGTTGCCTCATTACCTGGGGATAGGAAAGAAGTGGCCAGATATCCAAGACTATTGTCATGGTGAAGTCCAAGTGTTCGACCCAGAAATGGATACCTCTCGCTGGAACCCCTGAATAGTTTTGGGCAGTGTCGCATCGGATTAGGAGCAATCAAAGGGCCAATACCGTATTTTTCAACGACGCTGGTCACCGAAGCAAGAGAACCACCACTCATGCCATTGATTCTGTCATGAGTTAGATATATTTCATGATGAGAATAAGGTCATACTTGAGATTGTATGAGCACATTATCTTCTCTGTAGTCGAGCCATAAAGTTTATTGTACTCCGTTGCCAACAAATATGAGAGAACATCTGATGCCGAATTACCTATTGCATGTATAATCTAGAGAACGTATTAAACCTTGTGGTGAATGGTCATAAGTCAGAAATACCGTTGCTGAGTTTTCTTTAGCTATGCCCTCATATTTTTCGATCATTTCTGATACCCAGGGCGTCTCAGTAGTGCTATAATTTTCAGCACTAGAAGAATGATACCTAAGAAATTATCTCACAAGTCGACATAATGTGTACCGCTCATAGCACAAGATTCGAGGATTGATGAACAATAAAGGCTAGATGGTCCAACAGCATTGATAAGAACCTTGGTTTTCTGAGCGATAGATATTTGGCTCTCTAAACCGGGCTCCATTAGCTCAATACCTAAGGCAATTAGTCTTTTGCGGAGCTTCAAGGGAGAAGCAATATACCAGGCTGTGTACTAGTCGGCTTTAGTATATTGAGCCTCTCCTTCAAGATTTCGAGTTTTGACAAGCTTCGGCCTGCAATAGCCCATTTTAGAGTCTTGGAAGGATTCAATCTCAGGTACTCGACAACATAACCTCCAGTATATCCTGTTGCACCAACGACGATCAAGTCGTACTTTCTTTCCACCGGATTCATACTAAATGGTAATTTGTCTTCTAACTGAAGGAATGAAGAAGAATTGTAAAACTAAAATGCCTTGATTTATGTATCGGTACTTTTTCGTTGAAATAAGGCTATCAGGAAACTCGGAACTCCGGGTACAGGCAACTTGGAGCCTCATAGTCATCACACTTCTTCTGCCCTTCTTGGAAATGACCTCCATTCCCTTATTTTCGATTTATAATTAGTCTGCATTTCATCGCTACGGGATGTCCGTACTCGGACATCTGTAACTCATGATATCATTATCACGCTATGTAACAAAATCTGAAGCGTGCTTAATGATCATGTCTTCTCTGACATACTTCTATAGTGAGATGCCGTGGCCCAAGAGTCTCGTTAAATCCGACAATGGTTTTGTCATAGAAACTAAGAGTCTCGTCGAGGTCGCCATCGATGCTAGTAGGTAAAAGCGAGGTTATTTATGCTGGTCAACGTGTCTGGGTGACCCCCAGCGCCTTCTCCCTCCTCGCCAGCGCCCTTGAGGTTCATCTCTTCGGCCTCAGAATACTTGCCTTGATACCGTAGCACTGTGGCCAGCATGTTTGTGTTAGCGAAAGTCGCAGCATCATCACGGCCAAAAATAATTTGGCGGACCTCCAAGCCCGCTCGACCCATTTTCTTTGCCACACCATACAGCCACGCGCCCAGGCAAACCAAGCTGCGCTGTGCAATACCTTTGCCCACTGTTGGCAAGGTACGTCTGCATTGCTTGTATATGGATAAATCATGCTTGATACGTTGCCCATTTAGCATAATATCCGGTCAGAAGGGCTGTGCTGAAGATCTCAACGTATCGCTGTTGCCAATTGACCAGCTCTGCACGCATCTCGAGCTTTGTGCATCGACAACTACGCCAGTTGATGTATGTCGAATATATGTTCGCTGAAACCAGCATCAAAGAGGCCATAGTTACGTAATATGATGATATCGTCTTCAAAGTCCATGTCACTGTTCCGGCCATGGTCATACCGTCCCTGAAGGACATGATCTGGAATCGCTTCTCGGTCGAACAGTCTCATCCGTGCTAGCAGTCGCGCGAGCGATCCCTTTGTCTCCCGTGTATGAGTGAATGTCACGTACCTCGTGAGAGCGATCGAGTTCGATGCCTGTTGACCTCGGCGAGCATTCTCGATGTCTTACTGTAGGAGTGTAGCACGCTCGCTATTACCCCGCTGTAATATGTCCATATATTTTCCCACTATCATACGTAGTGTTGCTTGCTCAACGTAAGCGGCCGTCTGCATGATAGCCAAAGGTGTACCGCCGAAATGTCTGACCAGACGTACCATGTCTTCAGTATTCGTCATGTCTCCTGCATTCCTGAGCTTTCCGTAATTAAATGTAGGCGAGACCAGCCTCCATAGAGCCCACCTCCAGTAAATCTTTAGCATCTACCTGCAATCTCTTAACGACTCCTTGACTACGCGATGTAATTACGGTCGATCCATGAGATAGCGGTAGAAACTCGGCAAGGAAACGTTCTGCTAACGAAGCACTTATCTTGACGGGCTGAGTTGCTGCATTCGTTTTCATACCTCCATGTAAGGCTTAAACATAAGGTTCATATCTACATTGTTCACGTTGCTTTCGTCTAACAGCCGCCGACACACTAAGCTAAAGAAGATGTCATTGATACCTACTAAGGTGTGTTGAAAGTCGGAAGAGCGGTTGTGCCTCCACCAGTAGTGGGCAGACGGCTTCCTAGCGAACGGTAAACGCACGTCTAATATGGATAGAGGCGTAGGGTACAGTAAGCTTAGATGGGGAATGCTTAGAAATATTCGTTGAAACCAAGGAGAATGACAAATATATGCTGCACAGCGTCTACATAAACTCATATGTGTATGAGAACACAGAGTGATAGCAACCCGGAACCCCGAGTACTTGAGAGGCCTAGAGTTGGTTGACGAAAGATGGCGGCAAATTTCACCATAGATCCCCACACGTCCTGTATTTCGACGCTCCGTTTTCGCCCTTTCGTCCGAAAAAGCCCAGATTTCGTCCGTATTGTAATAATTTCTCTCAGACATTCTAGATCTTCAAGGTATAAGTTGTTCTATAGAACAGGTTGGAAGAAAGTAAATCATCTGATAACTTTAATTAATAACTTCTCATGAATAAGCGATCTTCTAGACTACCATCACCACGAATAGTATACATTACAAGAGAAGGTCACGACATCGAGCAAACATGTCAACCAAGTACTCCGTCCCTGCAGATGCTGTGTGGCTAAGTATGCCGTTTCACGCCCTTCGTACTATCTCCCGCAATGGTTTCTATGCTAACAAATTAACCTCGCTGATATAGTCACTGGTTGCTCATCTGGAATGGGCCTGGCCTTCGCGACCTACCTAGGGAAATCGTCTTACCGCCTCGTCGCAACTGCACGAACGCTTTCTGCACTTGACTATCTTCCGAATACCACCAATATTCTTAAGCTCACTCTCGATATTACATCAGCCTCTGCAATTGACGAGGCTGTCTTGCGTACACTTGAAGCCTTTGGTCGCATCGATATTGTCATCAACAACGTCGGCTACTCCCTCGTGGGCGACACGGAGACCACGACGGATGCCCAGGCTCGACTCCAATTCGAGACGAACTTTTGGGGCGCAGCGAATCTCACACGAGAGGCTGTTCGAGTGATGCGTGAGGAGAACCCAAAGACTGGACAGATTGGCGGTGTGGTTATGTACACTAGTGCTTCATCTGCGCGTATTACATTCCCCGGAGGTTCCTATTATTTCGCTACGTAAGTACCCCCAGTAATCTTTTGCTTGTTCAGCCTAGGCTTGAGACATGAATTTAGATTACTAACAGATTTACGTGCAGACGATTTGCCATGGACGGCTTCCTCGACAGTTTCGCTAAAGAACTTGACCCAGACTGGAATATCCATCTCACATCTATGCTCCCTGGCGGTATTAAAACCGACTACCTCAAAAAATCGGTTGTCTTTACCGATCGCCATCCAGCGTATCTCGATCCCAGCTTACCAACCAACAAGGTGCAAGCGATATACAGGACTCCAAGTGTCGCCGATCTATATCCTGAGCCGAAACAATTAGTGGATATTGTGGTTGGGACCATCACGAATGGTATTGGGGAGTTGGGGATCCCATCACGGTTACCGCTTGGTGCAGATTCATGGACGATGTTAAAAAGCATGTTGGAGAGGAGCTTGATAGAGCTTGATATTGTTAAGGAGACGAGTTTGAGTACTAATGTAACTCCGAGTGGAATGGGGGTTATGGTAGACTTAGCTTAAGTTAGAATGCCGAATAGGAGAGAGGTACCCTAACATGGCTACCAACACATTCGCGAAAGCTAAGCTTGTGGACGGCGCTGTTTATTGCATCGCCATACTTTAGATCTTTATTTGGCAACTTCATACTCGCAAACCTGCATGATTGGCATCCTGTTCTGTAGCTCGGCCTCGCTATGCAGGCATTCTTCATCGTAACCTGCATCTTGTTCTTGGGTGAGACATGGTACAATCGCAATTTTGCCGATGCACAACAGCCGGAACGTTGAAATGGCTTCTTTGACAGAATTTTGCCTGTCTTGGGCATTTAGCAAATCCAATACCACAACCAGTTCTGTGCAACGCGCCACTCCGTCGTCAGACTCGCCCAGGACTTCTTCAAGCCTGTGCTATTAATTGTCTACTTCAATTAGTCAGTATCTCATTTTTGCTATTTTCTATGCAGCTCACTATCAGTGCATAGCAGAGGCTAACCTCAGACTCAAAGACCCTTTGTGGCGCTTGATGTATTTCTTTTGCCAGGAAGTTGTTTGTAAAATGTCCGGATATTTCGCCGAGTAGGACACCAACACCGGAGTGAAATACAGGAACCCGAGCTGTTTGAAGTTGTACCCATACCCGCTAAACTCTGCTGGAGTTGCAAAGAGAATGGCCGAGGTCAAGGTTTCGTGACGTGAGAGCCGATTTTCTAGCTTCCAGAAGGTGCGGATTAGAAGTGCCTAACTATAATCGCCTGGTCGAAAGGCGTAGATACTGGATGACTGACTCTATAGAGTGAAACTAACATATCCGATCATTCTGAGCGCTAGTTTTAAGAGTCGCTATATGAAAATTAGGGTCTTTTTAAACCTAGGGAATTTAAGACAGCACTGGTCACTACAGACTGCGCACTCCCGTAACGCCTCCAACTCCGCATCTGGCTCACTAGAGCCGGCGGTGATCACAGGGTGTCATTTACAACTTAGTCTCTCATAGTTGGGTTTTCCGCTTCCGGAATCGGGCGACTGCCGCCAGTAGTCTATTTCGCTAACCAGTTGCCCGAACCCTATATCTGATAAGGCGACGGCTTAAACACCCGGCCGCGGGCACCTTCAGTCCTCGGGAATCCTTCTTATGGCTGCTGACAGGCGATGCTATAAATGTATGTATATACATTTCTTCTCTCTCAGAGAGGTTCGACTCGGGATATAAGCTAACCTTTTCCTCGAATCTAAGGCTTGAAGTCATCTACCATCGGATACCCACGATGCCTCGCGTCATGAGAGTTGCTGCCGCCCAGGTTGGAGCTGTTAATCGTGGTGCTGACCGAGATGAAACTCTTCAGCGCATGATGAAGCTCTTAACGGACGCCATAAAGCAGAATGTCCAATTAGTTGTCTTCCCTGAGACCGCTTTCACCACCTTCTTCCCACGTCACCTATTGGAAGATTCGACTGAGCTGGAAACGTACTTTGAAACGGGGGACGATATCACCAAAACCGCGAATGTGAAACCACTGTTTGATCTTGCCAAATCTGCCAAGATCGATATCTATGTCGGATATGCTGAGCGGGCTGACAATGGACAAGGCTTCAATACCTGCATTTACTATTCTGGTGTGCTAGGGAAAGTCCTGGCTAAATATCGCAAGATCCATCTTCCCGGCACCAAGGAGCCATTTTCCAATGCTGGGGCCATTAATCAGCTTGAGAAGAGATATTTCGAGCCTGGAAGTCTAGGTTTTCGAGCTTTTCGGGTCCCAGGATTGGTTCAGGATTCTCTCAAGAGCGACATTGAGAAGCAAAGCACAGCCGGGGAAGGTGACCCAATCCTCGGCATGCTGATTTGCAATGACAGGAGATGGCCTGAGGCCTGGAGAGTCTATGGTCTCCAGGGCGTCGAACTCATACTGTGCGGCTACAATACGCCCACCTGGGCACCGGAGCTCTTCGGCCACCGCAAGCCAATAACCTTGGCGGAGTCGGAATCAGACGCATACTACCATCATAAGCTTTCCATGGAAGCCAACTCATACATGAACAGCTGCTTCTCGATTTCGGCAGCCAGATCTGGTAACGACGACAACAAGTATGCTTTGATGGGTGGTAGCTCGATAGTGAGCCCGCAGGGTCATACTCTGGCGGAAGCAAGGACAACGGATGACGAATTGGTCGTTGCGGATATCGACCTTGAAGATTGCCGACAGGGCAAGGAGACGGTGCGTCGAATGCGAATCAAGATGATCCTAATGCTATTGTTGCTAACAAGAACTGAGTCAGATATTTAACTTTGACGCCCACCGAAGGATCGAAACATATGGTTTGATCACCTCGCAGACAGGAGTCGTTGAGCCCCCTCTTCTTGATCCTGTTCGTTGACACCAGCCCAATTCTGTCTCGACCATTGCCAAGTGACAGCCTGTGAGACAATTTGCGAGGCCCCTTTGCGCCGAATTGCCTTGTTGACCGCCTTTAATACGAGTCGCCGTCCCTGCACGGGCAAAGATGTCAAACTTGGAGGACTCCTTCAGATTGTTCGTCGATTTGAACATCAAGGCGGGAAGAACTTCAGACATATTGGCCGACGGTTCATTCCATCTTAGCACCGATAGCTGTCCTTAGCCGCTCAAGTCAAGCATAACATTGCATTCTCAACTAGCGAGTATTTTCCTGGTTCCCCTCTTGATTCCATTCACCATGTTATTCGCATCTCACCGCGAAGCTTGATCCGAGGACGATGCGGGTACTCCGGAGAGGTGGAGTGACCTCTTATCTCGGCCAGCGGATTTCGTCCGGCGTGATGCGTTTCATTGGTGGGAGACTGAGATCAGGGATAATTGGCCGACTCGGAGAGCTGCCGAATTGGCATTCTTGGCACTGGCATATGCGGGGCCATCTGAACATTGGCTGCGGAATTCCTAACCACCCGAGAACATCGTGACGAGACTTTCATCCTCACTGTGGAAGTGGAGGTGCTTATCTTTGCGCGTTAGGTAAAACAACCTCGTTCCATTAACAAGTCACAGCTCTTCGCCGCACGTCTCTCACAGTCGCGGGTCTCTCTACCTTGGTCCATCTCGGCCGCAATGAATTTTTACGAGGGACGATGGTACCTGGATGCTCGCGACTTCGCTCTGCCGGCCACCGATAACTCCATTACTACTGGAGGCCCCCGTGGTGCCAGAGCTTATAAATCCCGGAAAAATCGACCATGCGACTTTTGTCGAGCCAGAAAGTCAGCTTGCAGGATTTCAGTCGCCCCACCTTGCTTCCTGTGTCGTGCATCTGGCAGGGACTGCACATTTGTCCAGAGTCCTCCAAAGAGAAGAAAGCCAGTTCCGGCTCCTGCCCCAGCCATGGATCAGGTCCAGTGGCAGCACGGAGGACTTATTGGTAAGCCTCTCACTTGGTCTCTCCCTTTCGTGTTTTCAACCCCACTCTCCCTCTGGGTGGCAGGACTTCTTGGTCAACATCCAATGTCATTTTCTAAGGCTGTCTCACGCAAGATATTATTATACTCAGATGATTGGCTCAGTTCGGAGCCTTTACTGGGAAGTGATGTCCGACAAAGCTCGACGACCACGAGAGTTTGACCTTGCAGCTGTCTCTTGTTCTAACAAAGATCTATGAAATATTTCCCCTGCGTTCGCTGGCTCACTTTCACCCCAGATTTAGAATCTTTCCACGGCAATTTTGGCGATATCTTGGCGTCCCCACAGCCCTCCATCAGGTCTGATCTACAGCCAGGAGACATTGACCTTCTATCCTTTCTGGATCCGCCGTCCTGGATCAATGAGCATGGAAGTGAGTTGGGTGCAAGCCAATCACAGGACCTCCATGGGCCTCAAACCCCACTAGTTAAGGCACAGGTCGAACATCCCCCACCGCTGCAACCGTCTCTCATTATTCGCCGCCAAAAGAACGGCAAAAGCTCGCCCGTCGCTGATAGTAGCCAGTTCAAGGGGGCTTCTCTCGCCGTCAACACCACCAAGTCTGCTGTTTGGGTTGGGGACAGCGGCGAGGCCGATCCATATCTTTGCCGCCGGTACCAATATGACGAAAATGGCGAGTGCGTCTTGTCCAGGATAACTTATCGAAGGATTAATCCAGATGCCGATGCGCCACGTACTGGGGTGAACGCCGTCTATCAAGAGCCACCAGTCATCTTCATGCTCCCTGACGACGATCTTGCTGACAAAGGAGAGCCTCGAAATGAGGCCTCAATACTTCAAGAGACACGAAGAGAGGTAATTGAAATGATCTCATGGGATATCGGCGTCCGCTTGCTGAAGCTCGTCTTTCGATTTGTATACCCATATTTCCCGGCTCTCTCTAGGCGACAAATGCTCTCATCCGATGACATCCAAACCCAACTCCAAAAACTCCCTCTTTCTTTACTCTCTGCGATATACGCAACGGCCCTTCCATTTATCCTTTACGACGACGTGCTCGCCACTAGACTTGTCTACTCCCCTCCCTCCTCAACACGACTATTCCGAATTTGTTGGCTTGCGATCACACAGGAAATCCACACACCTCGAATTGCAACTTTACAGGCATGCCTCTTCTTACTGCAACGCGCACCTAGCAATAAGTATGTTATGGACACTCCTATCCAATGGAGCCTTGCGTCATGGACCGTTAGCTTAGCTTATGTCCTGGGGATGGGCAAGTCGTGCTCCGGCTGGTCCACTATCCCTCGATGGGAACGTCGTCTCCGGGGTAGGCTCTGGTGGTGCGTTTATGTCATGGATAAGTGGTCTTGCTTAGGAAGTGGCATGCCATCACACATTAAAGACGATGATTTTGACACTCCTCTACCGACGCCCACCAAGCAAGCAATGGACCAATGTCGTTCCCCCTCCAACTTATCCCCCACTTCCACTGCTGTCAATGAGTTCGACGACCTGACGACTGTTCCTCTTCACTTCTACCATCTCGTTCACCTGACCACTATTATCGCCGACATTATGAGCACGTATTATACCGTTCGCGCTACATCCAATACCACCAACAGCCTGACGCTCACCCTCGAACTCGCAAAACCCCTGCGGAGCCGCCTCCGTGTTTGGAAGGCGTCATTTTCTACCTACTCCTCATCCATCTCCGCACAATTAGAGCGAGACTCGGCTAGCATCGCCCAGGCTAACCTTCAATCGCTCAGTTGGGATGCAGCCAGCGAGAACCTGGATGGGAAAGCCTCACTCCACCTCGCGTACATCGTAGCCGCCATGACGCTGTACCGCGCGCTGCTTCGCGCTGTTGAGAATCAAGATGCGACCCTGTCGTCTCCTTCCTTGGTATCGTTGAACAACATAGCCGACAGTGACATTCAACTCACCCGCCGCGCGGCCGTGCTGCAGGGCGCCAAAGAATGCAGCCAGGAAGCGGTCAGTTTTGTCGAAGATCTCAGCCGGGGCGACGTCCGTGTTTGGGATGCATTTTGGCATAGTTGTCAGTGGTTCCCCTCTCAGTGTCCCGCAATTGCCTCCTCTTTTCCTTCTGTCTTCAGCATATCCTTCTTCCACCTCCCCTCTACCCTAATACGCTCTTCCAACTTTCTATTACATCCCTCTATGTGTGAAAAAATGATGTCTAGCCGTCAGTAGGCAGGGTTTCTCTAACATTATCCTTAGGGTCTCGCGCAAACTTCGCCCTCGCTTCTTCTTTCTTGATGCGTGTCCTCCTCGCCACATCGACTGAGGGAGCGACGGACATGAAGAAGCTTATCCAACGGTGGCGATGGGCGTTGAGACTGGGTAGTGGCAATGCGGGCAACGGAATGATGGGTTTGGCGCTGTTAAGGCTGGAAGGAAATCTTGGGACAGAGTCCGGGCTATTGCCAAGCGAAAACGCGGCTCAAAGTGCTTCTTGATGTGGGAATTTGTCAGGTGAGGAGATTCCCAGGAATAGCGATAACAGTGGAGCATTGACGCATCAAACAACCAACATTGTCTTGAGAATCATTGTGGCGTCGTTGGTGATTTTACCCAACAGATGAGCAGTAAGACGTCATGAGGTGACCACGGCTTTTTTGGATTAGCTTTTCTCTTGTCCTTGCCCGCGGACCGCACAAGGAATGGAGCTGATAGTGGAAACGGTGTTTCTAGTGGATGTATGTGCAAGTAATCTTTTGCCCTCTTGCATCGCTCACGTATCAACGTCCTGATTTGGCAGGAATGCTGTTCTGACCGGACGCTTGCTCCCCTTTTTCAGACAGCTCTTCCTCATGCCCAAATCTACTCTACCTCTTTGAACCCAAAACCGGGCCCCGATATGGCACCTCCATCGGCGGCCTCCACTCACTGACGAACACATCCCTGGGCCCTCGCAGCAAACTCTCGCCGCGCGGCACATATTTGCCATCGCCCATCTTGCCCACAAAGCCACCCTCGTCACGACTCCACACCACTTTCCCCTTCAGTAGTGTATATCGCGGCCAGTTGTCGAATTTCATCCCCTCAAAGGGTGTATAGTCAATATCGTGGTTTAGCATCTCATTCTTCAGCTCGAACGGCTCAACATGTCCTGCACCATGCTCCGGATACCAGATGCAAAGGTCCGCGTCGTACCCGGGGAATATAACGCCCTTGGAACGCAGGCCATAGAGTTGGGCAGGATTCGTGCAGGCAACACGGACAAAATCCCGGATTGTGATGCGCTTTTCCAGCACGCCCTTGAAAAGCAGCGGCATCCTTGTCTCTACTCCGGGTAGGCCATTGGGGATCTTGGTGAATATGGGCCGGCCGTCTACAAGACCCAGGCGTTTACCGCCATCAGCATGGAACTTTGTCGCGGCGTGGTCGCTGGAGAACGTGGTGAAGGTTCCGTTCCCTATGGCCGTCCACATGGCATCCAGATCCTCTGGCTTGTCGCGAAGAGGGGGTGAGCACACACATTTGGCGCCTTCAAAGCCACCATGCGGATCGCGTAGACGGTCCGAAAGCAGATAGAGATATTGAGGGCACGTCTCGCTATAAATGGGTAATAGGCGGGTCTGGGCTTCGCGGATGTGGCGGGCCGCCAGCTCGCTGGATACATGAACGAGCAGGATGGGAACGTCCATCAGCTCCGAGAGAGAGATGGCTCGATACGTTGCTTCGGCTTCGGCGAGCTGTGGGCGGGCGATGGCATGGTAATATGGTGACACCTGGTTGCGAGCTTCAAGTGTTTCAATGATCCTAATCAACAGAGTCGTTAATTTGATAAGGGATGGCGACATATTATTAGGGGAGAGTTGGTGCGTACAGTTCGATCATATCGTGATTCTCTGCATGGATCATAGTGGTCATTCCAAGTTTGCGTGTGGCAATCATGATGTCCAAAATCTCACGGTCACGTAGCTTCATGGGATCGTAGGTCATATACAGTTTGACGCTAGTAATACCGTGATCCTTGACCATTAGTGGCAGCTCCTCGTCAACAATTTTCTTGGTTGGATTGGTCAGAATGATGTGCAAACCGTAGTCACAGGCACTGCGATTTTCAGCCAGCTTGGCATAGTTGTTGACGAGTGGGATAACAGTATCATCTGTCTTGTGCTGCGAAGCAAAAGCGATAATTGTCGTGGTACCCCCACAAATGGCACTCCGAGAACCAGTCTCCCAGGTATCACCGTTAGGGGTGTTCCATTGCTCTAGGTGAACGTGGGTATCTACCCCGCCGGGAGTAATGTATCCTCCTTGAGCGTCAAGAATGTGCGTTAACGGTGAGACAGGGAGGTTGAATCCGATGCAAGCGATTACGCCGTCCTTGATACCTGTAAGAATGAGCTTGATAACCAGAAAAGAAGAAGATGTCGACGAAAAGGAGCTCCCTTACCAATCTCTGGGCCTATTCTTACGTCGGATGCATTTGCCTGCGGTGACACAGGTTAGAACCATCATCCACGGTGGTATGCAGAATCGCTCCCGGGGAAATCCCAGTGGTCACTTTCCTCAGTTCCAGTCATGGTCCAGCAAGTGCTGGCAAGCGACAGAGCCGGAAATTCTAGTTAGGTGACAGAACATTGCACCAAGGAGACTCACAATAATGCCATTGCGGACAATAGTGTCGAACTCCATTAATGCACACTACGTGACAGTATATCGTGGATCGTAGCGTGTGAGAAATTATCTTGCCGACGAATTCTATTCGTATTCAAGTTGGAGGAGCCTTCCTCTTTATCAGTCAACAGGGTGAAGAAGCTCCGGGATGAGCATGGTCTGCAGGCCACATGTCGTCGGCGAAACAGCGATTGGCGGCAAAGACGACGCTAGCATCCGGCCAACGTTCTTGCCCTTCGGCGACAAAGCGCTATCGGGCCAAGTCGGGAATGATTGCCGCAGATAGGCTAATGATATTCTGCTTAAGTCGTTCGTCGGCGGCCAGGTGCCCCAGTCCGGTAGGCGAATGATCATGTTCACTATGAATAGGGTAAGGTCTGACCCAAACTCCCAGATGGGTCCGGGAAACGTGGTGGTCTACATATAGTAGAGGCCGAGACCTCGTTCGTACTGAGCTTCTTTTCCCTGGTCTGCCAAACGCCTGTCTTTAACCTGCCAACGAAATTCCTCCATCATGAACAAGCTGAAGACATTTCGCAATTAGCACGTCGTCCTCTATCCGGAACCTGGCTCCTTCACCGCTGAGAACGAGTCCATTCGATGGAGTAACGAAGATCTCGACCCGGTCCGCCTCGAGAATAAGAAGTGGGAGTGGTATCATGTTGGCGGCTTTTGGATTGCCGAAGGTTTCAGCGCGGCACAGATGGAGGTCATCTCCAGTGCTGTCTCCCTTGGTCTGAATCCAGGCATCATTGCTATCATGGCATGTCTAGTCGGGAATCTGATGGTCGTTGTCCCTTGCTGCATCACCGGCTACATTGGTGCAAGATACAATATCAATTTCCCAGTCATTGCTCGAGCGTGAGTCGCATAGTCCGCAGGCATCATCTATGGTCACTAATCATACAGGTCATTTGGCATGTGGGGAGCGTACGTCGCCATGGTTATCCACGGAGTCGTTTGCGTCATTTACGATGGCATTCAAGCCTCTCTCGGAGGAAACGCAGTTAAATGCATGCTCCAGGCGATATGGCCCTCATTCAAAACCTGGCATTTGCACTCTCTCCCGGCTAGCGCCAACATCACAGCCCCTGATTTACTCACATTCGCCCTCTTTTGTTTGGCCTCGATTCCCATCTTATATCCCTCCATCCCAGCCCTGCGGTGGACTTTTATGATGAAAAGCGTAATAGTCCCTCTATTTTACGTCTCCCTCTTTACGTGGTGTCTGACAGCCGCCGGGGAATGGGGGCCACTGGTCAGCATCCCGAACAACATCGCCGATGGATGGAGCGTTGGATATGCCTTTTGCTCGACAATTATAGCCTCCATCGCAGGAAATGCCAGTAAGTCGTCCCTTAACTTACAATCTGAAACAGTCTTCTAATGCGAGCTTCCAGCTTTTGCCGTGAACATATCCGACATCACACGTTACGCGAGGAATCCTCGCTCTGCCACCATTGCTCAAGCCGTTGGACTGCCTCTCTGTTGGGGTCTAGTGATTGTAGTTCGACCAGTGGATAAAATGGTTCAAAAATTGTCAAGAATTTTGCAAGATAGATGTGCAGATCCGGAGTAGGTGGAAGCAGGAGAATGCTAGAAGAGCTATACTTCCTCGTATCGGCCATCAGGAATCGCATTCCAGGATTCGAGCTTACATTGAATGAGTTAAGAGCTAGACGAAGGAACGTCGGTGCAATTGCTAGGATTCGCTCTCTGGTAGTTTCAGTCAGACTGGTGTTCTCAAAACGCTCGTCTCCTTGGAAGTGTTTAGCTCGCCAGGTGTCGGATATTGCTGACCACGGAGCTGCATCTGCAAATTTATCGCTGAGACGAGCAAGGTTTTCACCGGGCTGGGACTCAGTTGTTACGCTGTGCACTGGATTAGATCGATCCGGACTGAGGCCTTCAATATGTGTCGGCATTGCCTGAATGTTAGGAATTTCCGATTGAGATGCGGATAATCTCTCTCATCCCTAGTCAAACTTTGAGAACAGGTAGGAAGCATCTTCGAAGATGTTTGGGAGATACATTCCTGGCCGAGGAAGGGATGACATCTGTACATTATTTGAAACTAGGGGATCTGTCAGAGAACCACCGGCATTGGCTTGACGGAGAAGAGGCGTGTCAATTTGCTGAGGTTAAAAAATGTTATGCACCGGATATTCCGGTATTGGATAGGTCGCGTCGGCCATGTGAACCATGTCAGCATGCCTGCTAGCAATATATGGCATTATATAGCAGAACTGAGGTGGTAGGAGTGTGGCGATCCAGCGAAGGAATCGACTCCAATCCAGTGTCTGATGCGCTGGAACTCTTTCGCCCCTCTGCATGGCGTGGCAACTGTGGTAGAAGGAGATGTTGATTCCCGGAACTCGCGGTCGGCGGCGCTAAAATTTCGTGGAAACACTGGCCACTCCTTGTTGTGCTGCTAGTGGCAACATAGCCTGAGCCCGACTCTGTGAGCATGCTTGTAGTCTGCATGCTGTTCGATTGGTCGTTGCTACTGCCCGTTTGCCACGGGAGACTCGACAATAATTTTGATTTGGCTTTGTGTCCCTTGAGATGGAGCCAAGCCCTCCATCTCGTCATCGTCGCGGCTGATCTCCAGAGTAGGATCCGAAATATCGTACATGCCCACCTGATTTAACAGTCAAACTGAGCGAGCAAAAGCTGCTTGAAGTTCGATGCGATATGCAGAACACATAGAGAGCTCTCTGAGTTGACAACGGCCGCAGGGATACTGGCGATCGTGTTTTTATTTACTGATAGCGCAATTTACACAGGTTGCTTGGATGCGTTTTCCCGTTATAGAGATAGGGTCACTGCATGACTGGCTCAAGGCTGGTGTCGCAGCTCTACGGTGCGTAAGGTAGTGCTTTTGAGCTGCATCCCTACGATTAAGATTCAGATTAGAAGACCGAGAAATAAATACGGATGCTACTTACTTGCGACTGAATGATATGTGGCAAATGCTGCACGCAAATGCTGCACGCAAATGTTGCACGCACATGGTCGGACTTTGGTGTCTAGGTGCATGTGAGTGGTCGAAATACAGATTAGCGATGGCAACAATGACTGGGTGACCTACGCGGAAGAACATGACGCTGTAAGTATTCAGCTCGCGTGAATTCTCAACCACAATATGTGCAGAACACCATTTGCCATGCAAGTGCCTTCAATGTAATTTAAGGGACGTCAGACCGAACAACGATCGGAGCGAACTGTAATATATCAATTTTCTATAAAGGCTGCGCAAAATATGTGTTCAAGGCGGCCTCAAATGATACAACAATGAGCGGAGGATGTCATGATGGGAAGGATAAACTGCGCTCGAGTATTTAGCGTGCTCTAGTTGTAAACGATTCACCTACTCCCCACGAGGTGGCCCCGTAGGTGCCCACTTCCCCACATTTAGCTCCAAAGCTCTTTGGACCTCAACCGGTACGTCCAGAATGACCATTTAAGGCTAAACTTCCTTCCCTTTGATTTGTTACTGCCTCGGTAGACATTTCAATGCACTCCGAGGACTTGCCTTGAGATACTTAACGACCAAAGAATAAGACTTGGCTTCGACTTCACGAGACGACTCGGTCGTTTTCGTTCATGATTTCCTGGTCAAACTATCTGACCCGCTGCTGGAGTCCTCGAGTCTTCACTTGACTACTGCTACAATGCCAACACCTCTCCCTCCAATGCGCCGAATTGTGACATCACATAACGAGGAAGGAGAAGCAATCGTGGCTCGCGACACTCAATTCTCTACCGAAATCATACCACACGGTCCTGGTTCAGTTGTCATTTGGTCGAGCGGTGAAAGTCCTGCCGATGTCGATTCAAGAGACGATAAAGCCCTTGCCAACACCGGCTTCGTGAATAACGGTTCTATTTTCCGAATTGTGGATTTGCCACCGCGAAGTATTGGAGCGCTTCACCGTTCAATCTCGTTAGACTACATCATTGTGCAGAAGGGTTCTGTTACGCTGACCTTGGACAATGGCACTAAAACAAAGGTTGATCAGGGAGATTTTGTCATTCAACAGGCTACGATGCATGGCTGGGACAACGAGACTGACGAGTGGGCTCGGATTCTTGCTATCATGCTACCCGCAAAGGCTCCGATTGTGGGTGGAAAAGAGCTACGAACCGATGTGTCTGCATTATTTTGACCCCGAGATTGAGGAACTCTTACTTTCTACGAAACTTCCGAGCTGTTTTTGATTCTTTTAGCGAGGATTGGGCATGGTGAATACGAGTTTACAATAGGAAACTACTTGAAGACCAGACCTCCGGTCTCCATAGTGTTGAAAATATAATGTAAATATGGATAAGCCCACGGTAGAGTAAAAAATACTATGAGAAATAGATGAGTTGAACACCCGGCCCTTCGTGTGTAAAACGACTGCTCTACCACTTATTTCAAAACAGTAGCATTACTTTTATGCTAACCAGGCATTAAAAAAATGAAGAAAAGATAAAGGAATATATTAGTAAATTATAAATTTGTACTTTATGTCTGAAGATTTATTAATCCGTACATCAAAAGCCTATAATGACGTAATRTTTTATTACGTTTATATGAGTATTATAAATTAAGTTTCGTGCTGGCCGCCGAACTATTTTTTGCTACCTCTTGTGGTCAATCGTACATAAAAATGACTTTGCTTTACAAACCATCTATTGTCAAGGTGCCACGGCCGCTCGGGATTTGCAAGATGGATCTGAAATGAGTCAGCATGTGGGTTAGGCGCAAGGATAAATGGGATGGGGACAACCTACGTTGAATGTTCTGAGCACAGCAGGCACCAGCTTGTACATCTCCAGATAGCTGATATTTTTTCCAACGCAGGTCCGAGCACCAGCGCCGAAGGAGAACAGGAACTGGTTCATCTCCGATGCACTTTCGGGATCTTCAAGCCACCGCTCTGGACGGAACACGTCAACGTCGTCCCCGAAGATTCTCTTGTTCCGATGAATCGTCCATGCACTGCACCCGACTATGGTGCCTGCGGGGAGATATCGCCCGCATATAGTCGCGCCGCCTTTAGGAACGACCCGCTCAAGGGGAAGCCCTGCAGCGGGATGTACCCGGAGTGCCTCTTTAACTACAGCACCTAGATAGGGGATCTCATTTGCTTCCGTCCAACGAACAAGTTCATCCTCCCGCGAGAACAGGCCGTTCCTCTCAGCCTTCTCCAATTCATCTCGGAGCTTCTGAAGCTTCGTCGGGTTTCTAAGGAGGTAATAGAAAATCGCACGAAGAGAAATGGCGGTTGTATCTGAACCGGCAAAAACGTTGGCGCATGTCAAAGAGAGAACACGTTCTGGAGTGATGAAGATGGGATCCTTTTCGCTTGCTTCCAGGAAGCGCGACAGGAAATCGCGTCGTGCGGACTGATCTTTCCGCGATGTTTCTTCTGACCTGTTCTCGGGTCCGTCAAGGCGGCTGGCCATGCGGCTTTGGGCGAAAATGGCAACGGGCGAGGTTGCATCAATGACGCCCTTCCGACTTAGCCACATTCGAACTGGGTTCTTCATCAGGAGCTTGTCCAAGGCTGGAATTTGACCGACCTGTGTGTCAATGTCTGTAATCAGCCACGGCACATTGTCTGTGATAATGACTTACAACGGCAAAGTAGCCCAAAGCCTTCTCTAGATTGCTGATGATGTTGTCCACATCAACACCCTGATCAATAAATCCCAATCTCTTGGAGAACGTGAGCTCGCCAATGACATCGAAAGCATAGAATTGGAGCCATTCGCCAAAGTCGCAGATCCGGTCCGGGTTATCGGCATAGCGTTTGGAGAGCTGCTTCAAGAACTCTATCGTGGTAACGTCGACAAACGGTTCAAATTGTACAAGGGTGCTCATTGCATAAGCGTTGTTTACGGAGCGTCGAAGCTTTGCATGATACTTCTCATCTGTGGTGTTGAACATGCCCTGTAGCAGGTGGCCGTCCCGAGAGACGGCTTGTTGCTGAACAGGGTAGAATTCAGACTGCACAACGAAATCAGCGATGGATGGAGATAGAAACCGATCCGGGCTACCTTAGAATACCCAGAAGCAAGGCCATAGATCACCTTGATACTTTCGGGGTCCGATACCGAGACAGAATTGGGACCAAGCCTGACAAGCGGGCCATAATTATCATGCAGCTGGACATGTACACGTTCAAATTTACGTCCCCAGACTGTGAAGAAGCGCCAAAGGTCTGTATATGCTGCCCAAAACGGCCCTGGAATTCCTGAAACGCCATGGCCATATTTATTGTGGGCAAAACGAGCCACCAAAGCCACGGTACAGAGCAACGCCAAGGCCCACATCGGAAGTAAATTTTGCAACAACATTCTGATATTAAATTTGGAATCCTAACCTCTAGAGCTACAAAGTTACGAGAACCTCTCATGATCTGATGCTGCTCTTAAAGCTGGGGCATCTACCGTCCACAACGAAGGCGAGTGAGGAATTGGTCATCGGCCCATAAGATCGGCGATCGTGCTAACCACCTTGGGCGACACCCCACAGCCCAGAGCTGGGGTCGGGAATGATGGGGAGCCTGAGCAGACTGGAGAAGTCAGCCGGAAGTGGGGACGGGCAATCAGGTACCCTGGTCCGTGGTTTGGATCTGGCATCCATGGGGCCCGGGCTCGCTAGGGGAAAAACGAAATAGCGGCCCCATGCCCCACGGTTGCAGATCCAAAGCGAGACGTGCTGCTCACTGAAGACTTCCTAGCATCACGTGGGCGAGCCGTTGGCTTTCTGCTAAATTTGCTAGGTCTGGACATCAGGGCCTCTTCCTCAGTTGAGCTTCTTCCTTGAGGTGGGCGCTATTATGGTGTGGTCACGGCTCATCAGGTTTGTCGATGAGGCTGCAGAGACAAGCTTTGGAGATCCTTGCATTGACAATAGTGACGATCTGCTGACCCTCTTGAGCCGGCGCGAGCTGCATGCCATCCGATTATTGGGAGATGTACCTTATGCGCTTACTCGAACAAACGAAAAGGTAAAAGTTGAACGTCTGCTTGGTGTGCTCAACGAGGAAGATATCGCAGTCTTCAAATGCATCGGCCTGAACTATATGCGCCACAGTATGTTGTCCTATTCGGTAGACACGCCATGAGCGCATGCTGATGGAATCTAGTCCGGGAAAGCGGTCGCAAGCCTCCACCATATCCATCTATGTTCATGAAGCCTTCCCCAGCTGCAGCGGCCTTCGACGATGACATCCGAGTACCGGTAGTCGCCCAGGACAAGAATCTTGACTACGAGGGAGAGCTGGCCATTGTCATCGGGAAGACGGGAAAGAACATTTCCAAGGAGGACGCCCTCTCATATGTGGCTGGGTATGCTTCTTCGAACGACTTCTCCGCACGGACATGGCAGCGGGACCCAGATTATGCCGGCGGAGTGCCTCAGTGGTCTTACGCGAAGTCTTTTGACAACTTTGCGCCACTGGGTCCTATGCTGGTGTCGCCGTCGGTGGTCGGAGCAGCAAACAATCTGCGGTTGCAAACCTTGGTCAACGGGGAAGTGCGCCAGGATTCAAACACAAACGACTTGCTGTTCAACGTTGTGACGATCATCAACTTTCTAAGCCAAGGCACGACATTGAAAAGCGGGACCGTTATCATGACAGGAACGCCGGATGGGGTGGTTTTAGGAATGCCAGACCCAAAGCCGTGGTTGAAAGACGGAGACGTGGTTGAGGTTAAGATTGAGAACTTGGGCAGTTGTGTGAACAAACTGGTCTACGAGTAGACGAAATCAGCCCCTTGATAACAATTATTACATGTTCCGCGAGGCTCTCGCCAGAAGCAGATCGCCTCGAGGACGAGCATAAGCGCTAGGGCACAAACACTTAATTAGAGTAACTTAGCTCTAAACCTTTTCTTTCTGGCCAGTTATCAGGCCCAATTAGATGGCCCGTTCGCCTAAAGCTCCGTCTCCCTAGATTTTCCAAGGCCTTGAAAGACAACAGCTCGGACGGGTCCTATGCCCCATGGCATGTAGCCGGGCCATTCAGCTTTCAACCTTTTTACCCCAACCTGAGAACTGCCGAACCCCTCAAATGGCGTCCCCGGAGTCTTGGGATGGATTGCGCTCAAGATCTTCACCAAAACTTGGATCACCACTGCCTTTCCTGTCTTTGATACTGTCCCGTAACCTCTTTGTCTTAAGTAACAGCAGATCTGCCATGAGAGGAACAGCTGTGATCACTCCATCCCTACTATTGGCGCTCGATACTCCGCAAGGATCCATGCCCAATCACCCTGCGCACCGACTTCTCAGCACATTTCTCAATCCCAAGTCGTCATTCAATTAACTTTCAAGATGCCAGCCAATCCCATGCGGACAAAAGCCAAAGACAAAGAGAAGCAATGCGCTCATTGCGATCGTACATTTACGAAGGAGGAACATGTGAGGCGACACGAGAGATCACATACAGGAGAAAAGCCCTTTAAGTGCCAAAAATGTCACAGGAGATATGGCCGCAGCGACGTACTAGCCCGACATTTACAGACACACTCGTTGAATGAGAATGGTAAAATGTCATGCTTGAACACTTCCGGAAGCAATGCCACGGAAAGCTTGCCCATATCTACCGATAACGACGAACGGAGGACGTTGCACAGTGTTGCAAATGGATCAGAACGAATCATTTCTTTTCATTCCGAACAGCAGCCTTATTCTTTCACGACCCGCGAGCCTTCCTTCACGATGCCTCCGACGGGATCCTCCCCACCAGCCAACCATCATTCGACATTACTGGAACAGCCGCCTTACGTGTATGATAGTGGGAATAATATAAGTGAGAGGGCTTTCTCAGCCACTCAACAAAGCACGAACGTCCCTGATAAGCAGGTGGCTTCTACGGCTGAGAACCTCCCCATCTTGGCTCCGTGGAGCGGGGGTATGCAGGAGTCGGTGGACGATGTCAACCGTCATGATTGGCGCTTCCAAGTGCCATTGCCCAAAGTTGGCGCAGGAAGTATATCCAAGCTCACTGATCCCACCCACAATTGGAATGATCATGGCATTGCAGAGAAGTCGCCTGGTTTTCAGACCAGAGAGTCTCAACCATCACTCTGGCAGATATTGCGCGATCAAGCAGCAGTGGTCTCGGAAGCCGACGGAAACCGGGCACACTGCCAATCTTTGAGCCAACAGCCTGAAATTTTGTCACCACAAGGTTCGAATCGGCAAGCCAATGCTCAGAGGTCAGCAACGACACAGCGAGGGAGTGCCGTAATTGATCCTTTTCTCTTTGACACTGACTTCAATTCTTATGGTCCTTTGAGCCCGAACTTGATGGAATATTTCGACTTTTCAACACCCCTTACACCATTATCGACACACCATCGTACTGCAGAAGCGACAGTCGGCAAACCAGACATTATATTCACCGTTGACCAGGTACATAGGATGCGACAACTCTGGCGTGGCCAACGACCAGCTCCTGGAATAAGGATTGGTCGATCTCTCTGGCGATACGTTGTGCAACATCAGGCCGATAATATCTTCTCAAAGTCGGTATCTGCAGACAATTCTTGTGTGGAACCGATTCCCAGCGGCCACAGGCTATCCAGATGGGGCGTTGACGAGAACTGTCGGAGGATCATTGTTGACTTTTGCAAAGAGCTCGAAGAAAAGATTCACTGCGACGATGTCGCCAATACTACGCCTCAATCCACCCCTCGCGAAGGCAATTCTGATGCCAACTCAGTCCCTGTGTCCTCAGCCGACGGCTTTCCGACTATAGAGGTCCTTGATGCTAGTCTAGACCTCTTCTTTCAATGTTTTCACTTGCCCTTCTTGCACAAAGCCACATTTGACGCAAGAACGGTTCCAAAATCATTATTGCTTCCAATACTGCTGGTTGGTATTTCTTCCCTGTATCAGGAACGGTCGAAAGCGTTTGTTCTTCAATATCAAAAGGTATCTCATTTTCCAATAACCCATCCTTCAGGAACAGCCGCTTATAAATGTTTTAGAAGTTGATGCGGTTCTGTCAGAACGATTTGACTTCGAAAGCTCTGGGTAATGGACCGCCATGGGAGCTGCTCGTCTCGTTTGCTTCTACTTTGCTGGTAGTTTATTCGGGTTTGGGTTACCTGGTATTAACAGTTATTCTTGATCCCTAAAGGGTTCCATGTTGCCTAACAAGAGTTAACAGGAGGACCTTGACGAATGCCAGGCGCATATGCTTTGCGTCCAAATGTTGCACGTACGTAACTACTCTGCGGAAAGGTGCTTCGATATTGACCAGTTTTCCAGATTGCAGAGAAGCACAGCCTTTTTACTGCCTTTGAGAATGATGACCTCCCTTCTCAATTACCAGCAGGTCCATCTGACCGTGAAGGATCGTGGAAGTCGTGGAGTCGCGTCGAGTCTATCAAACGGTATATACATTGCATCAGACAATTCAACTTCCACTAACAGAAAGCCAGAATGATTGCCTGCCTTTTGTGGATGGACATGGCCTATACACGGTTGATGGGTAGCGCCGGAGTCGTTGACGTTGACAAGGTCGTGCTCTATCTGCCTTGCGAGGACGTCCTTTTCGAAGCCCCAACTTCGACCAAGTTCATGCACCTTGCCCAGCGCGGTGTCCAAGTAATGATGCCTCAGGTTGCATTCCACAACTTCCACAAGGATCCGCCGCCCACACTTAGCCACTTTTCACTGGAAACCTTTCTAGTCGTATGGTATCTACAGATTGCTGCGGTCCGTCATAAGCTGCCAATCGGGAACAATGTACCTCTTGAGACCCGCTCGCAAAGTCCTGCCGAGGTCTTTGCAGAAAGCAGCAAAGCCAGTGACGTGGTCACTTCGCTCTTGATGCTACCCTCGAGGTACCCGAGTCTCTTCCGGCAGCGCCACAGAGTTACTGTGTTCGCATGGCATAACGTCAACATTGCATTGACCGCGGATCTGGATCTCTTGGAGATCGCTTCCGGACGTGAAGGCCTAGAAGCAGCCAGGACGGCGACCGTAGCCGTCTCAAAATGGGCTCAGACATCCGGCGCCCGGCGTGCCGTACTACATGCGGTACAGATTTTTGACATCTTGTCTTCATCACGCCTGAGTGAGTCCAACATTGCAAGACCAGATCTTCTCTTGTTCAATTCCGCGCTTGTTCTTAGCATGTACCTCTTTGTGTCGAACCGTGACGGGGAAGATCACGACTCTCCGACTTTCGAGCTGCTACAGGATGTCGAATGGACAGCCGTTGGTGAAGAAGGATTGCGAAGTCCTGCACAAACCCTACCACCTAGCCCTGGCAATGATAACCAAATCATGAATGATCCTATTTATGCGGCACGAGACTTCGTACGGCACGGTGGAGCTGTGACATTTGCAGGAGAGGTTCAGAGAGGGAACGGAGTCATGGCAAGGAAGATCATATTCAACTACGTTCGTTTGCTGGACGATCTGGGCAAATGGCGCGATTCGAGGTATTCGCAATTATTGAGAACAATGAGTGATTTCGTCATTGAGGGCAACCGCTGACGACAATATTCAGAAAATTGAATGCGCTTCTTCTCTCTGAGTAAGGCCGAGCGGCGCAATGTGCAGTCATTAATAGTTGGCCGTGTACCAGCGGCCTGAAGTGTTCGGGTCCAGATCTGTGCTGGATTGGTGCTAAAGAGAACAAGTTGAGGAAGATCCCGCTCATCTTATAATTTCTGTCGTAGGCAACTACTAGAATTACAATGCTCATTGGATGTTTGACCGGCGGTGGGATGTGTTTGTAAGGTGCTGGGCGCCGAAACGTCAGCGACAGCCCCATCAGGCTTGTTCCACGCAATTCCTCCACATCACCAAATGTAGTCCCACCTCTAATTCGGGCGATCCAGGACCGGATATTCGGAGCATTCTAGCCATTCGGACGTGCATGCAGGGCCAGCAATCTCACTTTACCAATTTATCTAGCACTTGCACTTCCGTGTTCCAGTATACTTACCTTGACGCTGCCACTTGCTGGGTAGGAGACAGTCTAGACGTCTTCAGCCTACTTCTCACTCGGAGAGAATTTGTTTCCCAAAATCTGTTTGCTCTCTCTGCAACGATGTCAGACTGGGATAAGAATGACTTCATGTCCTCATGGGACAAGAAATATGTTTCGACAAACGTTAAACCAGGCTCAAAGCCATACGACAAAGACTTCTTCCTTGGGCTTAATGCCGATATCATTTCATCTCAACCAGGGCTGAACGATGTTGCTTATACTTTGATTGTACGTCAACTTAGTCATTACACAAGATTATCCATCATTTCATGTTATTAATTATACAAGGGCGCAGCGTGTTGTGCAGTCGGCCGTGCCGATGTCGTGGGGCGATTCTTCGACGACATATCCGCCGATTCGTCGCCAGAAGAGTCAGCACATGTCTTCCTTCGTCTTCGGGAAGCCATCACTATCGTCTTTCCCTACCTTGGTATGCCGACATGTATTCCGGCCTGCTATGGAATGATTGGTGTCGTGCAAAGGAAAGGCAAGGAGTTCGCATCTACAAAAGTCCTGCGCAAGCCTGTCATCACCGAGTTTGACGTACAAAAAGGAATTGAGCTTCGCACTAGAATTTACAGCGGAGTGGGAAATTCTGACATCTTTGCATTGATGGATACTTATTTCACTGACTTGTGTAAGTATATCTGCACGTAGAATCCAGCCGCAACGACTGACTCTTTCAGTTCAAACTTCGACTGTGGTGACCTGGGGATATTTGATTGCCAAGGCCAATGAGGAGGTATTCCAGCCGCAAGAATCACACCTAATTGTCGCCACTGCGATCATGGCTTTGGGAGCAACCCGTCAGACAAAGAGCCATATAAAAGCCACCCTCGGCATCGGCAACTCGATTGATTGTGTCAAATCTGTGATAGGAGTCGTCATAAGGATTGCTGAATGGGCGAACCGGTCTAAGATTGGGCCATTTGATGTGGATCAACTTGCAAGTGAAATCCAGAATTCCCTGAAAGCCTGAAAGCCTGACAGGGAGTTAATGCAATGATTATGCCATGAACTGGTCCTGATGATGCTTCCACGGGTGTAGCTGAAGTCGAAAGGCAAGAGAAAGTAAAGTTCAGGCATTGCTGGGAATGGAGTCATTTCTTCGTAATGCCTAAAGCCGCAAGCAGTACCTTGCCATCTCCTGGTTCTGGGAAACTACTTCTATAGATCCTGCGTCAGCCTATGTCAGTCTCACGTTGCCTGGTCAAGACATCTACCAGTCAGAGAGTCACATTTTTGGCTTTTGGCGAAATCCGAATGCACCATGATTCCCACCTGACAATCATTGCGACAAACTCGGCTAAAATACCTCAAAACTTCAGGATCGAGTAGCCGAGCTGGCCCACGAAGGCCCCAGCTTGAGGTCCCCAGACTTCCCGGACTACTTCTGTAGTTAGCGCTCAATGCCCCACATTGACTTCTTTTTTAACCTTCAGGTATTGAACTCTCAAGCACTCACTATGCCCTCTAAGCGTCCTAAAGCTATTGTGGGGTTCGGAGTAAATCTCACTCCGTCCAACCTATAGTTCTCTTTCCCGCAATGATCAGGAAACAATTGAACGTCGCAAACTAACAAGGCTGTACGGTTGTTGAATTGTGTAACGTGCAAATGCCATGTATTCTGCTCCCACCCGGCCGGGATCAGTGGATTAGAACAAGTCGAGTCAGCCTCAAAGGACCAAAGGATCGCAGAAGATAGGACACATTTCAGATGCTCGTAGTCAGTAGATAGACCCAGCCGTGGGGCCCCATCTCTTTGAAGGCAACTGGCTGGATGGAAATCGGAGTCCGAAGTACATAGACCGTTGCCCAAAGCATACTGGATTTAATTTAAGCCAACCCGTTTCGACCCAAACGATTACATGTAGAATTACCTACTGCAACGATGCCTATTCTAGCACCAAAGGTGGCCTTCGTGGCAGGTTGCAATGGAATCAGCGGCAATGCCATTGTTGAGTACCTCATCCGTCAGCCCAAGGAAGACTGGTCACACATCGTGGTGACTTCTAGGAGCCCATTGAAGAACTACTGGCAAGATCCTCGAGTCGAGTTTGTGGCTCTTGACTTTCTCGACTCAGTCGACACCATCATCTCAAAGATGTCTCCGGCATGTACAAGGGTCACCCACGCATACTATACTTCCTACGTTCACACCGACGATTTCAAAAAGCTCAGAGATGCCAATGTTCCCTTGTTCGAGCACTTTTTGACGGCTATCGATACTGTCGCAGGCGAAAACTTGCAGCGAATATGCCTTCAGACCGGAGGGAAGGTACAGATCAAGCCTCTGATCTGGTCGTGTTGCAATCGTGCTGATACTGGTAGCATTATGGCGCCCACTTGGGTCCTTGCTTCTCCCCGATGACTGAGGACATGCCCCGGTATGAGGATGGTGGTTTGAACTTTTACTACCCTCAGGAAGACTTCATGTTCCAGCTTCAGAAGAGGAGGAAGTGGTCATACAATATCATTCGGCCGAACGGCATCATTGGCTTCACGCCTGGCAGTGAGTGTCACTAATTTTTCTCCTTCACAAAGCGCTACTAAGCAAGGTGTTCAGAGAATGGCATGTCTGAAGCGATCACTCTAGCTCTGTATATGCTTATTAACAAAGAGTTGGGACAAATCCCAAAGTTCCCTGGCAACAAATACTTTTACAATGCAGTTGATGATTGCTCCTATGCGCCCGCCATAGCCGACATCTCCGTATGGGCCACCACACAGGAACACACCAAGAATGAAGCATTCAATTCCGTCAACGGCGACACCTATATTTGGAGGTATTTGTTCAAGAGGATAGGAGCCTACTTTGGAATGAACGTAAGTCTACAGCACTTGATGGACCAGGATAGGTCGCTGACTATGCTAGATCCCCGACCAGATTGAGTGGCCCGAAATGGGGGAGAAGGAGGAGATGGCTCATTCGTTCAGAATGGAAGCCTGGGCAACAGATAAAAAGCAGTCTTGGAACCGAGTTTGCGAAAAGTACGGTGGCAACAAGGAGGCTTTCGATTGGGGAACTTGGTTTTTCTTCGACTGGTCGGTCGGCAAGGCATGGCCGACGCTTTCATCCATGAATAAAGCACGCAGGTTTGGCTACATGGGCTTTTATGACTCCTATGAATGTTGGATTGAGACTTTCAAGGCATTCGAGAACGCCGGAATCTTACCGAAGAATGTGGTGCTTGCGAGCTCTATGGATGTTAATGGAGTCGAAACGAAGGTGGTGACATAGATGGTGAAATAAAAGCTACCACACCATCAACGGTCTCGGTGTAAGAAGGTACATCAACGGTGAGCGTCGAAGAGTCCTGGAACAGACTTTACTCATGGGCGGCTAGCATCGATGGAGTAGTAAAATGAGAGTGTTTAACGAAAAGGTCCATGGTAGCGACTCTCAATTTAAGCGCCTGAAAAAGACTGTACGGTACTAAATATTACTGGTGACATCTTTGAAGCATACGGGACCCCGCCTTCCGGCTGCAGATACTCCGCACATTGCACTCCAGATCTTCATCCAGGCACTAACCTAGCCAACGTGGGGCACTTCACGTAGTGGGAGGCTTACAACCCGAGTCCAGTCCGCCTTCTTGATCTTTATTGCAACTTAATCAAACAACACAAGTCGTTGTTATCGATTCCCTTATAATATGATCGAATATCTGACCATCAGAGTGGCCATAAACATACGTTGATATTGTACCCTACTGATTTCTCACCAGCAACTCGTTCCGGCGAGGCCGCAACGACAAACGGCGACACATTTGTGCAGGGCCACTACTTGTCTGTTCAATTCCTTCCTGCTTTCTCTCGCCGCGACAGCACATCGGATAGAAGCTGTTGCAGAACCAGCATAGGGTAGTTGCGTCACTTCCTGTCGGCAAGAGGTTATTCCAGTTCTGAAGTACGTCTACGTGAAAGGCGCTTTCTCTCACTCTCAGTTTTCTCAGCCGCCTTGAGGAGAGGCCACTCTACCATACCACGCTGTGTCTAATCAATATTGACGGCAATACACATGCTGCACGAGCTAGCTGGGCAGGGCTGGATTAACCGCCTTCAACATGGATGCGTCTCAACTTCGGCTTGATACTCGTCATCTTCATGCCGAGACCTCTTTAAAACGGGTACCATTCGCTCCTCGAGCATGTGAAGCATGTGCAAGGTACACCTTTCCCCCATAGTTTCGTGTGAGATCACGCAAAGCTTATGAGATCGGATCACAGAAAGAAGACTAGATGTACGAAACTCATGCTTCAGGCGAAGGCCGTCGTTGTCATAGCTAATAAAATTATTCCCGATAGGTGATATGCAACGGCCTATCTGCTCTTTGTGTATCCGGGTGAAAACAAAGTGCGTCTATCCAAACCATCGAAAAAAAGGGCCTCACAAAGACAAACCCCACGGGCCCAGTTCAATGGACAGCAATTTGCCAGGTCAGCTTGTCCCGAGCGGAATGAGCTCTCAATAACCGTGTGGCAGATGCGTCTGTAGTCCAGACAAACAACACTAATGGTACATTTGTAGATATGGGCACGAGTCTACAATTTTCATCTTTTAGTCGTGGCACAAACTTATCCGTTCCTTTAACGGAAACTCAAATCATGTTCAACAACGAACAACAACTGATGCCTGATTTCGGCCAATTCGAACCAGAAAGCTTATTTCTCAATCTACAGTTTTCACCCAGGCGGGGGATTGACCAGGACCCGAATCATTCACCGTTTGCTGAGGTTGAAATTGTTGGGGGTCATGATCAACTTCTCGATGTCGAAGGGATGACATCTCAGGGGTTGTACCTTGTCAATGGTGGACAGAGCACCAGCGAAGGGGATGTTCACAGCAGTCCTTCTACGGCTGCGAACATCGATAATTATGACCCCTTAACTAGGCATAACGAGAGTTTGTCCCACGCAGGGTTTCAAGCTACCTTGATCTCTAGCAAGCTTGAAAGAGATCAAGCCACTTATTCTGTCAATATTGAGGAAGATGAAGGTGGATATTTGTGCGTGTTCGTTGATTTTACAAAACTTGCTCTAACAGGATATAGACTGGAACTATTCTTCGACAAAGTCCAGCCATCATTTCCTCTCCTGCATCGCCCGAAAGTACTTGCCGAATTCATAAACGATCACCATGATAACGAACAGCGCTTTCAGCAACTGGATTTCGAATCAGCCCTCTTGCTGAATGGAATCTTCGCACTCGCAGCTCGTTTTTCCAACGAAGGTGACCTTTGGTCCTGCGAGCCTCGCGTTCGAGGCTGCCGCTTCGGAAAGGCGGCACAAGCCTTGTTTGAGACAGTCAATGGAGAGAAAGAGGATGAGCACCTTTCTTTCAAGTACTTGCAAGGTTGTATCTTGCTTGTATACTATCAATTGACTTCGCGACCATCTTTTCAGACCTGGATAGGAATCGGGCTTTGCTGTCGAATAGCATATGCTCTGTCGCTTCATCAAATCGATCGGACATTAGGCCCAACCTTCCCTAGGACCGAAATTTCCGCGGAAGGATGGGCCAACAAAGAAGCAGAACGCCGAGCATGGTGGGCAATCGTACACATGGATAGCTTTGCCGCCTTTATCGGCGGCCGTCCACCAAATATTGACATTGCTAGAGCTGACGTTCTTCTCCCTGTATCCGATGAAGCGTGGTTTGATCTTCGGCCAGTGCAGTCGGCACTCATTTCCTCTGAGGGACTTGCGTACGCCTGGAGCAGTCTTGTGGGTAACGAGAATCAAGACGCTTACGCATGGTTTCTGGTGGCTACTTTCCTTTGCCGCGCAGTACAAGAAGAATTTGAGAGCCGACATCGCTCGAGGAAGGGACTGACAATCGTTCAGTCGGCCATTCAATGTTTTCTGCTTAGCCTCCCACGGCAATTGAGATTGCATAAGAGCAGTATGTTGTTTGGAGAACATAACTTTCGGGAGAAGAACTGGGTTATAGTCATTCATTTCGTCATTCAAAGGTAGGACGTCATTTGAATTGGTGGGCTCTCGTCACTAAAAAGTCTTTCACGATACAGTGCGAAAGTCCTAATCGGGCTCGGTTTTCAAGACGAAAGGCTGAAACATCAGGAAAGCGATCAAATACGACAATCAAGAGTCAATGAAGGAACGAGTCCAGTGTCATCTATTGAAAGTCCTACCCAACAACAGGCTCAGTTATACGGAGAACAACTGCGGGCCGTACGAATGTGGTCACCGGACTACATTCCTCTCGCGACTCCTTTGATTGCAAACGCTCTGTTGAGCCCAGCAGCAGCGCACTCCGAAAACAGCGAGCTTCTTACCTCGGGAGATTCTGAGGAGGCCTTGTTTGCAATTGATGGAAGACTCTTGGAGATGGTTCTCCGACGGGTTTCCGAATACTGGGGACTTGGAACTTTCTGTCTGGGTAGGTCTTGAGCATTCCTCCAACATGTTAGGTAATATCTAACATTTTGGAGACCTTCTACAGGCACTTAAGAGTCCAGACTCGACTAATGCTATCAACTCCTTAGGGCTCGGAGTTACATGGGCTCAAAGCACTGTGAAACGAGCTAATTTCCTTCGATCGTATCCGAGGGAATGGATGGCCTGAAGCGTCATATCCAAGCTATAATGAACTGAATTTCTTAAAACTAGGCTGCTTTCATGGGAAAGTGGGTCAGAGGACTGCCGAGTGTCCACATTTATCCTTGAGATTTCCGCCAACAACCTCACCAGCATCGTCGACCTGATCTGGAATATTCTCGGGCCAGTCTCATTTCGGTCCAATTTGAAAGCGGTTGGGATTTTGGTGTTGAGTCCGCAGCCTCATCTTGTGACCATACAAGTGAGTCAAAACGACAGGAATGAGGGAAATGGCTGCAATGATTGCCTGGATGCCGAAGCTGATATTGTAGCCATCTCTTACACCCCAAGGTTGTTGGAAGTAGCCGACTGAAAACCCACCAATTGTTCGGCCGAGATTGAGCCATGCGGCGACTTCGGCAGGGTTCTTGGGAAAGCTGTCGAGCGAGTAAGCTGTTATCGCGACAGACACCAGCATGATTCCCCCGGAAAACATGCCCCACCCACACGCAGCACCTGCTACATTCCAGTGGTGATGGACTGTTTGCCCAACCAAGACAAGTCCAGGGATGTTGAATACGGCCGCGATGTAGCACGACCAAAGTCGCACTTCTGGCTCAAAAACTCCACGATGCTTGTGGATGTAACGATTCTGGAGGAAGTCGTTGAAAAAATGTCCAAATATTTCGGCAACTAGCACACCAACGATGGGCGAGAAATACAGGTAACCGAGCTGGACGGCATTGTAACCATAGCCGCCATATGCTGCAGGTGTCGCAAAGACAATTCCGGTGGTGACATTGATGCCGACGGCCCACATGAAGAGCAGAAAGCTGCAAAACAGTCAGGAGAGTCGGTGCTGGTTTGAGGAAGATAGACTCACTAGGATAGAACAATAAGCGCAAAGTTAGGTTGGAGAATTACAAAGACCAACGAGCGGTAAGCATCCGTAATAGATGTAAAATACTTCTCGTGGTGCTTGATTTGCCAAACACCAAGAAGACGACTCATTCGAGCGGTGAATTTATCAGGCTTCTCCGGGTGGTCATGACTGGAAATGGCTCGGTTGAACCATGTTTCGTCGATGACAAGCACAACAAAGATGACCTGAAGTGCAACACACCCCACCGCCATCCAGTATGCGTGGTGCCAGTTATGGGTCATTCCAACCACAAAGCTTCCCAGTTGCGGGCCGAGGTAGGGCGACGCAATGTACACAGCAGCCCACAAACCTATCATGCGGGCTCGTTCGTGGAAGAAAAATATGTCTTTCAAGAAGGCGAGCGATACGGTTTGAGCGGCTGTGAGGAATACAGCGCTCATGACACGCATGGCGAAGAAGGTCGAGTAGTCATTTGAGAGTGCAGTGCCAAGGGTGAAGAACAATGCAAGTAGTTCGGTCCAGAATAGCACCGGAGCTCTGCCCCAGTACGATGCCATGGGGACCCACACCAAACCGAAGAGGCCGCTTACAGGAATCAGCTATTACCTTCGTTAAGGGTACCATCAGTACTCACAGAAAAAGGACTGTAATACTATTAGGCTGATTTGCCTTGTCAGGGGTTATTTTCCATTCCGCAGCTTGGAAAAGAATCGGCGCCGAGCCTATCGCCCCGACAAAATCCGCGCAGAGGGCACCCCAGGCGACCGTAAAGAGATGGAGATATTTCTTGGTTGGCGACCAATTCAAACAGTCGGAATCGAGGTCGGTAGGTTGAGGGATCAACACGGTCTAAACAAAATCAGTATTGCGTGCAACGAGAAACGATTTCGAATGAACATACATGGCCATCCTTGGCCAGTTTCAATCCTTCAGGGTTGGCCAAATTCTCCGTGTCGACGACGATACCGGCTTCAGCCTTAAGAAGGTCCGGGAAAGCCTCAACTCTTACGGCAGGTTGGACCTCAACCATTTCTGTCTCGCTTTTGAAGGGGACGCTGGTAGCAGACATAGTGACTGTCAGGCAAGTGCAACGCGTCGAATAGACTTGCGATCATTGTGGTCGGAATCCATCCCATCAAGCGAAGAGAGTCTTTTAACACAGCCAGCAGCGTGCTTGATACATTGCGCTGTGGGTCCGGGGAAGCCCTGATGCGGGTCGCAAGTCAGGACTGCTTCACTCGATCAGAGGGAACCTCTGGTTTTCGCTAAAAGAAAATGTTGATTAGATCAGGCCGTCTCTAAACCAATCAAGCAATTCATTGGGGTCTCCGTCTTGCGTGATGTAGGGTGGGGAGGACTCCGCATGGGGTGTTCACATTCCACCCCACATTCCTCCCAGAACACGGGGACCGTTAGCGTCCCTCTCTGCCAAGGCTAACACGGAGCCCGTCCCCAGATTTTTCCAATCATGGCCTAGGAGACCGTCCCTTGTCTTGATTGAGACCGTAGGGACCTCACAGCCTACAACCCGTGCTCTTGACGCTTTGCTGGTGATTACAACATTGTCCGACTTAACGGACCTTAGGAGATATCCGAAATTCTAGAACGGACTTATCGTTCCGAGTAGTTTTAAAACCTTGCAAACCTGCACCAGGTTTACTCTTTTCAATGGAAATTTAGACCGTGATCATCACTTTGACAATCTTCTTTTGACTATAGTTCAAAAGGATGCTCTCTCTTAATTCAATTGTGGTACTTGCCTGCCTTTTTGTTGTCATCCACTTATATCGATCCTTGGCATCGCAGACTCCCAAAGGCGCGAAGTCCTTGCCGGGTCCTAAAGGTACTTCAAAACGACACAAAAACTGCCCATGGTCAACGGCTAAGAGTTTTCCCAGGCATACCATTCATTGGAAGTGCAAATGATCTTAAAAAGGGCGAAAGAGGTTACTTCTGGTTCAAATTTTCAGAATGGGGTCGAGAATACGGACCTATCTACCAGTACAAATCTTTCGGCAAGGTCAACGTGGTTGTTGGAACCGAGAAAATTGCCAATGAACTGCTACGAGAACGGGGAGACATTTACAGTTCCCGCGAACAACTACCCATGGGATCGCAATTGTTGAGTGACAACAAGAAGGCCCTGTTCTTGCCATACGGCGGTACGTCTTTTATAAATCGGGACGATTACCACAGTGAGCATACGATGCTAACAGTCAACAGATGAATGGCGTCGTGTCCGCAAGTTCCAACACCATGTCACTCAGGTGAGAGCCGCCACGTCCTACCAACCTCTCCAGATGAAAGAATCCGCCCGTCTCCTCCGAGATCTCATCCAGGAGCCCAAACGATACAAGACCCTCTTCCAACGCTATGCTTCAGCTTTGATCCTCCGCCTGACCTATGACGCAAGGATCGACACAGGCGAGGAGCAAATTGTCCGCCTAGTGTATCAGAACCAAGTCAATGTCGAACGAGTTTCAGCCCCCGGCCAGTATCTGGTGGATGTGCTGCCGATTCTAATGTGGCTGCCACCATGTCTGGCCCCTTTCAAGCGTGAAGCGACAGCTCATCGCAAGCGGGAAGTCTCATTGTTCAGCGGCCTTGTCACACAAGTTCAAAAGGACGTGGAGGCCGGTAAGGCAGGACCAAGTTTTACACGCATGTGGTTAGAAAACAAGCAGAAGTTTGGCCTGTCAGACCTGCAAGGAACGTATGTCCTTGGTGGTTTGTACTCCGCTGCCGCTTCCACGACTGCATCTTTGGCGATGAGCTTGGTGTTGTTGATGGTGCTCAACCATGAATGGCTGATCAAAATGCAAGAAGAGATTGATCGTGTTGTCGGACCAGATCGGCTCCCCATATTCGATGACCTTCCACAACTACCAACCGTCAGAGCCGTTATCAAGGAGGTAGCGAGAATGAGGCCTGTAACTGCGGGAGGTAAATAGTTTCTCTGACCTGTTTCCGTCCGTTGCTGATTTGTCACAGGCATTCCCCACAAGACCACACAAGATGATGTGTACGATGGCTATTTCCTTCCCAAAGGAAGCATTGTCCACCCCAATCTATGGTAAGGGAGCCTGTAGTCACAAATCCAATCGCTCTTGTTAATACAGATTACAGGGCTATTCACTATGACCCTAATCTATATCCCGATCCGCACACATTCAACCCTGATCGATGGCTGAACCCCAAGTACCCGACATACCGCGAACCACTCACCCAGTATCCTAACATGAACAATTTCTCCGTCTTTGGCTTCGGCCGCCGTATATGTCCAGGTGCTCACATTGCTGAACGGAGTCTAAATATCATTGCTGCCCGAATTGGCTGGGCGTGCAATATCCAAAAAGCCGTAGATCCAGCGACCGGCAACGAGATTACGCCGCCAGAATATGACTGTAAGACCAGCAATATCAGATGATGCTCTGCGAATTCCACAGGCTAACTGATGGCCACAGATGTGAAGGGGCTTAACACGGAGCCACATTTGTTTCCTTTTGAATTATCTTGTCGTTCCCTGGAGCGCTGGGAAATTCTTCAGGAATCAGCTGAACGGGCTACCAAGGAGTTGACACAACCAGCTGTAGAAGCTTAAGAAGGAACCATGGGATTTATCTAGAGTAGCGTTCATGGATGTGGACGTCTTCGAATTCTCTCATCTACCAGCCTGATGAAATAAGCTGCGCTTCCCTCGCCTCTCATCCAATAGAAAGACTATACCTAGCTTTAAGCCGGAAATCTCTCACCGAAATTGGCTGTCGGATCCCTCCCTAACTGACCCGGGACTATTATGCGCTCTTCTGTTGGCTTAAACATCTTTTCGTGTCCATATTCGCCCGTCGGTGTGCCGAACACCAGCTGTGCTTTTAGGGACCAGCTGGCTGGGACACTCCACGCTTCCACCACTCTTTGGTCCACGGTGGGATTGACGTGTTGGAAATTGCAGCCAAACCCTTCTAGGTGAAGCGCCATCCACAGATTGAACGCCGACATCGCATTGTTGTGCTCTGAGAACGATTGCAGATGCACGACGAACCTCGGAAACTTCTTCTGATATTCTCGGATCGTGTCGAGATCTTCAAACAGTAGGATCTAGCATGAGATGCCAAATATGAGCGACGCATTCGCAAAGCTCGCCTAATGGTCACTTACCGATCCGTATCCTGCTCGGCGGCCGTCCAACTTCTTCTCGTAGCTCTTGAATTCCTCCGCTGACAAGGTCGCTTTGAAACATTCCTTCGCCAAATCCCAAAATTTAATATGTTCGTTACCTAAAAGGACAACATATCGAGTTGATTGGCAGTTGAAAGAACTTGGTGTATGTTTAATGACTTCGCTTGCGATCTCCATGATTCGAACGTCACTCACAGGTGACTCTGCCTTGATTGAGTAGCATGTTCGGCGTTGTTTGATTAGCTTGAGAAATTCGTCGGCCATCTTGAACGTGCAAAAGAAGGATATTAGGAGATTCTATCGCACGCGCACAGCGATCTTCACCTCGCCAGGATTTAGAAACCCTTGTCTACGAGATTCATAACAGCGACACATTCCCCACCAGGCTACGTAAGGCCTCTAGCCTCTATAGTTTCACTCCACATACAATGTGGGCAAAATCAAACGTCGTTTTCGGCCCTCGGCGACCCTACATCCAGGTACATTGCTTGCCTTTGACAAATGGTCGTGGGGAAAAATGGGCCAGAAGTCAGGCCCGTCGTGCTTCTGATCTTCGGGCCCCACGTCCCGCAATAGGTTGTTTTGTTGAGAGTCTGGCGACTGCATTGAGGTGGGAAACACATCCAGCAGTTGTAAGACATCGGAGTGCGGTTACGTCATAGAAGGGTCAATATCAGCAACAAAATATCCTTAACAGCGAACAAAATCCTCATCGCAGGATAAAGTTGCTCTGAAGCATCATCGAATTGCTGAATTACAAAACGCCAAGCGCATAAACTAAAGGATGGAGAAGAAAACGGTCTTGGTTCTCGGCGCGACTGGAACTCAAGGTGAGTGCACTCGTAAGTACGTTACTGACGCCAAACTGACAGCACAAGGTGGATCCGTCGCAAAATTGTTGCTCCAGTTCCCAGACAAGTATATTACAAGATGTTTGACACGAAACCCGACCTCAGACAAAGCCAAAGTCCTGGCTAATATGGGAGCTGAACTCGTCAAAGCTGATCTTACTATCCCTTCAACACTGCCCGAAGCCTTCAATGGTGCATGGGGAGTCTTTGCTGTGACCGACTTTTATGATACGGTACGATTTCTTTTGAAGTCCAGCTTTGCACTCGCCTGATAGTTTTCCAGACTGTCCTTGAAGATCCTATGAGTGAGGAGACTCAGGGACAAAATATTGTGGCAGCGGCAAAGGAGGCAAGCATTCAGTGCTTTATCTGGAGCACACTGCCAAGCTCATACGAAATATCTGGTGGCAAGTTCATGACGAGACTGTATGAAGGTATTTAGGTGATTCTTTCGTCTCATACTTCCCAAACTGACTCTCCGGCTTCCAGGAAAATATGCTGTTGACTCGATGATCCGTGAAGCCAGCCTCCCGGCGTGCTTTGTACGAACTGGCAACTTCTATGAGAACATGATTCTGCGGAAGTATGCCGCGTACGACACGGAAAAGGACATAATCACCATGAGTCGACCTATCATTGGACCAAACACCCAGAGTGAGTTCACTCAAAACCCTCGGGTAGTATCTGTCAATTAATTCTTGATGGTCCCAGTTACTTCGCTTTATGTTGAAAAAGATCTATCCGGCGTCTGCAAAGCCGTCTTTGACCTCTGGGACGACAAGAAGAACGAACTCAATTATAAAAACGTGCTGGCCGCCGGGGCACGGGAGACTCCCGGTGACATTTGCGCTGTGCTAGAAAGAGGTACGTCTTGCGCTGCAGCGGAAATTTGGGCTTGCTGATCTCATTGATTTTCGAGCAGTGTCCGGTAAAAAGGTGGTCTACACCACGCGCCCAACCACCGGGATAAAGGATCGGGACATAATGTTGCAGCTGTACAACGATGTCGGGATGTATCCCGGAGTGGAAGTCCCTAGTCCTGATATCTTGCGTCTTGGAGTGAAGTTACATACTGCGGAGGACTATGTTCGAGAGAGACTGCTTCCTCACTTGGGTCTGTCTGCAGTTGATTAGGCATTGAGAAGTCTTTGTACTTTGCAATTTTCCGTACCATCCAAACGTCAACTAGGTCACACCTACTCTTCGCAAAAGAATTCCGCATGCTCCCCCACCATTAGCCCGCTCATCAACCCGGGCCCTGTGTCAGATTTGTCCACGAATGATGACAGATTACCGAGTCAGCACCGCCATTCATTTCCAGCTTAGTGACATCTTGAATCTATCTCGTCATCATCTCAGCTGCTTGCCACAGGCTGCCGTGGAGGCTCTCTTAAGACGGCAGAAGTTTGCGAATGAAAGTGCCTGGGGACCTCAGCAATTTCCAATCGGGCGTTGCTGGGAATCACCAGTTAGGTCCGTGAGTGGGGACGGGGTTTTAGTCGTGGGCCCGGGGTCCGAATTTGAAATCCATAATGTAATTAAGCGTGACTGCCCCACTGAGTGTGCTGATCTGCTGCGTTTGCGAAGTATTGTCTCCCCGCTGTGGTCCAAGAGCACGACCCAGTAAAATACCGACGAGATTTGGACATTGCGTGAAGAGACCACTTGACCAGCATTGTCTCTGAATTTTACGCCCCACGCTCTAGCTTCCCACTCCCTGAGCACAATTCCTTCTCTAAGCAAATGAAGGCAGAGCTGAGAAGTGGGCGACAGGCTGTTCCATCGGACTTTGGCAATACTATGTAGTTGAAAAGAGTCCTGTTGGTGGAGTACTTCTACCTCCTCAAGTCCAAAAGAGACATCACTGACTAGATTGTGACATCTATGAGCCATTAACGAATCTAAATTCATCTTGCAAACGATACAATACATCACAGTCTTCGCAGCGATGGAAAAGATTACCTTGAAGTCGACGAATTGGCGAGACTTCATTCCGCCGCAAGACAGTCAAAGAAGCCTTGATCTAGCAAGATCGAACACATATGAATGGACAGATCTACGTTGCGCAGATCCATTTATCGTCGGATGGAGGAAAACTTGGGATCAGCTATACAACGAGCCTTACAAAGGCATCACCGCCGATGGTGAAGTCATTCAAAACGTGCATCGTCTAGCAGATGAAGGCGAAGATCAAGGAGCCCCAATAGCTGAGATGGTGAGAGCAGCACAGAAAGTCTTTCAAGTGGCAACGTCGGAGCAAATAAAAGACATGAACAAGGATATCGATGCACATGAATGGCGAGCTTGGATGAATCCCGAAATCTACCTCTCCCGACACGGAGTGCGCTTAGAGGAGGTGTCAGGCGCATTATTCAACGCCATCCACGATATTGTACGCGCAAGCCTGTCTGAACCCGGATATCAGAAAGCTTACGGATGTATGAAAATCAACCATTTCCTTGGAGAGGCTGTGAATGGCAGAAAAGTGCTCAATATCAAATCCTATAACTTCACCATCTTCGGAACCCCTTCCGAGACTGAGCCGTGGGGGTGGCAGCTGTTCGGCCACCATTTCGACATGAATTGTTTCGTGGTCAGGAAGCAGATGGTGATGACGCCGGTCTTTATGGGCGCGGAGCCGAACATCATCGACAGTGGGCCCTATCAAGGGACCGAGCTATTCACCGATCAGGAGGAGACGGCGCTCAAGCTAATCAACTCAATTGACCCAAGGACCATTGACCGTGTGAGAGTCTATAAGGAATTGCAGGGCGACGAATATCCCGAATGGCGGTACCATCGCGCGGATCAACGGCATCTGGGCGGTGCTTTCCAGGACAACCGGGTCGTCCCTTATGAAGGCGTCAAAGTGACAACCTTGTCGGCGGCCCAGCAAGATCTAGTCCTCAAGTTAGTTGTTCTGAGCATCAACTATCTACCCGAAAAGGCTCTGGCTGCGAAGATGAAGGAGGTCAACGCTCAGTGGGAGGCGACCCACTTCGCTTGGATTGGCTCGTTCACTAGGGAAGACGGCTTCTACTACAAGGTGCATTCGCCGGTGATTATGGTCGAGTTTGACCACCATTCAGGCGTATTCTTAAACAATGCACTTCCTTTACCTTTTCATATTCACACCTTAGTCAGGACGCCGAACGGGAATGACTACGGGAAGGATTTACTCCGACAATTTCTGGAACGAAAGAGACAGAATGGCCACTGAAACGGGCACTGAGGGAGGCGTGTACAGATCCATATCATTCTTAAATGGTCTAAATTGTGACGTGAAATATGACTTGGCGTAATTCAGCGCTCATAGCTTTTAATGTTACTTTGTCACGAGCAGTTACCGATCATCACTTCTCGTACAGGATTTCTTAGGTCTTGAGAATCCAACGATGTCACGGCTCTTCAGATTTTAAAACGAGTCATTGCTCCGTTGCTGCCAAGTGCATATACACGACGTAACCTATCTGCCTAGAGGTATTTATAAACTTGCTTTCTGATTATCCAGAGCCAGCACATGACGAAGTGCGGACCGCAAAGTGTTTGTGGGATCCGCCGGCCGATCAGCAGTACGCCAGGCGATGTGACGATCAGGTCGGACCAAGATGGCACCTCGGTCACCAATATCGCGGACATTGTACCACTCTCCGAGGACGTCGTCGTAAGGACAACGGTATCCTACCTTATAGACTGGTATCTCGACACCGAGCTCTTGGCTCACTGTCTTCGAAGCGGCGACAAAAGGATCACCACCGATGCCGACAATGAGACCAAACCGGCCATGTTCCAAGATGTCCAACGTCGAGAGGCGCCTCTTGTTCCGCTCTATCCATGCGTGTGGCAGATATGCTCCGGGGTGAGTCGTTGGTTGGTAAAATAGCACTGGATCCCGCTTGAGCGGCGGAAATGGCGTCCCATCGTATACTACCGCATTTGAGCCTTCATAACGGTGGCCTAATTGTAGGCCCAGGGCGTTCGACCGGCGGTTCTGCAAGTCAACCGCCTCCTTGAGCTCTGCGCGGCGTTTTTCCGCCTTGGATGTGTCTGAGAACAGCTCTTCCAAAGACTTGTAGCCCTCTTCATCTGACTGACCGTGCCTGAAGCCCAAAGCTTGTGGTACACGGGCGAAATTGTGAAGCGTTTGGATGGCGTGGCCTACGATTTGCTTTGCCACAGGCTGTCTTTCTTCATTATAGCTCTCGAGGAGTTGATCTCCAGCTTTGCCTGAGACGACTAGTGCGAGTTTCCAGGCCAGATTGTAGGCGTCTTGAACACAAGTGTTGCTTCCGAGACCACTGGCTGGTGGGTGACGATGAGCTGCATCACCACCCAAGAGGATGCGTCCGCGGCGGTTCTCGGTGGCATACACATTATTGACCTGTCATTTGCTGGTGTCCTTTATCCTGATCTTCAAGTCGGGGATACCCAAAGTGTTGCGAGCGTAGGCAATAATAGTGTCGTCGGACATGTCTGGCTCATCTTCCGAGTTGTACTGTCGATTCAAGAGCCATTCCGTGTAAGGTTTAACGGCAACTAATGTACCTGAACCCACCCAGAATGCGTTGCCCGGCTGTGCCATCATATAAATGCAGGCGGGTCGATAAGCAGTGTACTGTGACACATCAGCCTCAAGCCATGTAGTCAGCATATTCATGAGACCAGGCTCCCCTAGAAAACTAAAACCAGCTTTCTGAGCTACTAGTGAACGACCTCCATCAGCTCCGACCGCATATTTTGCTCGGACTGTATACTCTACTCCCGTTTTTCGTTGTCGGACCCTGCCTAAAACGCCTTCGACCGTCTGTTTGATATCAATCAATTCAGTGGAATAATAAATTTCAGCACCTTTCTCTTGTGCATGTGCCAAGAGAACCTGTTCGAGTACATGTTGCGGCGAGTTAACCATCTCCACGGGGCTAGCCATAGCAAAGTCAGAAAGTTGGTGAGGGCCGGCCCCATAGCAGCTGTAACGTGCGATTTCCATCCCCGTAAGAGAGGTGCATATGAGACCATTTCCCAGAAGTGGTAGTCGTGTTGAGACCTCGCACACACGCTCCTCAATGCCCATATCTCGGAAGATTTCCATTGTTCGCTGGTTCGTGACATGAGCTCGTGGCGAAGGCGCTGTGCCTTTGTGCTTTGCTATCGTAAAAGTACGCACTCCGGCAGCTGCTAGCAACGCGGCGAGGGTAAGCCCAGTCACACCAGCCCCAACCACGAAAACATCAGTTTCAATGTCTTGAGGTTCTTCTTTGTGACCATTGGTCATGTCACTGGCCTCATCGCTGGGCAACTGGTCACCAACATAGTCTCATATAAATGTATGGAGGCTCTTACCTCGCATGCTGCCCATGAGTCTCGGTACCATTCTTATCGTTCGACATGGCGCTGGTCCAAGTTGGAAATTTTGTGAAAGAGAAATGAGTTCAAGACTGGGAGCTTCAGGAACGACGTGGGGAAGAACTTTTGGTTGATCAAGTACGAACAACGAAAATATCCAGTACGAAACTAGATGCCTTCGAGGCGTGGAGCCGGCAACGGGGATTGAGATCTCGTGGTGGTATTCTTCTCAAGGTGGAGGCTAAGCATTATCAAACCTAAGGCAAAAGTAGATCATAGATAAAAGTTGCCCAGCAACGAAGTCAGAATATAGCAGGCTATGAAGGGGGAGCGTCGGACACCGGTTGAAGCTAGACTCTAGATGATGGAGATTGTTTAGCGCTTTCGTAGCTGCGGTGGGGAGATCATCCTTCTGCCGAAGATGGAAGCAAGTTCGAGGGTATTATGGTGGGATAGTGGAGTGGGCCAATGGTAGTCTCTCCCCACCACCACCACAACCACCACACCTGAGGCGGCAATGCCTTTGACCTTAGATTCACGCTTGCTGAGACCAAGAGTAGTTCGGACTTCAACAGAAATGTTGTCATATAGATTTTGACCGTCGCCCTGATGGCCGGGTGCGCTACAATTCTGAAGTTAGACGAAGATACTTCTTGTTATTGTGGTCGTTCTCACCACCAATACTGATTAGACAAGAACACGTGATTAGTTCTTACCCTCGTCGACCATCTTGTTAGCCCGCGAAAAGCGACAGAAACCTCGGTTGTGTCGCTTTCAGACCTTCCCCGGAGACCGGATGAGATCTTCCGAAGCTCAATCTGAGGTACGCCTACCTGTCAGGAGAGATCCACAGCCCTTTTGGAGCGCCCAAAAAGACTAGAACACAGGCACAATATGCCGAGTAGTGCTAGATCTCTGGGTGATATGCTTGTTATCCAACTTGAGTAGTATTCTTGATCGGTGCCGCCACCTGCCTGATTTTCAACCGCGTCTGCATCGAAAAATTAACATCTTCGAATCATCTGGCAGCAAGATACACCCTCGCTGGAAAACTCAATGGCGCACCAAAACCTTCGAGTCGTCATTGTTGGGGCCGGCTTCTGCGGAATGACGGCGGCGATTGAATGCAAGCTCAAAGTAATGCATCCCATTCTAGTTGAGACGCATCTCACTTCCCGCTCTCAAGGCGACGCTCTGGATTTCCTACCCAACGGCGGCCGCATCTTTAATTCGTGGGACAATGGCCGCGTCGGCAAAAGGATGCTCTCGATTTGTGTCAACACTTGCAAACACCTCGACTTCCTGACCCCTAAAGACGATCTCCTCTCTCGGAAGCCCTGGAATAAATACCCGAGTCACTATGAAGCCCAGTTCGCCGGCCACCGGGGTGAGATGCACGAGGTGCTCGGAGACTACGCCCATGAGATTGGGGTGGACTTTCGGTTTGGAAAGACGGTCGTCCAGTACCTAGACAACGACCGGGAAGTGGGCGTGCTGACCAAGGACGGCGACAAGATCCTGGGAGACGTGGTTTTGGCCTGCGATGGCCCCAGGTCCCTGGCCAGGAGTCAAGTCTTGGGACTTCCTGACTCCAAAGTCAATTCGGGCTACGCCATCTACCGAGCCTACTACGAGCTGACCGAGGAGCTACAACAGAATCCCTTAATCGCCAAGTATATCAATGTCAACCAAGATCAGACGCTGATGCACGTTGGAAGAGATATGCTTGGCTTCATCTATACCTGGAGAAATGGAACGTAAGTGCACACACGGCTCGGGTTTAAAGGGGTCTCCCCGTATTCGCATCGACTTGCCCATTGATTGACTTACTCATAGGCATCTTGTATGGGTTCTGACGCACAAGGCGAGCCTCCTGTGCCAAACCTAATTTCCAAACGGCTAGTTGCCAATAAGAACCCCCTTGTCTAGTACGACCACGATATTGGCGAATCTTGGTCATTCCCCGGAGAGATATCCGAAGTGATGAAATATCTTGAGGAAGGTGGCTTCAGCGACAGTTTCAAGGAGGTGGTTCGAAGCACGCCCAAAGACAGGCTAGTGGATTACAAGTTGGTGTGGCGAGAGCCATTAGAAACCTGGCTGACGCCATCCAAGCGAATCTTGCTCCAAGGAGATGCTGCACATTGTCATCTGCCTACCTCTGTACAAGGAGCCTGTCAAGCTCTCGAAGACGCCGTCACATTTGTGAGTCTCCCCCCCCACCGAGAATGGGTTCCCTTTTTCCGGAAGTGTTTAAGAAAAATTGGCTTACTTTTCCGACAGGCAACCTGTCTGGAAATGGGCAAGGGAGATATCCCACCGTCGTTGCAGGTAGTGGAACGCATTAGATTCAACCGTTCTCAAGCAATTCACATGTCTTCTATCTCCAAACGCGACAGCTACCACAACTGGAACTGGCCTCCTAAGCTGGCCGCCAAACATCCGAGAGCGTTGACGATCCCGCGGCCAGATTGGGTCGTGGAGTTTGATGCGCACAAAAATGCCGAGGACCACTTTGACCACATTGCGACCGACGTGCGCTCAGGAAGGCAGGGTACCATTTCCGAGTTGTAGATACCGGCTGGTGGCTCGTTCGACATCTTTGAAGGAGACAACGCGCTGGGACAAGTTGAACATGCTCCGGAACAAGCAGCAAGATTGTGAGGCTAGACGCAAAAAGGTAGAATAATCAAACCACATCATCTTAGTAAAGTGGTTCTCCGCCGAAGAGCGCTGTGAGAGCAGTCCTATCGATATTGCGTTCCTCACTGGCCCCATGTCCCTAGCAATCGTTTATTAGTGTGATATTTCGAGAGCAATCACGAGAAGAAGTGGGAGGGGTTACAATAGCCGAGAAGAGAATAGGGTTCAAACGAAGCATTTCTATCTACTGTGGGTTCTCTACTGGGAGAGAAGTTTACTGGGAGAGAAGTTGCGCGAACGACAAGTAGCTGTTACAGGCTGCGCTCTGCGCCTTCCTGATCCAGAGTGGCGAGCACTACCACGTGACAACTAGGGACTTTAGAGGGACGGTCCTTGAGATACCGACTTGACAGAAGAACTTGCTTTGCCACGAGCAGATTCGCCCTATGATGCCGGAGAAACTCGGCCAATGATATTCGAGACATTGCAAACTGATATTCGTCCACCCTTGATAGAGAGCGTAGTGACAACTCAGATGTTCAAGGATGGCTCGGCGCCCTCGGGCACCGAAATTTAATGTGCGAAGAGCCAGAAGTTGCCGACAGTGCCTTGGAAATGATGTTATAAAAGACCAGGTGTGAAGGAGACGTTGAGGGGGGCAAGTAGTCGAAAAACAAGCCGACCGACGCACACAATGGCTGGGACTGAAAGACGTTTTCGACGGTGCTTCCGGCGTCGTGGTTCCGGGAAGATGCCATGTATGAGCTTGAAAGAAGAGCAATCTTCTCGCAAAAATGGATCCTAGTGTCGCACAAGTGCCACTTCGAGAAGCCCGGGCAATTTGCTCGGTATGAGGTGGCTGGTTTCCCGTTCTTTATCGTCAGCGATAGAAAGGGAAACCTGAATGCTTTCTTGAATGTGTGTAGCCACAGAGCCTTTCCGATCCGTTCATGAAGATCAAGGAACGGCGAGCATTTTGGCATGCAAGTACCACGGTATGAGAGAAATAAAATCCTCTGTGTGGCAGAATAAACTGATGGAAAAACCAAAAAGGATGGTCGTATAGCTTAGGTGGAAACCTGGCAAAAGCGCCGAGGTTCGAAGCATATTCCGAATTTGAAAAGGAAGCCATTCCCTTTACTCGGTCCACCTCCATATCGGCGAAATGGGGTTCGTCTGGGTTAATCCGGACGGCGCTGAGACACCCCGGGTCAGCTGGGAACATCAGTTACTCGAGTTCGACCAACAGGTCCGGTTCGCGCGCTACAACATGGATGACTACATTTTCGCTGAGTCGTGGAACCTAGATGAGTGCAACTTCAATTGGAAGACCCTGGTGGAAAATTACAACGAGGTGAGGAAGGAAATGATACCTCAGTTCTTGTCATTTCTTGAGTTGCTGTTCAGTTTGCTAACACATGAAAATAAAAATGCCTAGTGCTACCACTGTTCCGTTGTCCATCCTGGAATTGCTCCTGCCATCACTAAGGACAGCAAGTTTGACATGGAGCTCGTGAGGAGCTACATTCGACATCTAGGGGAAGAGAACTCGGTGGACGACATCGTTGCGAGTCCGACGTACATGTTCCCCAATGCCTCGATCACCATGACAAAGCATTTCTTCTACATGATGTCCCTCATACCACTCTCAGCCAGGTCTTACAGCATGCGATAGGATGCATGTCCGACACTTTGATTTTGGCGAATATGCGTGATCCCAGCTGACTACATCTTGGACAGACAAAGTTCTATCTCTCTGGTAGAATGGACTCAGGTCCACTTGTGAATGTATGCAGATCAGTTTTCAAAAACACACGCCCAGCAACCGTCGGCATCGCCGTAAGTCAGCTGCTGGACCCAAAATTGCACCTAAAGATCAAGGCTGTTGCGTGTTTGCCATGAAGGGCCGGGAACAGATAGAGGAGAGCTTTCGTGGCTCGTGTACTCCCTGACAGTTCCATCTAGCTCAAACTAAAGGCGAATTTCCTAGCCTAAACTCGGGCGACTCACTTTCAGCGAATAACAGGAAGGCCAGACATCCATACGGCTCTATTCATGCGATAACAGCGACAAATGAAGTTTGGGAACGGGGTGAAGGAAAACGAGATCTTGAGCTGAGCACGTTCCGCCCATATTGAAGCTCCTTTCCCTCTTTATTCTCCACTGTAGTAAGCGTAAACGAGATTGGCTTTCGAAAGCAGTTACTAGGTACCTGATCATTACGAATTAATACGGTGGAGTTACACCCAAGCCACGCGAATGGGACGGTTGGTGTTTAGTAGATTACATTCTTGGAGCCCGGGAGTACAATATTCTCCATGAAAACTGACGGGTTCTGGGAGAATCTATCGTGGAATAAGGTCTGTCGATAGCTGTCGGATTTCACAAGAATATATCCATGTAGAAAGGAACCTGGCCAAGAGCATCTCTCATCAAAAGCCGCCAATATAGGCCAGGTCAGGGTGTTTTCTTAGGGTTTCTAATGACCATAGCTTCTATAATAGACTCCACTAAGCATCTTTAATCTGACTGTCCCATCCAACCCAGTCCACAAAAGCGTTCCCGAAAAAGTCATTCGTCCATGTTGTCAAGTCATCAGCATCACAATTCTCGACATGTGGCTCACTTGGGATGGGCGCCGTAATGTCATGGTCGAAAAATGAGTCCCAGTCCAGCATATTTGCGGTTGATGGCCAGTTATCCGGCAGGGCTCCCTTTAGGGATGAGCTAGGCGTTTCTTCACAAGCTTGACCGTCTAGCCGGAAAAGATAGTCAGATGAAGTGAATTAGATCAGACTCGCTCAGATATATACATACCTTGAGTGTGAATTATGGATCTAGCATGCTGAACTAGAGCCATAGCGATACGTTTGAGTTTTGACGCAAGCGAATTTCGTGAACTCATCTTGTCCAGAAAGACTGGGAGTTGCTCCATAGCGACCAGAGCTACCTTATTCTCCTCCGACTCACCTTTGCCATTCGAAAGGAGCTCGCCGAACAAGTCTAAGAAGGGGGTGAAGGGGCCACACAAAAGGTGCCATACCATGCCGTGATAGGGTTCCTCGGAGTCAGAGACCATACTTCCGAGTAAATGAAGCATCCGTTTCGATGATTCGATACACTGCAGCCTCAACCGAGTGGATGATCGAACCAGGAGGATCAAAAGGTACTCATACTGGAAGCTTACACTGCATAGACCCAAGTCGATGGAAGCAGCACTGTTGGCGTCAAGGAAAGGTTTCTCCGATAGTGCAGCAGCCTCAAGAATCTGCAATGTATGTCAGCTTGCAGAGGCTCGGCCTTCCGTAAGTCATTGCGCACGCACCTGCCGTGCTTGGCGATACCACATCTCAAGATTCTCGCAGGTTGATTCGATACTACAATGATTAGGCGTTATTTCTTCGTGAAGACAATTCCAGATATCAGCCATTATACGCGATAGCTGAAACATTTGGTGGATGTAATCTGAAGCCCCCGTCAGTTTAGTCTGTTGTTTCAGATCATCATGGACATCTGGTATCCCTGTGACAACTTTTTCTTTGAGAGCTGACTCACGCACTCCGAATAACGCCGGTGCGCCGGCGGAGGTAAGGTGAGGCTGAAAAGGTAAGAGCTGGTCTAATGTAGGCAAAGGGATCTCCATCACCATTCCGCGGTGAAAGGTGGGGCGTCTACCAAAGATGAGAGCCAGCCCTATATCCACGAGATTTAGGTGCCAAAACAGGATAACACGCCGCTCCCGGGTCTGAGAGTCAAAACGGCGGTGGCTCACTCCTAAGCCCTGTAGCATCCTGCAGGCGTTTGTAACCAGCATCCAAGAAAGCGATGGTTTGGTGAATTCCGGGACATCGACAGCGAGCATAATCAAAGCATGGATATTCGGCTCGCTAGGTTCGAGGAGTAGTCTCGCGTCGTTAAGAGCGAGCAGGAGATTGCATCTAAGCTTCGCTTTTGTAGATTCGTCCCTTGGATCAGTGGAGGAGACGATACTGAGAATGGTACCATAATACATGACCAGCCAAGCTCTATCCTGCACTTTTTGCGGACGAGATGCTCTCAACTCATTCAGTACCTCTGGAGGCACAGAGCAAAATAAGGGACGATCTCGTTTCAACGCGGCGACGAATGCTGATGTGAATGGTGTCAGCAGCCTCCTACAATAGAATACCAAAGTCTTCACCATTGACCCAGGGGACTGCCTGAGCTTCGAACAAGAAAAACTTATTACAAGCCATATCAAGCTCGCAAGCATCGTGCCAGACGGCCGCACAGGCCTCAGCCAAAGATGAAAGCGCACCCAGAGAGTTGTGTGACGACGTATCGAGTCCGTGCAGCCGCTCTCGAGTTACTTCTATGTCTGTCGCAAGGTTTGACTGCAGGCTACTGGTAGCCACCTCAGAGACATGATTGGGAGCGGCTGTGATAGGAGAAGGTTGATCAGCAACAGCGGTGTCATGTTTCCGCTTCCTGTTGCGACGAATTACTCCAGATCGCGAATAGGTGCAAGCAATGGCTTCATCTTTGCAGCGCTGGCACCCCAAGCGTCCACGAGAGCATGCAACCTACAAAATTGTCAAAACTGCCCTCGCGGCCCGAGGAGTAGTTGGCATGGCCGTACCTTGCGGGATCGGCATTTATCGCACTCCAGCCACCATTCTAGTCAGTTTATAGATGCTGATGAAGTGCAATTGAAGAAAGCTTACAGCATATGGAGCGAGGGTCTCGGCCATGGGTAAGGTGGTTGTTAGTGTTGAGATGGAGCGGTTGGGGTTTGAGATGGGTCTGTGGCGGCCTCCCGGGAGTTCTCGAGTATTTAAGCTCCGACGGACTTATGCTCCCGAATAATTTCCGTCGGAGCTTACGGAACTTATATCCCTGGCTTGAACTTCGAGGGAACATTTTGCGCTGAAAACATGAAAGACGGCTTGGTATAAAGACGGCACTCTGCATAAATTACTCAGAAACGGAACCGACACACGCCTTAAACACCTCCAAATTTCTTCCACCATGGCACCGCCTATTGCTATCCTCGGTGCTGGCCCAAGTGGTCTAGCATTGGGCCGCATGCTAGAACTCGCCAATGTCGACTACGTCATCTTTGAGCGAGACGCGTCCGACAAACAGCCTACTTCACGAGCCGGTCCGCTTGACATTCGCTCCGGCTCCGGCCAACTGGCTCTCCAAAAAGCCGGTCTTTTGGACCAATTCAAGAACCTCGCCCGCCGCGACGCTCACACTGTATTGGCTGATGCGCAGGGCAAAGTTTACATTAGGACCGGTGAAAGCGACGAGGTTAATGAGGACAGACCAGAGATCGACCGGAAGGATTTACGAACCTTGCTTCTGAACTCGATCCCTGCGAACAAAGTCCGCTGGGACCGAAGAGTCCAGCAGGTGCAAAGAGATCTCGACGGGTCAATGTCTGTCTGTTTCGCAGACAGAAGTATCGAATCAGGATTTCGACTCGTTGTAGGCGCAGACGGTGCATGGTCCAAAGCCAGAAATCTGGTAATTCAACCATCTAATATTGCCATTCAAGGGACTAATGATGAAAAGGTCACATCTGCTAAACCACAATATTCCGGACTACACTACTTGACTACAACAATCAACCCAGAAAATCCGTTCCACTCCGCTGCAGTCTCGCTGGCCGGACAGGGCAACTACTTAGCCTTCGGTGAGGGAAAGCAAATCGTTGCTCTAAAGCTTGGTGACGGCTCCTACTATATTGGTGTTGGCCTGCGTCTTCCGGAGAATTGGAGCTCAGACTACCCTACTATTCTCAAAGACCCGTCGGCGCTACGTCGGTCACTGCTGAATGATCACTTCGCAGACTGGCCTCAGCTTCATACGGACCTGATCAGGCATAGCGACGGGGACTTCTATGCTTGGCCACTATACGCCATGCCGACTGAATCGTTGTCGTGGAGGACGGTTTCTGGTGTTACTTTGATAGGGGATGCTGCGCACGTGAGGTAGGACAAAGCACCCTGCACCTTTCCATAACCACCCGTGCGATCAACCAGCTGATCATTCATTAGCACACCTTTCGTTGGTGAAGGTGTCAACTGTGCCATGACGGACAGTCTCGAGCTAGCACAGCAAATCGTCAAGTATGGATTGGATGATCTCGATCGTGCCGTGTCGGAGTACGAGAAATTGATGTTCCCTCGTGGGATTGATCTCATCAGTAGAAGCACAAAGAGCGGCGAGCTATTCTTTGCGCTGGATGCACCTCGGGGTTGGCTCAAGACCTTTGCAGACATTGACTATCCTTGAAGAGGGTTTGGATTAAGTCGGACATCCGTTTAGATGCTGCTAGGTGCCGGATCGGACAGTAATACTCAAGGATGATATTATGTCAATGTGCTATAGGTGGCATCATGTGCTGGCCATAAGAAGGTGATGCAGATACCAACAAATTGAAAGTACTATGTAGGACAATGATCAATCTACATATAACCTTTCAGGTTTCCAACTAGCAGTGCCAAGTCACTGGCACGGATGACCATTCGATGAGTTTTATTCTGCTTTTTCATATTCGGTTGATTCGAGTGATGGCCGAATCCTCTTCCTCAAGTCCTAGCTCTACAGCTCCTACAGTTGTATTCACTAAACACCCTTAACCCATCTAAACCTTCAGAGATCGAAATCCATGTAAACCAAGCCTAAAAGTAGAGAAACAGCTCCTGACCCATCACCTCTGCCGTGGAAACGTTTGTGAATGCAGCGAAATAGCCGGTCTCAATTTTGCCTGCTTCCAGTAGCAGGTTTACATCATCCCCATGATCATTCCCGGCTGTAAGGGTTAGCGGGTTAGATCTGGGATACTGTACAATTTTCACCATAGTGAGGTAGAATAGCCATCCACCACCTGTGAAGCTGATATGTTCGTCATATCGTCAATATACTGGAGGTATATGCCTTGAACGAGTCAGCCAAATATAGACACTTTCAGCTTAGAACTCACGAGCAAGAGTCCAACGCCTACCAACCCGTCTCAAATTAGCCCGCAGCTCTTCGAGCTCTTCCACTGGAAGCTCAAGACCACACAGCCGCATTATTATCACAGCCGCTCGCGACATAGTGCAAAGAGGCACGACGGGCATTGCGTCTGACTGTTCACCTGGTGCAAGATGGGTAAAGGCCTGTAACTGTTGCCGGGCCATGCGGAGAGTCGATTGAAGTAGTAGGCTTTCTTTTGAATCCGGTATGATTGCTTCGGTCCTTGGGTTTACCACTTGTAGAGCAAGATGAGCGCTATGGTGGGTTAAATAGCGGTAAAGAAGCCCGCGGTGGGGGACTTACATGACTGCAAGAGAGGTGCTTTCACAGTACGTGTAAGAGCCCCGTCCATCCTTCGATGTACAAATAAGCTCTTGTACCAGTCTCTCCAAATCATTTCTAGTCTGCCCATAAGAAAATCCATCCAGGACAGCTGGCCGTGGATCGCTGGTATAGCCGAGGGCTGCTCCAACCATTAATGCAACTTGGGACGAAATGTCGAAGCTTCGATAACCATCCCTAGAGGCTTGCAGTGATGCAAGACACCCGGCAGTAGAAGTGAAACTTAGAGGCAAGGCTAGCGGCACAGGTTCCTTGATAGATGACAGAACAACAGCCCTAAGTTCCACACGATTAGCGAATAGGCCCGAGACAGAGTCGGCAGGCATACCGATCAATAAGTACAATTGCCCACTTGCATGCGGAGAGTTGGGTGTCCGCGCTTGTTCCGACACGGATCTCATGGAAAGTGAGCCCCATTAACCTTGCCTGGGTTACACAAGCACCCAAAGTGATATGTGCGTCCCGTGAGAAACCATGACCGCATGCATAATAGGCAATGAGTAAACCGGATTGAAGAGTTTCAAGCACCGGAAACTCAGAGGCTTGTAGCGTGAACATCTGCCTGACGGTTCTATATACCAAAGTCTGCATTGAGTGACGAAGGGTGGTACAAGGCCGCATGGTGACAAGATAGAGCGCCCATATCAGAATCGTGACTTCTGGCTCTCTTCCTTCTGTCCAGTTGGTGAGTCGCGAACGGAATTGATCTTGGTCAATTATAGGCAGCCAAGGATGGACTGTTGTAGAGTACTCCTCTAGCAAAGCTCGTGGTGTAGTTCCAACTTCTTCTAGTACAGTAAAGGTCAAGGAAGCTAAACGTGAACTTGTTGCTTCTGAGCTGGATGCTTGGAGGAGCTCGGTTGCGGCGTGGCTAGAAATATCAACACAGCCAGCACAATACTGAATGACCATGCGCTCTGAGTCGATTTTAGGTGCAGACTGATCATTCTCGGTACTCAACCTGGGGTTGATCCAGGTATAGTCACAGCGAATGAGTTTTCTACGATGTTGGTGTCAGTGGTCGCATCGAAAGGATCACGCAGAGCAGTACTCACAGTTGGCATCTGGAGCAGCTGGGCAGTGACTTGTCGCATAGCTGCTTACGAGTGCGGCATGATGCGCACGCATTGGGTGATCTAATTTCCATATTAGTGGAGTGAGGCCCAAGGCTCAATTATGGAACCAGAATCGGCCGACCCCTGGGTTTTTGATGCGCAGTTTCATGTCGAGTAGCGTGCCCCCGGTCTCGATGCGAATTTTACCGTAATATGGGATTCGCGCAATTCGGGTCTAACTTTTGCACAGTTGAGAAGCGCCCGAAGAGAGATGCATTTGTCAGCCTAGAGACGAAGCTCTACACCGACAGGGTTCGGCCGACGCTACCAAATGACCTCATAAATGCGCTAGCCCGATTGAGCATACACTGGTCACACTGGTATTATTACCCCTTCAGATGGGATGAGGTATATAAGAATGACAATTGACACTCTGAAGCCCGTGAAACTACATTCTCAAGTACCTCTAAATTCAATTCAACTCCGTACCAACATGTCCGCTATCCAAACGGTTGCAGTTCTTGGGGTATGTCTCTCCCACCTCGTAGTGATGCAAGATTGAACCCGCCGATACACCCTTTTGTCGCTACTACCCGCTAATATTAATCCAGGGCACCGGCTCCCTGGGTGAATTTGTCATCCCCACCCTTATTAGTAACGGCTTTACCGTCACCATCATTTCCCGCCCTGGCGGACGCGGTTATGCCGGACCAGAAGCTGCCGCCATCACAGCTAAAGAAGCGGCCTACGACGATCTCGCTAGTCTCACTGACGTTCTCAGGGGACACGACGCCTTACTTGAGGCTTTTAATCCTGCTTCAATCGTGCACCAAAGCACGATTGCTCAAGCGGCGCTGGCTGCGGGGATCAAGGTCTTGCTGACGAACGAGTTCGGCTTCGATACTTTTCATCCGAATATTCCCCAACTTCCGAATGCGAATCCGAAGGTTGTTGCGCAGAAAGTCTTAGAGGAAGAATTACAGAAAGCTGGTGATAGTGCGGAATTGAGTTGGACAGGTATCTTCACCGGAATATGGTTAGATTGGGGGATCCGGAAAGGGTATCTCTGGGTGGACCTGAACACCAAGCAAATCACCCGGTATGGATCTGGAAACCAGAAGATTAGTTTCAGCCGTGCGGCGATGAATGGAGAAGCGATTGTTGCGGTTCTGCGAGAGCCGGAAAGATTCAAGAACCGACCGGCATACTTTGCCAGCCATACAGTCTCGACTAACGAGGTAATCAAACTGATGGAGGAGATATCCGGGAAGAGCTGGAAAGTCGTTGATGTCCCTGACGTCGAGCTTTTGAAGAAGGAGGGGCTCCAGTTGTGGGACGAGGATAGGAAGAATGGAGTTGAGGATTGGTTGCATTCGAAGGCGTATTTGGCACTTGGAACAGCAGCGTTCTTCGATGAGAACAATTATTTTGGTGGTGATTATGGTGACAAGGTGGAGCCTGGATGGGATGAAGGACGCGCGAAGCTCAAGGAACAGCTTAGGGTGTTGATTGAAGAGACTGCTAGCTGAACGACAAACTTGGACTTCCAACCATTGGGTACAAACGTACGGAGTAAAGTTGCAATTTTCGTGAGACTCGAAGAAGGCATTCCGAGAGTTGTGTTCATCCTTGACTGCGAAAGATGGGATTCTACACTGTCCATGGTACTTAATACCTTTCCGAAAGATGGCTGCTATAAAATTAAATCCGAGTTTCAGTCCATTCTAGAGGTCCCAGTTCAGGAGTGGTGAGCTAAGGACATTCAGCTTACTGAACACATACCACCCAGAGGCTACCAATTCCTTATTATCGTGCAGGCGACCTATAATATAATTGATGCTGAATTGAACAGCTCTTTATCAAAGTCTTCTAGCACTTCAGTATGTCAACATTTATGTTGATCGCTAAGGGCAAAGTCTGTCCGACCTACATACCCCTCGCGCAAGATAAAAGGCCGATCTCTACATTAGCGCCCAGACAAAAGAGTTAAGGGTGTTGAAGTTCTCTAGCACTGGTCTTCCTTCCATTGACGCGTTGAACTCTGCTCTTAGCGAACACTTCGGAGCGGTCGCAAATGATTGTCTCCATCACAGAATTCATTTTCAGCGTGTTTCTTAGCAGATGATACCGTAATATCTTCCCGTTTACGATTTCTCCTGACAAGGCTAACTAGATGGTCGCAGGTCATGGGCAAATCTAGAACAAGAAGGTATCTACCAACCTTACCAGGCTACAAACTCCCTTCGGAGGTGATTGATAGTTTTAGAACGTTCTAGGCTACTAAATTTGTTCTCCTCGGGTCCGTAGTACCAAACTAATGACCTCAACTATCTAGTGGCCCATAAGCCCATCGATGCAGATGGGTTAGTTGTCTCGGTACAATCAAAGTTCGGCAATGTTGCAGATGCCGAAGTTGATATTTGGATGCATGCCGACTACCGAATGCGTGCTCCAACACCCACTGAACCCTCCTCCTGTTTCCCTCAGGCTGCCGGGTTTGTGATCTTTTCGTTTCTGCCGGATTCTGCGGCTGCCTGCCAACTCTTCACCGGTATGTTACCGGTATGTTACCGGTATGTCACCAGTCATCCTAAGGTAGAAGAGGGACTAGCTTTCCGGTAAGACTTTCACATCTCCGCAATCGATCAGCATCTTGCATGGGACTCGATTGAATTCGTACTTCGAATGCCACCCCACTTACATCTTCAATAACCTCGGCCCATGCAATAGAAGCAGTCTCTAAATAGCAGTGCTCATCATCATCAACACTACAGTGCCTTTCAGCTCCCTGTATTTACATTAACATCGAACGGACACCCATTTACATTGCACAACCATACATTATGTCGTATAACGATTTCTCTATCAAGGAGCTTGATCCCAATGCCAAAAACCCTCCAAGTATCATTATAAGCGGCAGAGCAGGCGGCAACTCAATCCCTGGCAGCGCGATGGGCACTTTCACCGGCGAGGTCATGCTGGATCCGATTCTCAAAACTGACGTTTTGTCGGTCGTCAATGTCAACTTTCAACCCTGCTCTCGGACAAACTGGCATAGACATGAGGGAGGCCAGCTGTTGAAAGTCACCGGAGGAGCGGGTTGGGTCTGTGATAAAGGTGGAGAACCACGGCGCATCAAAGTTGGAGATGTCATCTGGTGCCCGCCAGGCTCAATCCACTGGCATGGGGCTGACAATGGAAGTTTTCTGGTTCATGAAGCTATATCCTATGGCGTAGTTGATTGGTACAGACCTGTTACGAATGAGGAATACGCTGCGACGAAGTGACTTGTCAGAGGTCATGAGTCTCGCAATCGCCCTTTAAAGGGAAATTAGGCATGAAAGCCAAACAGGAGCACGCAAGATTGAAACCCAATTTTCCTACAGCCAGAACCGTCTCGAGTCTTTATCAAAGCTATCACTAATACGACCACATTTATCATTAAACACGATCGCAAAATCAGCTTTCCTGTGGTGGAGAGTGGTCCCTGGTGTCGCGCCTTCCTCCAGTTGATGCTGACTGTGCTAGAGCCGAGGTAGGAGTGATAAGATTGTCACGTCCCCAAGTCCTGGCTACTTGAATATCTTTCTATATACCTCTAGCAGCGAAAAGTAATGACACAAATCACAAGATTCCCCGTACTCTCAGTGGTGATGGCAACTATTAAAGTCATCGACACTGCAAGCAAAATTACTAAACTCCCAGTTGAATTTTTCTCATGGTGCCGCCCATTCCTAGATTCCAGTATATGCCTGAACTCCCATCGTGGTCGCTTCTAGTCGAAGCCCCTTCAGGTCGAAAAGTAATCTTCGATCTTGGCATCTCCAAACACTGGAAAAAATGGCACCGGTTGTTGTCAAGCCTGGAGGACTGAGGCTGGACTGTATAGGGCGTGAAGAATCCTTCTGAGAAACTTCGGGAGCTACGCGTTTGAGTCAATTGGTTCCATTATCTGGAGGTACGTGTATTATCACTTCAACAACAGTTAAAGAATAATGGAAAATCTTACAAACGATAGTCATTAGCACCGGGAGCACCTAGGCGATCCGTCAACTCTTCCACCGCCCACCGAGGTTGTGGTTGGACCAGGCTTCAAATCAAATTTGATGGCTGGATACCTTGCTGAGGATGGAGCTCCCGTCCACGAGAGCGGTTTTGCTCCTTCATTTTATTAGCTGTTATAAAAACAGCTTTTAGGGGTCGCGGGGTTCGACAAGCGAAATTTGAGGAAGGTCAAAGCCTTTAAATCGGAGATTTGAATGCTTTAGGTACCTTATTCAGAATTCGTAACGCAAGCCTAGTTTGCAGTTATGGGATCGGCTAGCTGTCGATTTTGATCAAACCACTTCCTCACCTCGACATTGCGTGGACTCAAGCCGAGTTGGGTGTTGTCACAGCGGGGAATCTCGTTTATTTCTTTTGTGAGTGGCGTAGCCGTCGCATTGTCAACAGCAGTTTCCTTCACTTGCTTGATGCGGTTACTGCAACATCTGCGCCCGGCTCCGCAACTCTTTGCACAATTTTCAGCCGATTCCCCCCCCCCTTTGCTCTACATGTGACCATGCAGCCCTCGTCAGCCGAAACTGTTAATGACTAGTACAGAACAGTTTAGCTTTGCTCGTATATTGGACGTCTTCGAGGCTTGTATGAATGGTCGGAATAGCGCATGGCTGTGCGGAGATCCTTCCACGACTCGACCCGTCTCGAAGAGCATCTCGAGACGGGTCGGGACGAAAACGATGATTAGATTTAGAAAATCTGACTTGCTAGATAGGGGCTAGCTTCAAATCCACTCTCCATACTCCCCAGGATCAATCCCTGTCTTGAATACTGAAATTGAGGCCCGATAGCCATTGGCGTAAAGAATAGCTATCCGGTTGTTGTTTCGCGCCAGAGATTGAATCATTTTATTACGCGCGGAGAAACTCAAGATGATCTGCATCAGAGGCTGTAAAAGAAAAATCCTGGAGCTTACATAGATTTAAATAGTGTTGATAGCTGTTAAACTTACCCGATCGCCACTGATTTGCCGAGACTGCATTTCTGATACAGATATTAACCTAATGCTGGGCGTTTTCCGGCTTATGGACAACAATCTCGTTAAGAAGATGAGAAAAGTTTGCACATTTCACCGCTTCTAGGCAAGGTAGCCATAAAGTATGATATAACAGGCATTGGACGGGCTGCCCTCTCCAAATCCCATTCGTCAGGAATTCGATACTGCTGTTAATCACCAGGGCTCCCTCGTGATGACGAGTGTTGAATATTGGAAGAGGTGGCAAGGATCAGATGAGAAACAAAGGAAGAGAAGACAGGGATCGTACCATGAGCGGAAAGCGGTCATCCTGGTGGCGGGTCGTCCGGGGGGGCTTGATGGACTGTCCACCACATAATATCGGGGTAAAGGGAATCCACTCGGTTTATAATCAAATGAAATCGTATGATGAATGTTATAGTCGCCTGGGTGGTCTTAGGAGGCGGAGGAATTCTGACGGGAGACTCTTAGCATATTACGAGCGCGAGTATCTCTCACGTTAGGGGATGTTCGAGATGATCAAGGAGCTATCCAAAAGAGAGTTGCGAAGCGAGAGCAAAAGGCAGTGCGGGTTCAAAGGCGATCCCGTGCCTAGGCTTAGCGGCATGAAGTCTGCTCTAAGTAGTGACAATCCCACGATGCTCGGTGCTCTTCTCCCCCGTGTCGATAATCATCCTAGATTGTGTCTTAGGGAGAGGGCAGAATAATACCTACGAGTCTGCCAAGGCTGTCGCGGAAAGTGAAAATCGCAAAAACTTGCGAATTTCTCGCTTCCGTCCTAATTAGCACACCACTTACCGTTGGTCTGCAGAACTAGTTTCCGAGAAGCGGACCAACGTTCAGTAAGTTGATGAGAACAGAGAGACAAAGTCAGATGATAAAATGCATTTAGCGGAAAAAAGGTAGCAGAATTAGCGAGCGCGAGACCAGCAACAGAAGCGCTAGGGTCAAAAACATGCTCTGCAGGCTTGGAAGCTAGCTGACTAGGAACGAGAGAAAACTTGCTCAATGAGGGTCTTTAATCTGCTCAAACAGTCTCTCGGATGGCCTCCTGTCAAATGGATGTACCGCTACTGAACTCTTCACTTTACATAAGATTCATACTGTACCAAGCTGCGGACACAATGGTAACTCTGAACTCTCTCTTCGCGATCGGAATCATTCAACACTTCAGCCTCGAATCACTTCACCCCCGATAGCGTGCCAGCCTCTCATCAGCATGGACATGGGATCAAGTTCGATGACGATGGCGATGGCAACATCAGCTTCCGCATCAATGGCCTCCGCTGCAGCATCCTCAACTGCTGCTGCGGCGATGGATATGGGGGGCAGTACCTGCAAAATAAACATGACATGGAACTGGTATACAATCGGTGCCTGTAAGTCTGAGACAAAACGAATCTGGTTTCAGGCTCTTAGTGACAAATCTTGTAGGTTTCATCTCTCAATCCTGGCAGATTACCTCTCGCGGCATGTTCGCAGGATCATGCATTGGAGTTATTTGTCTGGTTATATCTCTGGAGTTTCTTCGGAGGCTTCAACGCGAATACGACGCTTCGATTCGACGGCAAGATCAAAAGGCCCTCAGAACAAATGTACACCAATCCCAGGACAACTCTTCTTCTGACCATGAAGCTGCTACCGGGAGCCAAGGGCAAGGAAAAGCTAAGACATTCATCAGCGCTACTATTGTTCAGCGTCCGCATGTGAACCGGATGCAGCTTCTTCAGCGTCAATTCATTCGTTCCCTCGTACACATGGTCCAGTTTGGTGTGGCATACTTTATCATGCTGCTAGCCATGTACTATAACGGTTGGTTATTGCATTCATCAACCATTGATCATTATTTTAATTCAAGATCATTAAGGGTACATTATCATCTGCATCCTCATCGGCGCGTTCTTAGGATCGTTCATATTCACCTGGGATCAGCTCCTGAATGAAAAAAGGTCAGTCCTTATTTTGAACGAAATTTCATAAAACTAAGACCTTGTGTCTAACAGTATGAACCCTGAACCTGAAGTTACTGGCTGTTGTGGTTGAGTTAAATACGACAGTCGTACAGGAGCTTTCACGACGTTACGATCAATGCTTTTGCTCCTCGACGTGTCTAATTGCAATGCTTTCTCCTCAAACAGCGCTCTCACCTTTCATCCAAAGCACAAGACTCGGCCAACTCTGCCTGGCAATGAACTTTGTGAAGGGTCTCACAAATTCAAGCTCTGTCGTTTCAAACCTACTCGACGCTAGGCCGACGGCCATCTCTACTTCTAGTGAGGTCGTCTCACGAAGTTTTCATCTAGTTACAGACGTATCTGAGGATTCACTCTTTACATCCAACCTCTGCAATTATACGCGTTCCTGCTCTGCGGGTCTTTTCAATGATTAATTGTGACCCAAGAGGAAGGCTGAGACACCAAAGCGCTTTAAGTGTACCTTGCAGTCCATCCTTCTTATTGCTATTTATAGCTTTACACATCTCTCTTATCCATGCACTCTATGTGACCTATGCAAAGCCCTCCAATTGATTCAACGAATGCCTTAAATTTTGGCCCATTGGGTTTAATAGAATCACTCGACGTGCCACACTTGTCCGCAACTCCTTCATATAACGTTCTACACAACACGGGATATTGCGTCAGGAAAACCGGAATGATGATTGAGTAGGCCTTGACCTGGAGGGCTCGTGAGGTTACTCAAAATGAGGGAACATTATCTACACGATTCTCTACGTTAAAAGGTAGGTATGCCCCACAACTAGCAACTCCTCTAAGTTGTGTACCCGGGTCATGCCATGCCAGACCGATATGTGAACCTGAAAAGCCTTGAAAACAAGCAATAACAACGAGCTCAATTATGAGATCCTACCTTGGATACTAAGTTCACACTGATAACACCACTTCTGTTCTCCACTCGTCCAAAGTGTTGACAACAGAACTAAGAACTTTGTCGTGGTGGACACACCTGGCTTAAGTGCCTCCTGCAGTCCTACCCGTGCGCCAGTATCAAAATTAATCACAACCCGAAGTTTCCTCGAGAATGCTGGACCTTCATGTAAGAGTCATGGTCGTATCTGATGATTCCAACTCAGAAAGGAATTCACCAGCTCGATCCTGCACCGCTACAGGTAGCTCTGTGCTATGGGCGCAAGGTGTGTGAATTGGCACAGACAAGAGGCGGGTTTCAGAGTCTGCTGGATCTTGCAAATGTGAACAGAACTGGAAAATCAATCCAGTCTCGACTCTCGACCAGACCCACGACAATTAACAGACTTTTCGAGCTGAAATCCCTCATTCCGTTAAAGATGGCCTTTTTCAAGTTCAGCGGCGCTAGGCATACTTGAATTTGTTGGGAGTTAAGCGAACGAGGTGGAGAATTCGCCGAGCCTCCAAGAACGGACTCGCTTAAAGATCTTCCGATGAAACTAACCATTTCTTCTTTTGCTCATCGAGCATTTCGCACATAACTTCTCAATGGCCGACTGGGTTGGGACTGTTGTAGGCCTTTGGGATCTCGCTGTTCGTGTGGCCACCTTTGCCAATGACATAAGATCGGCGCAAGACGATTTTGTGGGTTTGCGTGCTGAGGCAGAGTGTTTGCTGATCTGTATCAACTCGCTGAACTCCCCATCTTGCAGAGATGCCTTGTATAGGTACATCAACGCAGAGCAAGCCGCCGATCTGAACTCACTAGTTAAGAACACTGAGTTGAACATGCAAGGTCTTAATAAACTTGTCGCCAAGTGCTGGCGCCTCGTGGAACGAGATCTACGCAGAAACAATTTGAGATCAGGAGGCTGGAAAAGACTGGGGATGCGAGTCAAGGAGATGGTGGCAAAGGCGTGGGCCAAGTACTGGTTTGCGATGGCCGACAAACAGGCATTCAGGGACAAACTGATCTTGCCCGCACAGAGCGTCAACATTTATCTGACCAGTCTGACACATATTGGGCTGGTAAACGTTGGGTCTTTGATCCAGTTGAGCGGGCATGGAGGGGTAGGTGGTTGCCATTGCACGTGCAGTGGTGGGGTTGGAGGGGGAGGCGGGGGAGGGACGGGCGCCGGCCGGATTGGTGGAGGCGGCGGAAGTGGCGCAAGTGGCGGAAGTGGCGCAAGTGGCGGAAGTGGCGGAAGTGGCGGAGGCGCGATGGTAAGATTTGATCCAGCGGATGGGTGGCAGTCATTGGGCAAAAGAGTGGGATTCAGAGATCCAATCATCAGTATATCCGACCTGACGGCTGATCTCGAAGACGAAATCATCATGTACACTCTGTACTTGATAAGAGGGGGCAGGCCTTTCCATGCCAACGGCAGTGAAGCCGCTGGCGGCATTGGAGGGGGGTCGAGTAGGGTGACCAAGACAACGAGGACGACGAGAACGCGAACCCGTTCCAGACCGGGATCTCCTGGCCCGATGATGCTTGGGAAAGACAACAACGGGAATCGATATGTGGTACGAAAGAAATCCGTGAGCAGGCCATCCACCGAGCGCATCGAAATTGTGGAGCATGAGTATCCGGACTCAGACGAATATCCACGTCGTCGACTTCTCGCCCTACCGGCTCCAGAATCATCTGCATCCACCTCCGGCGCACAATTCATTGAGATCAAACCACCTTCCCGACCCTCCAGTTCTTCTTCGAGCAATGACTCTGGCAATTCTGGAGGGGGCCCAGGCCCATCGCCAGGTCCGTTTCCCCCCAATCCACCTCCTGGGGATGACAGCGATCTTCGACCAGGCTTGGAACGCAGAGAACGTCGACAGCCAGCCACCAACCTTCCACGACCCAATCCATCCGCCCGAGCTAGTGGGTATGAGACTTCGCGGGAAGGACTCGCCGCCAGTCGACGTAGAGTATTGGAGAAGATCAGAGCTGAGGGAGACGCAGCGGTTGCCGAACTAGAAGAAAAGCAAGAAGCTTCTCGTGAGGAGCGACACCGGTTCCGCAGATCTGCACGGCGCGCAGAATATCACCCAACTCCAGAGGAGGAGCGGGAAGAAGATAATCAGGACGACATTTTGGAAATGTGCAACGTGCTGGAGGATGAGTATGGCGTGCGGGTGGTGCCGCTGCCCGAGGGTGTACGAGCTCCGATCTTAGCCCCAATCCTGAGGCCCACTGCACCAGTACCCGAGGAGGAAGTGGAAGCAGAGATTCGACCACAAAGCAGGGAGGGGAAAGGTAAGAGCAGAGCAAGTCGCAAGGCACTAGATTCAAGCGGGAGCGATGCTAGCGACGCGGAGGACGAGAAGTTGGTGAAGACTATGAGTCGAGGGCGAACTGATCCGCTGAGAGCAGAGACTGGTATGCGGGCCTCGGGATTCCCGTATTTGCCTCGCAGATTTGGGTACGGAGAGCCCCGGATGAGAGCCCGGACCTCATACGAGACTCCACCCAGCCGCTTTCGCTATGAACCTTACCCGACGAGCCCGTCTGAAAGGGATCGCAAGCAACAACGGCGTCGGCCTAGCTATCCTGCAGAGTTCTATGACGACCATGTCGATATCAGGCGTGACCCGAGATATGGCGACGAACTCGGGATCGACATCAGCTCGCGACCAGGATTGTATAGGCGTCGTTCTCGAGGTCATGATGACAGCGATGATGACAGTTATCTCGGTATCAGTCGAAAGCCCCCCAAGCCTCGTGGACCAGGACCTCCACCGCCGACACGAGCCTTCATGCCAGAGTATAACGAAGAAGAGACGGAGATGAAATGGGAGCAGCCCAGGAGGGAGGAGCGTCGCCGATCTCGCGTGTATGAGGAACCGCGAATCCTTGTTCCAGTGAGCGACGACGAAGACAGAGACAGAATACGAGACCGGCTCGTGAGAGAGGATATGGAGCAGCGCAGATCTCGTTTATACGACGGACCACAGATCGTCATCCGAGACGATGGGCCCTCATCCCAGCAACCACCCAGCCGATACCAAACATCATGGACCAATAACCCAAATGACGAATTATCATTCCAGCAGCCATCCAGCCAGTACATTCAACATCAGTCCGCCAGTTCTAGCACTCCCATTATCAGGCGTGGGGATGAACCTGGACTCCGACGAAGAGAACCGAGGGCAGAGTGAAGATGACTGACAACGTGAACCAAATTGGACGTTAGAGACGACGTGGATCAAACGAGGATGACAGATAAAAGATTCGTATTTAAAGGACCATCTACCGCCCGGTGACAGAGTTCAGTTCATGGATGCTTTTTTCAAGTCGATAACAGTCAATTTAAATGCGACTCTTCGTGTCAGCCCAAATCTCTGTGATTAATTTCCTCTTTTTCTCTGACCTGACAGTAATGTCACAAACGAAAGGCTCTGGAATGGTCATCCACCCAGGCACCATTGCGCCATTTGGTTCAATCACAGTTCCGTTCTGATCTACTTTCTTTGCAATGTTAAATGCCCAGAGTACACGTGCAATGTTGAGGTACAGAGATTTCTCGGCAACGTGCACACCCGGACACACCCTTCGGCCAGCGCCATATGAGTAATGATCACGGTCGTTCGGATCCGCGATGTTGAGATATGCTGCGGCAGGAAGCTCGTATCCGAGAAACCGTTCGGGCATGAATTCATTGGGCCGATCCCAATGGGCTGGATCGTAGTTGATAGCCCTTACCAAATGTCAGTGGGATGGATATCCGGATCAAGAATTGAATCACTCACCACCAATTCAAAACCACGACCGTGTCCTTTGGAATGAACATTCCGTTGTACCAGTCATCCTCGGTTGTATAGTGTTGCATGCCGAATTTGTTTGGGGGTCTCATACGCAGCAGTTCCTTGATGATGGCCCGCAAGTAAGGCAAAGCCGGTTCGTCATCCCAACTTGGCAGTCTTTCCTCACCCACCACCTTGTCGATCTCCTCTTGAGCCTTCTTCATCACCTTAGGGTTATGTGTCATGTTCAAGATGAAAGAATTGAGATATGCCGACGTGGTTTCTGATCCAGCCTCGACCAAGCCTCCTGTTTGATAAGCGGCCTGCAAGGAGTCCACTCCGACCTTTTCAGGATTGCTCAGATAGAAATCCTTTGCGAAAGATGGCTTTGCTTTGTCCTCGTCAACTTCCTTCTTCAAATCTCCCCATAGCTTGAGGTAAATGACCGAGTCATGTGCGAAGCACTTTTGACCAAATGCTCTCCAATTACCAAACATCCATTGTGGAAAATGCCGAAGGGTGGGAAAGGTGTCAACCAGGAAGGCACCGGGTGCAGAGAACTGTTGAAGGTTGTTCACGACACTGTATATCTTCTTGACAAGAGGATTGTCCCAATCTGCCATGCGATGGCCGTATGCGACGGTGAGAATCACACTTGCCGAGTACCGTCGATTATGGTCATAGAAGTGGTCAGGGTCTTGAAGCAGGTCGTTGATAAGTTGCTTAGACTCCAGATCCTGGATTGGCTGGTAGCTCGTGGACACGGTGATGTTGAGCAGTTGGTGGGCGATCTTCCGCACGACTCGATACTTTGGCCCGTAAGGCATGAACAATTGGCGTCGACCAGCCGATGCGACGTCACTGGCAAGAGGTGCTGGTGGTCGCGATGAATATATGGCTGATTTCTTGTCCATCAGTTCCTTCACGGCAGTTGGAGATGAGAGGTAGATGTAATCCGATCCGCCCATTTTGGTGTAGAAAACGTCGCCGTACTGCTTCGCCCATTTTTGTGCTTGGAACCGAAAGGTCTCTGCGTTCGAAAGTTCGAAGAAGTTTCCGAGGAAGGGCAATCCACGAGGACCGGGAGGGAGATGTTTCCGGCGGGAGTCTTTCAATGTGCTGGGAGTGACCCAAAGATAGAGCCCAACGAAGAAGAGAAGAGGTGAAACGAGCAAGCCGACAACAGCAACGCGGAAGAAAGGAAGATCATCTGGAAGAATCATGGAAGGCATCGTAGCTTGAAGGTGTCAGCATGAGAGAAGGTGAATCTAAGAACTGAATGTTTCCAGCTTGAAGAAACAAAATAAGACAGTAACCACTCGAATTATGGTGACCAAGGGAGCCCCACCTGATGATATTTACCCCATCAAGTGTCACCCCTCGTTGGAGCAAAAGGATGTATCCGGAAAGAGCCATCCGTTGCGTGTGGGAGACATCCCCACATTCTGGATGTGGCTCACAATGTTTCCCCAAAGACAAGATTGAACGTGGGCGGGAACCCACACGAGAAGCCGATCTTGGTGTAGTCACCAAATGTTCGAAAAGTCTCGGTTCTCATTGAACGACACTGCGCATAAGTTGAAGAATAAGCTAGCATACAAATGTTCCATTATCTTCTTCCATTATCTACTCCACCGCTGCTGCATGCATGAACCTTGGTCCCTGGGACTTGTGGTTTAATGGGAATGACCGAAAGCGGATCTCTTTTGACGGTGCTTATCAAGGAAGACCTTGGGGCCAGCACGGACCTTATCCAGAGCCTCGTATGGTGTTCGCTTCTTGAGACCGGATTGACCGGTGTACTTGTTAGAGACGGGATGGGCCGATTGATAGGACTCCAAGGCGGAACACTCGTCCACGAAGGATTGCTTCTTGGAGAACCCGGCAGAGATGATATCTGAAGGTCGTTCAATGAATTGCAATGCAAGACCTTCATCCACGTGCCAGGCAATGTGACAGTGCATGACCCAAGCACCTGGATTGTCGGTCTCAAAACCGATGACGGTATAACCAGCAGGAGAAGTGGGTCCGGCCGAGCCTTGAAGCATGACAGTATCACGGCGCATCGGGTTCTCGAAGTTCAATGGAACACCTGCGACGTAAGGAGTGCTGCCTGTGCCGAGAATTGCGACGTCATGGCCGTGAATATGCATGGGGTGGCCCACAAAGAACTGGTTCTGAATGATAAAGTAGACAAACTTGTTGGCCTCGTTCAGGATGATAGGGTTGCTGATCAAGCTGTTTGAAAGGCCGGAATCCAAAGTCTCCAGAGTAGGTTGGCTGTAGTTGATGTTGATGGGAGAGTTGTTGATGAACCAGTTGAAAACGACGCCGTCGTCGCTAGTGGCAACTTGCGTAACGGCGCCTGCAGGGACGGTGGATGCAGCTGAGGCGAAAGCCGACGAATCTCCCACCGATTTGGTGACCCACGGGACCAGGGAGGCAAGGGGCTCATCTTGGCAAATGGCGGCCGTAACGTTAGTGATGGTTGTCTGAGGGATTGGGAGGGCGGAGCTGTTGAAACCCTCATAGCTAATGACAGCGTTGGCAAGGCCCAGGCCGGAGTTGGCACCACCGGAAGGACAGGCGGTCTGGATGACGGCACGGACATAATAGTTGCCCGGGGCCTGGTTCATCTCCACAATCACGTCGTATCTTTGACCATTGGTAATCTGGAGAGTGGTGGTGTTGTATGGCGTGATGGGGACAAAGTCGGCGGCAATGACGGTCATACTGTGTCCGTCAAATCCAACAATGTAGCTGTTTTGTGCGGAACTACCAATAAGTTAGTGGTGCGTCACCAGGTTGAATGCCGTTAGTTTACCTGTTGATGATACGGAACAAATGCTTCTTGCACGGCTTGACAGACCATCGGAAGGATTGGCCACCGACACCACTCGGCGACAGGTTCATGCCGTTGAAGAGAGTGTTGAAAGAACCACCGGGGCCATTATGGGCGATAAGGTCGGCTTGTGCAGCAGCGGTGTTTGTGAAACTAGCGGGATCAGTCAGTGGTGATCGAAGAGACGGAACGAGATCACTTACGTATCGTCAATCATGACAGTACCCATATCAAGATCGTAGTTGGAAGTTGCAGGTCCGTGAATGACGATGGGCCCACGAATACCATCTCCATATTGAGCGAACATATGGCTGTGATACCAGGAAGTACCATACGAGCTTGCCAACCAGGTGTATGTTCGGGAACCGCCGTTTCCAGCGATGCCGCACTCAGTGACGCCGGGAACACCATCCTGGTCGTTGGTTCCTTGTTGTCGGATTCCATGCCAATGGATTGTGGTGGCGTTGTCAGCCAGCTGGTTAATGACCGTCACCTCAACCACGTCTCCCCAGTTGGCCTCGATAACTGGTCCTGGAACTTGGCCGTTGATGGCGAAAGCTAGTTTAGGGCCCGTTCCGTCATAGACGTGAGTGGTGTTGGTAATGGTCAATGTGTATTTCCGTGTAACACCAGTCTTGAAGTTAGTCGTGTAGACATCGGTGTCAATGTTCTTGTTGCCACACCACTTGGATCGGCTGACAGCGTTGTTGCAAACGTCGGTAGCGTTAAAAACTGGGGTCGAGGTGGCGGGACAGCCCGAGGAGCTGGTCGTGCTGGTCGTGCTGGTCGTGCTGGTCGTGCTGGTCGTGCTGTTGCTGCCGGAAGATGTGGTGGTGGAACCCGTAGTGGTGGAAGAGTTCCAGCTGCCCTTGATAGAGCTGGTTGAGCTCCAGGAGGCGCTGCTGGTGTAACTCCCGTGGCTGCCAGAGCTTGAGGCGCTGCTGGTGTAACTTCCGTGGCCGCCAGAGCTTGATCCGCTTGACGTTGCGCCCACACTGGCCGATGTAGTGGGGAGATTCCAGTCATCCCATTGACCGGTGTATTTACTCTTCTGCTGCTCCCATTGCGAGGCCCAGATTCCCCCGGCACCTCCGGTCCCAATTGCGCCCACAGTCTGGGATGAAGCGCTGCATGTCAAGGCAGTTGTCAACGGGCAGACGGTGTGCGTTCGCGTCACCCTGACAGTGACATCAGAAGATTCCGCTTTTGACGCGCTGGCGAGGCCCAGGGCGGCAGCAGTGAAGAAAAGAGGAAAAGAACGCATGATTGAACGAACGGACGCAAGCGGATGAGGCTCGCAAAAATGAGTGACTTGGAAAATAGCGTACGTACCAGAAGAGGCACGAAAGAAAGACGGCGGGATGCACGAGTATATCACCTACCTCCTCGTATTCGGGGGAGTTCTTCTCTCTCGACCGGACATTGGCCAGCCTGATGAGACTGAGAACGCCACGAGCTTTAGCTCCGGCGACGGCATAATTAAACTCACATCCCGTCGACGAGGTGTGCCGGGACATATGTCTCAGTTTAGCACAGGAGTCGTAGTGGAGAGAGGGCGACGATTCGTAGCAGATGGGTGAAGATCGAGGGAAACAGAAAATCTCCTGAAGCGATGTGCAAGAAAAGTCCAATCGGCTGTCGGGCAATCTTGGAGTTGGGGGCTTAGCATCAGCCACCTCCAGTTAGGACACCAGGCTCCCGGACACTCCTGCGTGCTGCAGAGCGTGAGCAAGGCCACCAGGGCGTCAGGGGCAGGACTCCTGCCTGAAAGTGGGATGGGGTTGCGGCGGGTGGATTCGTCCAAGGTCGCTTAGGCGTGCGCCGGTGGAAATTGCCACAGCCTCTACCCAGCACCCAGTAGTTTTGAGCCTCTCGTCGGCGTGTAGCGCCCGCGCGCACCGCCAATCGGCGCCGCAAGGATGGAGCGACAGGCGAAACAGGAGGACCTGATGGCTTGCCACTCAAAGCAGCAGGTGAAGCGAAGTGACGGTTTCGGCTGTCGAGAGGAGCACCGAGGAGCTACTTACCGGGCGCCGAGTACCAGTACTGGGTACAGTAGTAGTAGCGAGACTCCAGCAGCCAAAAGAAGAAAGCGGTGGCCTTGAAACACACTAACGGCAGACGGCGCATTTGCTTTGCAACGGGAACCGTTCTTCGGCGGCGATCAGCCTGTCCGTCGTCGCTGCTCTTCCACATGCTTTCGGCAGCCTTCAACCACGGACACCACGCCATCTTCTCTCGGAGAATTCAGATTCGGTGCTACATAGTACCAGATCTACACACCAACCCCATACATCGAATGTTGCTTCACGAGCTCTTTCTGTCCAACCCGTCTGCGGCCCCAAATCCACTGCGGTGACAGTCTGACTACATAGTTCTGCTTACTAGTCAGGAATCCCTCGTTTGAGACTCTTCCCCTAATATTGGGGCGTTGCAACCCCGACCGAGCTAGATCGGCACGCGTTACTTCGTACTTCAACAGCTCCTTTCCCCGAAACAGCCACAACCCCTTCCGATCCCAAATATCACCGAGTGACCGAGTGACCATCCTGGCACACACGGTCCCATCTCCAGGGAAGAAAAATGAGAGAGCAGCCAACGCAAATAAAGAGAAACTTAAGGATTCACGTCCACGTCGACTACATGAATGGCTCTGACCAAAGACAACCAGCCCTTCTCCTAGTCAACACCGTCCAATCCAATGCACCCCTCCAAAGTATTCAGAAACATCCTCCGTAATCATAAATTTTACCTCGGAACTCTTGCGCCATCAAGACATTCGGCGAAGTAGTACTACTGGTACTGTAGAGATAATGTTAAACGCCGGCCGGGTGGATGGTTGGATTTCACCACTCGATCTGATCTAAACTTGGCTCACTTTCCTGCCCACTTTCCTCGTCCGTTCTCTCAGCTATGCCGACTTTGGATGAAGCAATGGATTTCCGACCAAGCATCCTTGCTCGATCTCCAATTTTGTCCATCTCTGTTCGCCTAAGTACTACTTTGGCCCCAGACCTTCACAACAGAAATCTCCACGTTGCAAGCCCGACTTGGCTTGAACGCCTAGTTCGTCAGTGGCAACCCCTAGCCTCCACATCAGCGCCACAAGTGACAACAAAGAGATGATTCTCGCCTTTTTGAAATTAATATGATGTGAGACGAAAGAAAACGAACAGCATTGATTGCCTGCTCGCTCGACTTGGCCCTTGTTGTGTCATGCGATTCCTGAAGCGCCTCCTGCTCCCCTGCAAACCTCTCACCTACTCCGGCGCCTTTTAACTTTCATGAATGGCATTAATCAAAATCCTTCGTGGCGTGATTGGCACACTCCTTCGCCCTCATGACCAACTATCACCTTGTTACGCTCCTATCTCAGCGCTCCACAATAATTTTATTTCGTCCACACCTCCAGACGCGACAACTTCAAGATTTCAATCGTTTTCGAGTATGAGAGACTCCCTTCAACATTAGAACTCTCTCGAGCAGCTCTTCATAAAAATGAGATAAGCTTCGTCGCTAGGTTTAGCATCTGATCATTATGTCGATACAGGCAGCGAACACAACCTCAGCCTGGAGCCCATCGACATTTAGTGAAGAGCCACGGTGTCAAGCTGTTTCCTCTCAAAGTCTGAGGCGACCGCTAGGCACACAACATCTACCACCTCTCTCAAGAATTCCATCCACGTGGAGGAAATCCTGGCAGTTGGTATCACCAATTATGGTGTCCACCTAAATGCTGGATGCCGCCAGTCCAGATTTTGCAGTTCGTTCATTGTTAATCCCGCCACCTCAGAGTCGATATTTCGGCTCGCTCTCCTTCTGTTATCCGATATTGCCCACCGCAAAAGTATGATAGAGAGAACAAAGCATGTCGATATCGCTGCCAGGTTGATACCGTTGCCAATGTGGTATTCTGGCGCGTCATGAGGTAGGTACGACCATGTCGACACCAGGCCGCCAATATTCCCAAGCAGGACGTTGGTTCCAATGGCGGCAGATCTTGAAGTGTCGGATATCACATTGGCTGATATCAATGCATTGCTCAAGGCCCCAAAGCAGAACGCGGCACTGGCAACTAAAAACGTGGCCCCGTACCGAACGTTTGGGTTGTGCGCCGCCAAAAAGATCGCGTACCCACAAATTGTAAGTGGAAGAGCCACAATATACCATATGATGAACCGACCTGTCTTCCAACTCAGGAATGGAAGAGTGAGAGTGAAGAGCGCGCTGACCACATATGGAGGCACGGTGTGTAGCTGTTGAGACACAACGCTGTGCTGGGGGTAAATGCTCTTGACGATTGATGGTGTGAAGAATCCGAGTCCCTGGGCTGTGATGTTTCCGAGACAAAAGATGATGGCTGTCATCAATGTCACTGGATTTAGAATTCCCCTCAATATCTTCGAGCGGTTGAAGTTGTCGAGAACTTCTGTTGTTCCAGTTCGCTCCGCCTTCACCCGTGCGATTGCAAGATCTTTTTCTTGTTGCGTCAGCCATTTAGCCGTGGCAGGACGGTCAGTCAATGTGAAAAATGATATCAACCCCAAACCGCAAGTAATGACCCCCTCGATGACGAAAAGCATGCGCCAGGCATGCAGAGAGCCGATCTGGTCAAGCCTGAAGATAGCGGATGCGAGAAGACCACCAAAAGCGCCTGCCAGAGGAGTCATGACGATGTAAAGAGACAGTCGAAAGACTAGTTCACTTCGTCGATACCATCTTGAAAGATAGTATGCAATGCCCGGGAGCATTCCGCTTTCACACACTCCCAGGAGAAATCGAACGGCAGATACGTTTCGAATGTTGGTGCAAAATCCAGTGACAATGGAAAAGATGCCGAATGCGACCGCCATACTGGGGATATACCAGCCTGGACCCAGGTACTTGCACGCCAGGCTTGAAGGAAACTCGAAAACCACATAGCCGACGTAAAATGCGGTGAGGACCTTGTTGTAATCATAACCCTCAAGACCAAGATCCTTTTCAAACCCTGCCAATTTTGCGTTACCTTCGACGCCATTAGCAACCGCATTCAATGCAGACAGATTAAAGCCTCACCAATATTTGCCCGATCAATGAAACAGAAAAGGTACAGGATTGCGACGGTTGGGACGACGAACAAGTCAATTTTCCGTCGCAATCTGGCCTCTATCGCAGCATCAATGACGATCAAGGGATTTCCATATCTGGAGAACTTGGTCAGCCAGTAGTATGTCGCCTATGTTGATTGTCTCCTTACTTGTCTGTGGCCGTATGACCTTGCTCGGCCAACTGGTGGATTGCCTGCGTCGTGGAGTCTTCCTGGTCAAAGTTCCACGAGACCGAGGCAAGAACAGTGGCTTTGGACTCCGGCTCTGTCCCCCTAGCTTTCTCCACCTCATGAGCCGTCATTGTGTACAGTTGTTGAGGACTCGCTGCCGAGGAGGTATACAACTGTTCTGACCATGATTTTGAGCTGGGGAGACGTGTCCTTTTGTATTGATTGTTATATCATGGTGCCAAGTGACTCCCATGGCTGGGCTCGTAGTTGATGAAGGCCCTCATTGTCTGCGTAAGGAACAACACCAAGTCAGCCAGCCATGGAAAACACCTTGATCGACGCAGCATCCGCATCGGGTTCCCCATTCGGACTGGGTCTTCAGTTTTAGGTAAATAGTGGATCGTCGGGTATCGGCATGAGCGAGCTGATCAGCGGCGAAATGGCCAGTCAAAGGGCGAAACGTGTCGCCGCCAACTAACGAGTCAGCGAATTTTGTAGTCTACTGCGCATCAACAAGACACGGACACAAAATACTTATGTCAAAAAATCGAACCAAGGACGCGATAGGTGTCTATCAACACACCGGTGCGATGAAGTCAGCCATGAAGGTCACAAGCCAATGAGTGTGAAATCATGTTATTGGTTTGTGAACTCAGACCGCCTGCAAATGTTGACCGCAGCGTAGGCGGGCTGAAATGAAGGCGCCGGCGAACAGTCAAACAGATAATACTAGCTCGGTTGTAAACCACAGCAGTAGAATCTAGCGCCCAGCGGAAGAAAGACACTCCTTCTCCTATATATCAAGACTGGACGTTCAAAGAACTTCCCTGAGTCCAGATTTCTCAGACCTAGTCGACCCCCGAAAATGGCGACCAACGACGAGTACTCACTTTGGAGGACAGCACCCGATGGAAGCAGGTTATGCTACCAACACTTCTTGTGGAGAGAACTCTACAAAAGCAATGTCCATCCTGCCATCAATCTATCCAAGAACGCAAACCTACGGATCGCCGAGTTTGCAACCGGTCACTGCTTATGGGCCATGCAAGTTGCAGAAGAATTCCCCAACGCTACAGTCGAGGCTTCCGACATTGATCTCGCCTTGGTTCCTCCAAAATCAGAGCTCCCGAAAAATCTCTCAATCAGCAAATGGAGTTTCTTTGACGCAGTTCCAGAGGACTGGAAGGAAGCTTTTGACCTGATCCATGTCAGACTCCTCATCCAGCCGTTTGCGGGAAACAAGGACCCGCGACCTGTCTTGGAAAAATTTGTGTCAATGTTGAGTATGTCTTGGTGAATTATCATCCGTAGGCCTTATGCTGACAGTGACATTAGAGCCTGGAGGTTACCTCCAATGGGACGAGTACGACTACGCGGATGCGGATAAAGGCCACGTCTACGCCGCCAATAACTCGCATCTTGTGCCCGAGCCTCGTATTTCGCACAATTCCTCGACGAAGATCTGGCAGCTGATTATGGACACGTTTGGCTGGCCGACCAAACACTTCGATTTGCTTTCAGAGTATTATTCTGCCGCCGGTCTCGTCGACGTACAGGTTCACAGGAAACGACCCCCGCCTTCTATATTCCGAGCATTTTACGAGCACTGGTATGCTTTGAACGCTCAATTACTCCCGGTTGTTGAAAGAATAGATGTGGAGGCTGGGAGGGAAGCCAGACGGCTTATTTCGCAAATTAAGAGAGACGCCGAGGTTGATGGAGTATATAGTGCACACATCACTAAATTTGTGATAGGGAGAAGGGAAGTTGGCGAGGGTGCAAAATTATAGAGTACGCGGTTGGAATTTTTCATTGGATAGACGATAGAATCCTATTAGTGCCGATGAATTATCTCAGATGTATCCAGTTCAGTCCCGCCACTAAATCTGTTATCCTTCATGAAGACAATGCTGGCCATAAGTCCTACTCCGCACACCCCTCTGATAGCGTTCGTTTAATGTCTAGAATTCTTTGATAAATGAAGTATAGAGGCTCACAAATAGCTATGCTCGCTCTCGAGACTAGGTCACTGTCTCACTGAAGCACAGCATTCAGGCTCTAGAGAGCCTACTCTACAGAACTTAACCGTCCTGTCTCCTGATCAAGATACACCTCAGGTTCTCCTGCTTGACGAACCAGTAATCAAACAACTTCCATTCGTCATTAGGATCGACAAGTTCGATATGATAGCGTCGAAGGAGCTGTGGGATCAGCTTGGACATTTCCATCAGGGAAATGTTTTTTCCCAGGCAGGATCTAGAGCCGGCCCCGAACTGGAGAATTTTACAGTGTTAGTGGTCGGGGTATCAGATGGTGAATTGGGGCGAGGTAGATACTAACAGCGAGCCAGTTCCGCTCCATGATCTTCAGCGCCTGTTCGTCTGCTTCAAGCCACCGTTCCGGCCGGAACGAGTTGGCATCGTGTCCATAGACCTTGGTATCCCTGGCGGCTACCCAAGGATTAATTCCAACAATGGTTCCGCCAGGAAGGGAAGCACCAGCTATGAAGGTACCCTCAGGTGGAACGACGCGTTCAAGCAGCTGCCCAACAGCAGGGTGCATGCGCAGGGCTTCTTTCATGCAGGCTTGAAAATAGGGCATGCGCTGCGACTCGTGGTAGGTGATGTACTCTGAGAGTTGGCCCCGGGCGTCGAATGAGAGGATCTCGTCGACAACTTTCTTATATGCGCCTGGATTCTTCGCTAGATAGTAGATCAATGCCCGGAGAGAGATGGCGGTAGTGTCGCTTCCAGCAAACCTAGCTCTTTGGTCAGTATTGTGGCTCAGATTATTACCAGAGCGAGACTTGCACATTTGAGGCAGCATGGCCGAGGAGTTCCTTGTCGCTCATGACTTCTTCTCCTTCTCTCGTTCTCTTGAATCTGGCGAGGATGTCTTTCTTTCCATGTTCTTCCTTGGCGCCCTTCCTATTCTCAAGCTGCTGGGCCGCAAAGTCGACAATAAATCTAGCAGAGTTGAGGCGTGCGAGCGCCGGGATCATATTTGCGAGTCTTGGCCCGTATTTGCTCCCCAAGAGCCAGCTGTTGAGCGCCGGGACCTGACCGATAATGGAGTTGTAGAACAGACGATTCTCGATTGCGGAGATGATTCCCTGAACATCCTCTTCCTGCTCCATGAATCCGAGGCGATTTGAAAACGTGATGGAGGTCATGACATCGAATGCATACCAATGGAGCCACGTCCCGAAGTCCACAGCCTTTCCTTGGAGGTCGTCCAGCTTCCGCTCGATGATTCGGGTACAGTCATCCGTGAGTGGCTCGAGGTCCAACAGCGAGCTCAAGGCAAACGCAGCACCGACGGGCCGCTTCAGGTTCTTGTGGCCCGCCGGGTCGGTTATGGAGAAAATGGTCGGGATGTTGCCGACAGGAGACCTTGCGTGGAACAGGGTATAGAAGCCGCTCTTTGCTCGGTCAGTAAGGACAAGTCCTACGATCCAGTCACCAGGGTTTCCCGACTCACCTTTTCAAATCTGGACGTGATGGGATAGATGACCGCAATGGATTCCGAGTCTTGGACCGACACTTGATTGGGGCCTACTCGGACCAAGGGACCGTACCTCTGATGGTAATCGAGATGGGTTTGGAACTGGTGACCTGAATACGTCGAGTAAATTCTATCGAAGGGTAAAATACTGGCAAAGAATGGCCCGGGGATCGCTCTCAGGCCTTTGCGATAGCGTACTTGGACCAGGAAGACAAGAATCAATAGTAAAATGGCAGCCAGTAGCTTGGGCCATATGGCAGACTCGAGCAGCAAGGACGGCGGCATTGTCATTCCGAACCACTGTGTGACCAATTTGCTTTACGAAGACCGTCCGATTAATCCATAAATATAACGGAAGCAAAATGACAGAGAAATGGAGACAGCTATGTGTTTATAACCACCCGCATAATGCCAACCGCGACTAGGGGGCGAGGTTGCACTGGACGAATCTGGCAACCCATTCGAGGTAAGATGAGAAAGTGATGGTGTGCCTACTCCAGCTTCAAAGGGAGTGCCGATGACCCCTCGTCTTTTCTTGTCCGATCCCGTGTGGAGATCGAATTAAAGAGGGCTCGTCGGATTGATTGCGGGGGGGATCATCAACGTCTCGGCTTCGGACCCGATGTACCCGATCTTTCCATAGTCGTCAATGATGATTGGCTACTATCCTCTAATCAGGATGCTTGCGGCGGTTGCTTCGGTCGGAAGACTTAACAATGGACGACGACATCAGCCTTGTCAGTAAGCTTAGACTAGCCACTGCGTAGTGGCGCGGTTACACAGATGAAAAGCTCGGCTGGCCTGAATGATGATCAGAACTCAATCCAGAAGTCAGCTATCGAAGCATTACGATCGGGATTCAATTGAGACCCCCTCCCCGGGTAAATATTACAGAGACATGTACGGTTGAAAGACAGCCAGGTAGTTAGTCCGTTTTCTGAGCAAAGCGCCGGAAATTCATCCCTGGTCCACATCCATCCGGTCCAAGATCATCTTCACCTCGTCACCCCTACCAGAGCCCCCATCCATTTCTGTAATCAAAGCCATGGCCTTGATCTTCAGCTCCCGGGTGACTTTCCTGGTGTATTCAAAGCTGCCAGTGCCCTCCATATATTGCACAGCGTACTTCTTGACCTCTTCATCGGTTGTTCTCTGTTTGAGAATGTTGATGAGTTGCAGATTGCCTGGATGGCTCCGGATTGAATGGATGATGGGAAATGAGAATTTTCCTTCGGTCAGGTCTTCGCAGAGCCCTTTGTTCTGGGTGTAGATGGTGGACGACAGATTCAGGTAATCGTCGCAGATCTGGAAGATCAAGCCCATCAGATTGACCAGAGGCACGCAGTCAATCCGGCCCTTCTCGGGAGATTCTGCCTGCATCAACTTGACGGCCAAGCGGAACAAGCCGCCGGTTTTGTTCTGCACCATTTCCAGATAATCATCCTCAGTGGGACAAGTCAAGGTATCCCGCCAGTATAGGTCCATGCCCTGGCCCCGATGCAGATTGAGGAGCTCGGTGGTGAAGATATTCATGGCCTCGTCCTTGTTTTCTAGATTCTGAAGTTCTTGCAGAGCAAGAAAGTAGACGTAGTTGGCGCTGTTGATGGTCTGGGCGGTTCCAAAGATATTGTGGGCAACGGGGACCCCTCTGCGCAGTTGGCTGCCATCCTGAACGTCGTCGATCAGAAGTGATGAGGTATGGAGCATGCCGACAACCTTGGTGATAATGTCCAGAGATAGGGGAGGGACGTGCAGGAAGGCATCGAAGGCCTTGATCAGCGCGGACCGGATGTCCTTGCCAGGGTGTGCAAACAGGTAGTCGTAGGGCCCCATGAGGATCTTCTCCTTCTGCGGAGTCCAGTCGCCCAGTCGTCTCGCTATCAGGTTTTCCGGCGCGGACTGCTTCTTTGAGTGTCTACGCTTCAGTCCGCTGGGGTGGTCGACGAGTGGCAGGCTCATGGTGGGAGGCAGCGACTGGTGTTTCGCGGCGAGCCAGGTGTCCTCAGGGAGTGGTTTGAGGACGGACTTGGAGGGTTGGTGCTGGATGCCATTGGGGACCCCGGCGGAGCTATAGCGGACGGGTATGGCGTTGGGAGAGGTAGGGTTTTCTGGGACGGCCGACATGCGTGTTGGGAATTGCTTGACGGTATCAGGTGAGAGGAAGCATGTGAAAGTTGGAGGTCGAGGTGCTGGTTGGACGGGGGTCAAACCGGCTCTGGGTTCGCGGGGATGGGGAGTCGTCGTCTGGAAAAGCTGGAAACGCAGGAAAAGCAGGGAGCTGGGTGATGGAAGATGGATGGGTACGAGGGAGAGATTAATCAGGCCAGAAGATGAGAAGCAGGAAGACTGGGAGACTGGGAGACTGGAAGACTGGAAGACTGGAAAGGAAGTGGGCGCAGTTGGAGTTAGGCGTCGATGTTTTTGGATTTCGATCGAGGCACGAGGTCATGCAGCGATGACGATTTGGCGCATGACGGCGGTTCAAGAGGTTCCCTAGGCGTGGGCTTTAACTGGACCACGCTGGGCACATGGGCAGCACCCCTCGATGTTGGCCTCGGCCTCGGCGTGCGGTTGGCGCCAGGCCCTTGCCTAAGGTTACCTAAGGCTGCCTAAGGCTGCGAAACGGTGCTAAGGAAAAGTGTTGCCAGCGCCAGCGGTGGACAATCCATCGCCGTGTGATGATCTAACCACATTGGGCCATGGCAACCACTCCAGTCCGACTTCTGAATGCGTCCGACTTCTATGTACCTCAGTGTCGGCCTGGCCTGACTCTGGTTCTGTATTTCCAGAGTATTCTTCGACAACTACCCTCACCCGTCTACAGTCTGCCCTGTTCTCAATAGTGTTATCATGGAGACCCTGCTCTCCCACTCGTTCGACTACCTCTCCTCCGCCTCACCCCAGAAAATCCGTAAAGGCCTGCGACAAGTCGAGGGCCTGCTTGCCCAGCTATGCCTTTCCAAGGCGGCCGTTGCCAACAAACGACAGTCGATGCTGCTTCTCAGGACGTCTCCCTCGCACTCAGGCAAGAAGCTGGATGAACTTCCCGATGATCCGGCCTTTCGGGAATTCTTCAAGCTGCAGGAGAGTTTCCAGTGGAATATTGCCATGAGGCTGGTGGCTTGTCTGGAAAGACTGCTGGGAAAAGAGAGCAATGGGACAAACGATCTCTTGGTCATACAAACACTGGACCTCATACAAGGCGTTCTGTTGCTACACCCACCTTCGCGAGCCCTGTTCTCCCAAGAAATATACATGAATGTAGGTCGCCTGCTTCCCAACACTCAGATTCGCCTCGTCCTCCGACTAACAGCTACCAGCTCTTCCTCGACCTTCTTGACCCATCGAACTGCCCTGCCATCCAGTCCTCCACCATCATGGCCCTCGTCACCTCGTTTCTCGACCATCCGCAAAACGCCCGCACCTTTGAAGCCATCGACGGCCTTCTCGTTGTCACGTCACTCTTTAAATCCCGCAGCACTTCGCGCGAAGTCAAGCTTAAACTCGTCGAATTCCTCTACTTCTATCTCATGCCCGAGACGGCTGCCCCCAAGATATCCACCTCCACCTCGGCCACGAACACAGCCATCCTAGGCGGGCGGGGGAAAGAGTTGATCGCTGCGTTTGATCGACGGCGGGAAACCGTCAATGGAGGCGAGGGGGCCAAGGGCACGGAGGGCAATACGAGAACGACGGAGGAGAAGCAGAGTCTGCTTGGCAAACATCTGAGCAATGTGCAAGATCTCGTCGAGGATCTCAGGGAGGGTGGTGGTGTTTTTGGCGTTGGTGGCATGTAACCGTACATTTCGGATTTTTCAAGATACCCAGAAGCGTGGAAATTCAATCCAAATCAAATCACGCCGGTGAACACGGCAGTAAATGGACGGATTGCACTTGGGCCATGGTGAGACCGATACCGATACCAAGTGTGGGCACTCGAACTCCACGGGTGCAGGCAAAGAGAAAGCAACCCCTCACTGAGTCACCACCGCCTGCTGAGGACGGAGTTCCTCGCTCTCGCGTCTAGTCATGTTGTGACTCATGACGTGCACCGTGGGCAAATACGAATACCAGGACTGGCAGCCTCGCCTCACCCGAATTATTTCACAGAGGGTCCTTACGGATACTCTTGTTGACTTTCCCAGACAGTTGCCAATTGATTACTATACAGTGTCCAAATACGGTTCGAGGGGACGGTTTCCAACTGGCCTCACCAAGCAAGCGCAAGCGCACCGTTTCCCTTTCCCAGTATCCATTTGGGGTTTGTTGGCTTGCTATCGTTCTTATTCACCATGTCCAAGCCGATCCCTCAAGTCCCAGACCCGTCGACCCGCTACCTCTCCACCAGCGCCGCCTACGACCTCTGGTCCGCCGTCTACGACACAGATGGCAACTTCCTTCAAGCACTCGACACGGTTGAGATGAAAAGTCTCGTGCCGCGCATGCTGTCGATGCTTGACTTATTGCCCACGCAATTCCCAAGGCCGTGGAAGTTGGTGGATCTCGGATGCGGCACGGGGAGGAACACTTCCGTCTTACTCGAGGTGCAAGGGGCCGAGGTCTTGGGACTGGACGTGAGTCCTGGTATGCTGGATGTGGCGAGGCGCAGGCTAGGCCCATTTGCAAGCGAGGGAAGACTCCAATTGGAAGTATTTGACATGCTCGAACAGCTTAGCCCGCCCGAGTCTGCCCTCGGTGCCGACGCTGTTGTCTCGACGCTGGTTATCGAGCACATCCCTCTCCATATCTTCTTCGGCCATGTCTCCAAGATTCTAAAGTCGGGCGGGATCCTGCTGATGACCAACATGCACTCTGACATGGGGGCCATCAGTCAAGCTGGCTTCATTGACCCAGAGACGGGGGAGAAGATTCGACCAACAAGTTATGCACACACGGTGGCCGAGGTTGTGGCCGAGGCGGAGAGGAATGGGCTAGAGGTTGTTGGGCGGATTGAGGAGAAGGCTGTGGATCGGACGATGGTCGCGCAACTCGGTGACCGGTCGGAGAAGTGGGTTGGCGTCATGGTTTGGTTTGGCGGGATCCTGAGGAAGAAGAGGTGACGAGGGTGGAGTGGCGTGGGTATCTACCTGTCCACCGTGTCCTCTCCAGAGAAGAATCCTCGCATTAATCGGGCTCTATGTTGTACAAGGTTTTCATGTCGTTGCAATGCCAATTTCAACGTCGTGGTTTTCCATTCCAGGCTTTCATCGAGGATGGTCTGAGTGTATGCAAAAAGGCTGGCGTCGAAGAGTCCAGGGGTAGTCTGGCCAAAGAAGAAGATGTCGTCACCCAACAAGGAAGACAACGACTGCAAGGCCTCGTCGGCCTTTCTGCACAGCTCCTGGCCATCGATGACGGGGGTAGTCTTGAGCAACTCGGCGGCGGCGGCAGTTCGAAGCTGGTGCGATAGACTCGTCCGCACAGCGTACGAGGCGGAAGCAGATGCCACGTACATGGGCCATGCAACAGCCCTGAAGTTGTCATGGTCCAAATAGAGGTAGTACAACCACGCACTTCTGAGGGTGTGGTCAATGAGAGCCGTGTAGGCATCTTGCCGCGGGTGGACAGCCTCCTCTTTTCCTCCCTGCGAAACGACCCATCTTGCTATTCTGTTCGCCGGGATGGGAGAGGCTGGGCGCTGGGGGTCTTGGGACGCGGGCAGGAGGAAGGGCAGCGAGCCGGAGGGAGAGGCATGGTTGTTGGAGGGTCGGGTGCGCAGGGGGATGCCGTGGAATTTGAGATATGCCTGCCACTTCAAGCAGGACGGGTTGAAGGAAGGTGCATCTCGACGGCCGGGTTCCTCCGTTTGGAACAGGTAGAGGAAGTTTTCATTCTGATGTCGAGGAGCCCTCTGTGGCAGGCCATTTGCCGCATAGGTGACCAAGGGGAATTGGTCAAAGACGCGTCGGAGAGGCCGCGGCAGGGAGAACCACGAGGACTGAGACTGGTCGTGACTTTGATGTCTGTCAGAGAGTTTACGAGGACGCGTTGGTGAAGGGTTTGAGGTGTTGTCTTGCTCGGGCATGTCCACAACCATGGTCTCGGTGTGCGGGATGGCGATCTAGAGCCCAGAGTGAGACAGAAAGCAGAAGGGAAGGAATGCGTTTGTTGGTACGGAGTAGTGCTTGGGGGCTGACGTGCACTGCGGTGGCAGTACTAAGCAGTAGGGCAGAGAAAGGAATATTACGCCTATGCTTGTTTTTCTTGCTCTGCTTGGAGTTAGCACGTGAGGAAACAGCCTCTGCGAATAAGTACCAGGACTGGGTAATAATAATAAGGACTCACAAGTCCGTTAATATTAATACTACCCAGTACTTACTTAATTAGTAGCCGAACCAAGTCCTTCCCAGCCAGAACAAAGAAGTCCATAATTCCTCACTCATTCACTCACTTAACTCATTCACTCTCTCACTCTCACTCTCACCCTCTCACTCCTCACTTCCTTACTCTCTCTTGCTGATTCTCTCACTCATTCCGTCTGCTCAATCGCCCTCTCCAAGTTACGGTCGCTACCAACCTAGGCACGTCGCCCATCGCCGTTGCCGCCACTGTCGAACCCCTCGCTCCATCCGCCTGCATCCAGACCCCCTTCACCTGGCCTGACAGTCGCCACACGAGGCGCCCAGGTCCTGAAACCTCCCCACCGCGTGAACCCCTCAACGTCCCGACCGATTCGCATTCCCTGCCTCTCCTAAAGTTACTGCGTTCGCGGTTCTGCGTATTTGCTCCTGCCGAGCAATCCCCTCTCGAATCTCACTGCGCTGCTGTGACAACACCCACCTTAGTTCACGGATAGCCGCATGCAGAAACACCACCTCCTTCCGGCCACAGATGCGATCGAACCCCGAGAGGAACACCATGCAGGCTCAGCCCCGGGCCCAGTCGACTGAAAAAGTCTCGAGCCCCCCTATAACGGCAAGGGTGGAGGATGGGAGGATTCGAAAATTAAAACCTGCCGGCAAGGGCGACTCCCCCGCTATCCAACATTTCAATGGCAAAACGTATGCTTGCGAATCCTGCAAAAGAGGTCATCGAGTCCACAAATGCGACCATGGGAAAACGAGACCCATTTCGGAAACCAACCAGCCCGGTAGACCCTCGGGCGGCCAAAAACGAGGTTGCCAGTGTCCCCGGAACTGTGCCTGTCCCACCAAGTCTTGTAAATGCGACCGAGACTGCGCTTGCACCATGGAAATGTTCCTCATAGTGAGGGTAGATGGCCCTCAGCCCGTCAGCCGGGAGGCCACTCCCACCCCGAAACCTGTATGGGAAGACGCCAGTGGGAATAAAATGACCCTCAAGAAGGTGTGGGCGGACGCCAACGGAAAGGAAATTGGCGAGGAAGAATATCGCCAGCGGAAACGAAGAATGACCGAAAGAGAAGAAGGCGGCCCTCCTGTGCCAGAGGCTGCCACAGCCAGCTGCTGCAGTTCCAAAAAGCTAAAGGAAGAGCCCACCTCGCCACCCCGTGGGTGTCGGCATCGCCAAACCGTCGCCTCTCTCCAGCCCCATGCCGGCAGCCTGACTACAGACCCTGCACAACCGACGACCAAAGTTGACCCCTGGCTATCAGCTTGTTCTTGTGGATCAGGCTGTTCTTGTCTATACTGTCCTGACCATCCCAACAACGCAACCTCGATCAATCATACTCAACAACAAGTCAAGAATCTGGCCGAGCAAGTCTACACCGGTGAAGGCATCACACCCAACGTGCCTTTCTTTCCGGATGCAAATTCAAAGTCTTGCATGGGTGGTCGACCTACCTTTTTCCTTTCGAGGACTCCGGGTGTGTCTCAACAACAATTGCAACAATTCTTTCCGGACAGCCTGGACCCTAATGCCGTCTATCTAACATATCCCATCCAACAGCACTCTTGGACAAATCAACCCGTCAGTGCGCACTGTTCACATGTCCACTCTCCGTCCGGCGTCATGGCCGTCACACCAGATGCAACCGAATCCTATGTCGACCCGCTCGATATGCCGAGTCAGCCGGTGCCATGGGACTTGTTGCCGAGTGATTCCCATGGAACTTGGAACTTTTCCGACGGTCCATTAGGTGACAACTCCTTTAGCTGGACTGATCTCGATGCCTCCAGAGGCACAGACTATAGCATTGGCCAGGCGATGGTTGCCTCAATACCGAGCTCGAACAATTTGTCACTATCTCATACCGTGATAGGGCACCCAACACCAAGCATCAGCCTGAACATGGACCCCATGACCAGCCCGACGCTGCTGACCGGCCTCGCCACGTTGGACAGCAACGCCTTTTCCGAGTCTATACAATTTGATCCGCAGACTGGATTCATGCCCTTTGACCTTTCAACAACGCACGTTCCACCGGATCAACCCATGCCGCCAGGTGCGGCCATGAACACTACCTTTCCATCCCAGAACACCTTCAACGGCCAGAATCCAACCGACTTTGGACGGGAATCCATGCAGCTTTTTGACATGCCACAGACGCAATCACTTGCCCAGACTGGTTTCGGCCAAAGAAATGTGTTCCAGCAAATGAATAACTTGGATGGAACTGAGGTGCAGTGGAATGGGTACGATACCCTAGGAGAAACCCAGTCAACTACGATACCGAAGTCCCCCCAGGTTGCGAACCTAGCTTGAAATTGAAAATGCTTGAAATTGAAAATGCTTGAAACCGGATATGACTGATGTAAGCACGAGCATAAGCATAAACACGAACCAGATAAAGATGACGGTACCACGACATGAAGAGGGTGCTAGGATAGACCGGGCAGCTTATTCAGCGACGACTCTGTTTTCGTCAATGACGGCGAGGAACAATGGATCACTCCCTTTGCTTCACTGTCGTATTCCTCGAGAGCCAGAATATGGAATAGCATGGGGTGACAGCACTTGGAGTATTGGGATTTAAATACCGAGAAAGGAGGTAGCTACGGGGTACCTAATAAGCTGCCATCGATCCCACAGCTAGAGCATATAGCATATGCCTCAGACAGCTGCATAGTTTACAATAAATGCATCAGGAAAGGTAGACGAGTCCATTGACCCTTGTGCAACGTTCGTTTGTTTATTCGTTCATTCATTCATTCATCCACTCGTGCTCGTCCGGCGAGTGTTTCTGGGTTGGTATATATTTGTTATACATTCGCGACCACGCCCGATGGCCTTATGCCTCCTTCCGCACCCCTTTCCCCTCTTCTCCACGTCTTTTTACAGTCCCGGAAGCGCATCAACTGGCCCACCCAGGTGGTTGTCGCTCAGCCTGCCGACACCCAGCCCACTGTCAACCCTAGCTTTGAGCGAGATGACGTTGACGAACTCGACCCCGTCGACTATCATGATTCCGTTGGCGTCCATGTCGACTGTATTCCTCGACTTGCTGAAGGAGAGCGTTCTAGATCGGGAATGCGGCCTTTTTGGCTTTGGGTGCTGCCGTTGAGATCTCGAGGCCGATGGCGAGGCAGACCGAGGCGGAGACGGAGCCTTGAAGGAGACGGACTCGGGGTCGGTTCTTGAAGGCACCGCAGACCGAGGCCGGTTCAGGCTTTTGCTCTTACGCTGAGACCGCGTTCGCAGCATTCCCAGGAGCGATCGGTTGGTGGCCGACTGCTCTGGCGCGTCAGCACCAGCCCCAGAAGTCGCCTCGGAGATGGATATGGATGCCGGCAAATTCGACCTCGTCGACACACTCTTGGACCGCACCAGCCCGCCAATCTGTCCGGCAAGGCTCAACGGGAAGCGCTTCTGCGGCCCGCCATCGCCACCTTCGGAGATGGGGAATATATTCGATGATTTCGACCCGGACTTGGATGCATTTGGCCTGGTCCTGATGGGTATCCCCTGAGGTGCTGTAGCTCCACTCGTGGACCGAGATCTAACCCTCACCGGCGATTCTCTCTTTGCAGTGGACCGCGAGCCGGGGTATGCACGTGACAGTGACTGGGAGCGATGTAGCAGAAGCTCGTCGCGCGATTTGTGAATATCCGGTCCCGGACAGGGTCCTACGCGGTCGTTCCGATAGCTCCTGACCCCTTGCCCTTGACACGGGTCGGAAGACTTCACGTGGCTCTTAACATTGGTGTTGCAGAGATGCGGCGCATTGACCAGGATCCCCCGCGGCACCGAGTGCGTACGTGATCCCCCATGTGACGGCGTGGAGCGGCAGGCATGATGATAGAGATTCGCGAGCTCAGTGTGGTCGCGCGAGTTGAGCATGCGGTGACACCAGAAGGTTTCCCACGCTGCGCTAGGACTCGATGGCAACGCGGTGATGGAACCTGACCCAGACCCAGACCCAGACCCAGACCCAGAAGCCGACACTGACCGAGTCCGCGTCCCTGTTAGCCCATTGACTGATCTGCTCCGACTCGTACTCCTCGACCGTGACTGCGAATCCGACCCTGTGCCCTGTGCGGATCGATTCACGAACAGAAACTCTCCGCCGTTGACATCCCACCCGCCCCCGGCTGTGGCGTCGCCGTTGCCTACACGCCGTACTATCTGCCACGCGCTCTTCACCGCGCCGCTGAGGAGGGAGTGCTGGATGTACACGGGCGGTTTACGGCCAAGAGACAGGGTACGGTGCATCCCCAACAGCAGGTAGAGTGTGGTGGAGGGGTCGGCGTAAATCGCGTAAGGACACAACGTGAGGGTTTTGTAGCTGGCGATCAACGTGGGGGAGCCTGGACCGATGATGATGATGTTTGGGGACGGGTCGGCGACGGGCTCGCACGACGGGTTGGTTGACGAGGCTGAGTCGACCGGGCCGCGACCGAGTGCATGGGAGGCACGGAAGGGCGACTCCAGACTCGACAGGCGTCGGACATACTCCTGACAATTGCCACAGAAAAAATGGCGGATGAAGATGACAAGGACACCCCTCTTTGCTTGGTTGGTGCCGTCCTTGTCGTCTGTAGCGAAGAGGGAGCCGAAGGGCACAGGTGTGCCGTCGGAAGAGAAGATGTCGTGCTCGAACGCTTCCCTGAGGGCATTTGCGTTGGGCGTGGATTCGACGGCCATGATGATGGTGGACTGACTGACTCGTATCTCCTGGTCCTCAGCAAGACTCGTGTCGTTCAATTCCAATCGCAGTGGCCGGGAGAGTCAGGTCAACGGCGTGATGGTGTTTTCACTGCGGGAGTCCTGTCAGCCTCTGGAGGAACGTACAACGACGGGAGCAGCAGCACGAGAGACGGGTCGGTCTAAGTAGGATATCAGACATCGCTTTGGGACGTGGCCCAGATCCGGATCCATTAAACGGAGAGGTCGTGGAAGGCCGTGAAGGGTCGTTGGTCAACATGGAACTCTTGGTGTCGGAACCCCCATGATCCGAAACTTTAGCTGCTCTCGCAGGGACAGTCGGTGTCACCTCCACGAGACCCGTCAAAGAGGTCTGGGCGCAGGAGTACTTAGGGTAGGGAGCGCGTCCACTGACTGGCCTGGCCTGGCTTGACCTGACCTGACGTGAGTCGACCAGACCAAGCCTGTTTGACGTTTGGTGCTTGGGAGGGTTGAGCCTGAGACTCGAGGGTTCTGAATCGAGAACGCCCAGTGCCCCTCGGCCCCAATCGAGGAGCGACGAGCGGCATGGGAGATTCCCCTGACCGACTCCATACTGACGGGGGGGCGATGGTTCATGTTTGACGGCCATACAGCCAATTGAAACCCGTCTGAGCGAGAGTTCAGCGGCTAGATCTGATCAGCCTTCGCCTAGCCGACGCTCTAAGTAGCCCCGGCCCAAAGGTTTGAGGTCTGCGGCTAAGTACGGACTGCTGTTTGAGCTTGAAGTTTGAGCTTGGGCCGAGTCTGGACGGTAAGCGAGGAACTAAACCAGGGGCAGGCAAGGGAGAGAGGAATAGTATCCGCACCCAGTCCTCCAGACGGAGGATATTCGTCGAGATAGGAAGCCCACGGTGGATCCGTGTCACGGTCAAACTATCAGTATCCGACCATGAGGCGGTCAAGAGGGAGAAGCATCGAGCAGAAAAGCACTGAACACTACCAGCATGAATATTGAATAACGACATCTCAATCTGTCACCGTACGTCTCGCTCTCTCGCTCTCTCGCTCCTTTCTCTCCCTTCCGTCCCTGCAATCCTGTCATCACTGGCTCTCCACCCCCTTCTCCTGTCCACCCTCCGTAACTTCAAGAACAAGCCACGCGTGCAAGTTGGAATAGCGATCATGACGGTGTCGCCGGCGCCTCACGGGGCCTTCCCATGGACCGTCACGGTTCAAGCCACCTTCGATAATGCTGGTCTTCCCAATGTCCTTCGTTTGGCTCCCTTTGTCCTGCTGCGTCTTCCACCACCGCCTGCTCATTTGGCTTCTTTCTGAACGCGGCGGTCCAACACCATCCGACCCGTCCTGGTGGGCGTCGTGGCCAGATTCGACCTTGGCGTCGCTGGCTCGCCTGCTTGCGTGGCAATGTGATCCGGTAGGCTGAAAAAAGGGTCCTTCCCAAGGACATGAGATCCATATGATTGCGCATGACTGGCTGCATCATAATCGACCGCTAAGAGTATTGCTCACATGATTGAGCGCCATTCTTGTTCGTGATCCGCGTCATCTCATCTCAGTCAGTCGTAACCGCCTCCGATTTGGCTGGCAAATGCGGTCGACACGCTCCGGGCATCCTCGTCCTCGTGAATCCCTCGACCCGTCTTGTGGGTGCCAGGATAGCCAACCCCGGTAGCACCGCCTTCGACATATCGCTTCAGTCGATCTGCTTGATTGTAGCTGGTCTGTTTGGTGTCGCGGATCGACAGCTGATCCAGGCTCACCCCCCCTTGACCAAGTACACTTCCCGTTATATCCGACTCCGTCGCAACAGTTGATTCTCCCGCGACACTACCGGGGACCGCTCGTGGTTTGACGCCATTCGGTCGACGGCCATTGGTAGGCGGCATGGATGGCCAGGTGTCCGGGGTGAAGCCTTGGAACATGGGCGGATATCCGGCGGGGACGCCCACTCCTCCCATGGCAGACGAATGAATCGAAGAAACATCATCCGGAATGTAGCCCACCACCGAGCCTGCATCCCGATACTCGTTTCGTGGAGCCGCCCGACCACCGTTCATCATCCCACTGGCCATGTGGCTGGCATGGTTGTACGCCATTTGATATCGTTGCGGTCCACGGTAGGATTGCTTGGGTCGATTGAATTGATGCAGCGAGATTTGGAGGTTGCTGAGAGGACCTTCCACCAGGCAATTGCGTTCCTTGAAGTGTAGCAACAAATAGTGCCACAGCGGATGCTTCGAGAGAACCTTAGGGTTGCCCAGGATGACCAGACCAAATTTCGCCCGAGTCATGGCCACATTCAGCCGGCGAGGATCGCTCAAGAAACCGATCCCTTGATGGTCATTGGAGCGGACACAGGACAGAATGATGAAGCCCTTTTCTCGTCCTTGGAAGGCATCCACCGAGGCAACCTCGATCTCCTTGTACATCTCCTTCTTGAATGTCCCCGTCGCCTGCATCGAACTGACAATGTAGCTGCGTTGGCCTTCGTACGGGGTAATCACGCCGATGTCGTCCGGACGCACACCGGCCTTGAAAAAGCGCGTCACAATCTTCTCCACGTTCGCCGCTTCGGTGCGGTTGAGGTAGGATGTCCCAGACGCCGAGATTTCTTCGTTTCCAAGATTGGACCAGAACATCATGGGGTTATCTGCAACGGGCCATGGGAAATCCACCTCACGACGAAGCCGATCTTGCGCTGTGACCCCGTTCTGCAGCGATCCGTCGTAGAACATGTTGGATGGGAATTCCGACAGGCAGGGATGCATACGGTACTGCACGTTCAACCGAATGGGCGCGCAGCCGAGGATGACGAGACGCTCAAACAAGGATTGGTTGAGACCCGCCTTGGCCGCCTTCTTGTTCATAATGACCGGCCCCAGCTGTTGATGGTCGCCGACAAGAACCACCTGCTTGCATCCCAGGACCAGCGGAATCATGCATTCCGGTTCCGCCGATTGGGTCGACTCATCAATGAGGACCGTTCGGAATTTAAACTTGGCCAGTCTCGGATCTCCCGCACCGACGCAGGTGCAGCAAATGACGTCGGCGTTGGTCAGGATCTCCCGCTCAGCAGCGCGTGTCAAGGATTTGTACTTCTTTTCGTCCTGACTGGACAGCTCCCCTAATTCGGATTTGAGTTGGTTGAGCTTGGTGAGTTCCACATTGCTGTCGTTCATGCGAACTTGCTCGTGCAACGACAGGAAGCCGACTGGCGACTCCACATCCTCTCTGGATTTGGCCGTCACTCGAACCGTCTTGAGCCCGGTAAGGTGAATCCGTTCGCAAAGTTGATCGACCGCCACGTTGGAGGGGGCGCACACCAGCACTTGGCCGCCGTTGATCTTCGAAAGATGGTAGATCACAGTTGCCGATGTCACCGTCTTGCCCGTGCCAGGAGGGCCTTGGATCAGACTCAACGGTTTCTGGATCACCGACTTGACAGCGTTGATTTGACTACCATTGAGTTCGGGCAGGCCGGGGACCGTGAATTTCTTGGGCATTTGCGTCTTCATCGGCGCAGCGGCAACCTCATGGCCCAGGAGACGGTGGAAGATGTAGCCGGAAACGCTCATCTCATCAATGGCAAAGGTCTTCATAGCAAGCTGCATTCGGTCGAAAGAGGTGGCTTTCCAGACATAGTCGGCGGTGAAGTTGTGGGTGCATTCAGTCGGAACGGATTTGTGGTCGCCCTTGGAGCGCAACTCAATGGTGACTTCATCGGATTGATTGTTGGGGATCTTGATGACATAGCCAACTCCTTCCCAGGTCGGTCGCAGATCACCTGTGTACTTGAGTCGCATCTCGTCTCCCACGGCGAGTTTGACATCGCCCAGTTCGAGTTTAGGTAGCACGAAGCTTGCAAGGTGTTTGTTATTCAATCCGAGGTCCCATCGTACAATCAAGTTGTCTTGTGACTGGCTCTCCTTCAGTTTGCGGTCATAGTCGGCTTCGATCTTGACGAGGGGTCCAAAGACATTCTGATACTGGTAGGCGTCGTCGTATCGGAGCAGGACCGGTGCAGGCTCGTCATCAATGTTGGCCGCCTTTTCCAGATCGGCAAACGTAGCAGTCGAGTTTTCCTTCCAAAGTTCTTCCAACTTGGCAATCTGCTGGGGACTCAAATGTCGGCCGCGGAGTTGTTCTTGGTCGGTGGGTTGAGCGACGAGCCAGGACAAGAAAGAGCGGTCTTCAATCAACGGCTGCCATCTGGAAGTGTCCCAGTTCATGTCTTTGGAAGAAGGCATGGCTGCGCACGGCTGTCGACAGAGGAGCACCACGACGGTGTCGGATTTGGCCGGGATGAATCCCAGGAGGAAGACATTCTTTGTCCCACAGTTGTAGCATTCCAGGACAGTGTCGCCCAGAGAACTGCTCGGGTGCAGTTGGACCTCTTTATGCCGAGCTCGGACCAGATGGTTGACGATGTGGGAAGAAGAAGTGTTTCCGCGGGCACTGCAGAACCATTTACTGCAACTCAGGCATCGCACGACGCTGCTTGGATTGTGGATTCCACAGTAGCTGGGACAGGTCATTAGCATAATGGACTGGGGACAGAGTGTCCGACCTACGCGCAAGCGTGGGGTGGCAATTCCCGGTCTTCTTCGGCCCTGGCGACTTGTTTCTTGCCGTCGACGTCGACGGCGGCACTGGCCAGGCTCTCCAGGTCATCCTCCTCGACGCTCTCGGACTCGTCGTCATCGTGTTGTCGTCTTCTCGGGCCCTTTGCAAGGCTCAGGACACTTTCGTCAGGGTCGACGGTCGAGATGTCGTCGCTGGCGTTGATCGCAGCCGCCGAGTTGGAAACCAGATGGTTCCCCATGTTGCTGAAAGCCTCCATGATCAGGGGGGGTCACAGCCACGACGTTCTCGTTCTCGTGTGAATTCGAAGGGAAGGGAGGCGTGAGCGGCACGCGGTAGGGTGCGGATGCGAGGGCGCAGGGGACGAGTGAAGGAAACCGAGACAATCTCTCCCTGCGGCGTCGATACCATTTGAATCACACCAGCTCCAGAGTTCCACGCCCCTCCGACAGTCTCCAGATCCCAAAGGTGGTCGCAATGATGCCGTTGGACATGCGCAGGATGGGAGCTTGGTGGGCTTCGCAGACGACGAGCGAGTGTGGACTGTGGAGGGACCGACAAGTCGACGGGAGACAAAACTGGTGAATCTGATGGGCGAAGGCGACAAATCCAAATACGGTTAGTGCCTGCGCAGGGCAAAAAATCGCAGTTCAACTTCTCAGTAGCAACTTCTCAGTATTCACTACCGTGACCCTCACCCTCACCCTCACCCTCACCCTCACCCTCACCCTCACCCTCACCCTCGTCGACCACCGCCATCACCGCTGCCACCGTCGCAGCCATGATTCGTCGACAGGCGAGAGAGCGTCGTGACTACATCTATCGCCGCGCCCTTCAACTCAGGGACGCCAGCATCGCTGAAAAACGGGCCCTGGTCAAGAAATCCCTGGCAACAGGCAAGCCCTTGGACCGAGCCGTGGCGAACGACAAGTCGCTGCGAAAGGACTTCAAGTACGACGAGTCGCTCGACGCCGAGACCGCTGCCGCCCAGCAGTCCATCGACGATGAGTACTCGATGCTCTCGGGTCTCTCCGACCCCCGCCCTCTGGTCACCACCTCGAGAAGCCCCTCCACCCGGTTGAGTGCCTTCTCCAAGGAGATCCGTCTTCTTCTTCCCACCTCCATCAGATTGAATCGGGGCAATCTGATCCTCCCAAACTTGATGGCCAGCGCAAAGGCTGCCGCCCTCAGCGACATCATCCTTCTCCACGAGCATCGCGGCACTCCCACTGCCATGACCATCTCCCACCTGCCTCACGGCCCGACCGCCTCTTTCTCCCTTCACAACGTTGTGCTAAGAGCAGATCTACCTGATGCCTCCAGAGGGACCGTCTCCGAGTCATACCCGCACTTGATCTTCGAAGGGTTCACCACGCGACTGGGGAAACGAGTTGTCCAAATCCTGAAGCACGTCTTCCCTCCACGAGACGGACCACACAAAGTTGGCAATCGAGTTGTGACCTTCAAGAACGTCCAAGACAGCATCGAAGTCAGACATCACGTCTTCGTGCAAACCGGCTATCGGGACGTCGAACTGGCCGAAGTCGGTCCCAGGATGACCATGAGATGTTTCGAAATAAAGGGTGGCACGCTTGAGAAGGAGTCTGGCGGCGAGGTGGAATGGGCATTGACCCAGTACACCAGAACTGGTCGAAAGAAAGACTACCTTTGAAACACCATTGCTCGACATTCATCCAAGATCCACCAATGCCAAATCGCTGTGACTAGACAGCCGAGAGAGCAACAAATACGGCAGTTCCCAGCTGGGATGTCATGTATCATATGTCCGGCCAAAGTAACCCGACCTTCTTGTCGAGGTAACAGTCGCGACAATACTAATGTGGAAAACTGAACTTAGCCACACCACAACGCCGTTATCCGGGCCAAGATGGAATCGGCTCTGGGGTACGCGAGGTAGGTTCCCGCTGCTACCTGCACCCCAGGCGGTCGATGTGGTAACAAGTGAAGGTCGTCACCCAACGTCTTGAGGTCGCGGCAAATCAGACACAGTAACGGTCGAGAATTTTGGACTCCTTCCGTGAGAAGGGTGCGGAGAGTCGTAATGAGTAATTACACAGCCTTTCCAGTGGTAAGGAAAGCCAAGTTCTCTCAAATCCAACGGACACAAGAAGACTTTTAGGCAAATGATGAAACCGAGCAAGAGAAAGAAATCCCATAACACCTTGCTTGGAAATAAATAAATTTCCCCCGCTACAATGACTACCCCCTCCCGATCCCACCCCACCTGTTCCGTGATGCTACCCCGGTTCCGTTTGACATCAGCCCTCATATTTGTTATGTATGTAGAACACTGTCTGACATATTAGCTGGCTTCAACGGCATCAGAGGAAAGTCAAGAAGAGTGTTGGAAATTGCATTTCTATGTGGAGAAAAGGCCCTTCATGCTGATGGTCGCCCCTTGACAGCCTTGACAAATGCCGCAATCTTCAAAGTGTCCTGGCTTCCGTCTGTCTCTACACCACTGCTGACGTCGACTCCGGCAATATTGCTTCGATGAGGTCCAAGGGAGTCCAATATCTGCCCGACGTTGTCAGGCGTCAAACCACCTGCAAGAATGACCTTCACATCAGGATCCCGGCCAAAGACCTCCTTCACCTCCTCCAGACTCAATTGCTGACCTGTGCCTCCCGCGCCAGCATCGAGCAATGGAAGAGTATGATATCCTCGGGTAGATAACCCGGGTTCTGAGGGGGAAAACTTGCGTAGCACGGGGACCGGAATGCGGCGTGCAAACTCGATGGGTTCCGAACCATGAAGCTGCACAACATCCAGCCCGAGTTTGTAGACTTGGTCGATGACATGGTCGAGTGGCGCATCGGCAAAGACACCAACAAGCTTTGCTCGGTCGTGTCGGGCAAGCACTCTAGGCGAATGGGTGAAGAAATCTGATGCCCCAATCCCCCGAACGGTGGCATTCATTGATATAGGCCGAGGGGTGGTCCTGACTACGTTCGCGATCTGCAGAGCAACCTCGTCCGTAACAAACCGTTTTCGGCCGGGTACCAGAATGATGCCAACTAAATCAGCTCCGGCTTCAATGGCTGCCTTGGCACCTTCCCGGGTTCTTGTGCCACATATCTTGACCAAAGCAGTCGGCGGCTGTTTCTGTGTTGGTGCGACACCAGGATCACCCACCAACTTAGAAATGAACTCGACAGTATCGGAGGCCCTCATCAAGGCTTCTCCCACCAAAACCGCTTTGACTCCATCTTTGCGGTAAGCTTGCACGTCCTGAGGTCCGGAAATGCCGCTCAAAGCGCAGACAATCGTCGACTCCGGAACCAGGTCCATCAGTCGACTCGTAGTCTCCAGGTCGACTTCGAAGTTGGTCAGATCACGATTGTTGACACCGATCACCTCTGACCCCAGATCAACAGCAATCTTCATTTCTTCGGCCGTGTTGACTTCCACCAGGGGCTCCATCCCCAAGGATCGAGAATAGTGGTATAGTCTAGCCAAGGTCGCCACATCAAGCATCTTCACAATGAGTAGTATAGTGTCCGCCCCGGCCAGACGAGCCTCCAGGATTTGATACTCGTCGAAGATGAACTCCTTCCGCAGAACCGCCGGTCGGTTGGGCATACATTCGAGACTTTGACGAACCGCCCTCATGTCCTCTAGACTTCCCTTGAACCATTCAGGCTCAGTGAGCACAGAAATGACACTGGCACCGGCCGCTGCATACTTTCGAGCCTGCGCTGGGGCGCACGTGCCCAGCGAGATGATACCTTTGGAGGGAGATGCTCTTTTGATCTCGGCCAACAGGGCAAGTGGGTATGCTGACTGTCTGAGGCGTTTGGGAAACGAAATCTGAGGTGGTGCAAGTCCGAGATTGTAGGCAGCCTGCAAATCTTCGGGTCTCTGGGACGGAACGAGCTTCTGCTCTGCCACAGCTTTCCGTCGCCGGGAATATATCTTATCCAGAATGGACTCTTTTTGGGGTGGAAGTGGTCCATTTGAGGGTCGTTTTGCTTGTATGGCAGAGGAAGCGGCATTTGGGCTGTCGGCCCACTTTCCTCCGGTCATGGCCAGGAAATTTTTGAACATGACCCTGCCATTCTCAGTGAGGATGCTCTCGGGGTGGAATTGGACGCCCTCGACCACATATTCCCGGTGTCGTACGCCCATAATCACCCCTTTCCCGCCGTCGGGGCCCCTTGCGATCCAAGACGAGACCTCTAGCGACTGGGGCAGTGTCGGATGTGTTCCTGCCAGAGAGTGGTACCTCGTTACGGGAAGATCTTGCGCCAGCGTGGCATAGCAACCTTTTCCGTCGTGTCTCAGCGGTGAGGTTTTGCCATGAAGAATCTCTCCCGTGACATCAACCTTGCCTCCGAATACCGATATAATGCACTGTTGTCCCATGCAGACCCCAAGAATAGGTATCTTTCCAGCAAAGTGTTTGATTGCATCTTGGCTCACTCCAGCGTCAGTGTCTGGGTGGCCGGGTCCCGGGCTGATCACCAGTTGGGTAGGTTTCTTAGCAATCAACTCATCCAGAGTGACCTTGTCGTTGCGGTAGACAGTAACGGTGGCGCCCTCCAGGACGAGGTATTGGTAGACGTTCCAAGTGAACGAGTCATAATTGTCGATGAGCACGAGGTTGCTCGCAGAGGCTTTTTTTGCAGTGGGGGTCGGCTGATGAGGAGAATGGTCGATAAGGGCAGAGGGCGCCATGCTGTGGATGGCGTCGAAGGCGGAGGAATAGACGGCGGTTTGAGCATGAGAAAGGGAAAGAGTCAAGAGTCATGGGTCCAGATCAATACTTGAGATACTTAGCGGTGGGAGTCAAGGCAATAATAATTAATGGACCCCTGCCGCTGCAGGCTGCGCTTGAGAGCCGAAACGTACGCCGTATTTCAATGTGCCCCGCAACCAGCCTGTGCGTGAGTCACCCCGAGGGCCCCGACCCGGGTGAGATACTAGTACCTGTAGCACCCCCGTGTCTCACCCGTGGGTGGGCGTTTGGTGGGCCACGGGCCTTGGGCCTTGGCGTTCACCCCCTAGGACAGTTGTTTCAGTAACTGAGCGTTCACAGCGAGAGCTCACGAAGCGGTCTGATGAGACCGATATGAGCTGGGCTATCATCGAGAAACAACTAGTTTCCTGGAACAGTACATTCGAAAGGGAGACGCAGGTCGATCACTATACTCTGCCCAACTAGAACGGCGCATTCTACTGCCAAATGCCCACGAGGCTTTGCCCGCTTCGTCAAGGATTGATCTGTGCCACTCTTTGCAAAACTATGCGATTCCTTGCCAATGGCACCAAAAGTTACGCCTGGCATGCCTGCCAGTTAAATTCAATACATGTCAATCTTCTCCTTTTTCTGACTCCCATTCAATAACAAATTCCGTGGGTCGTCGAAGTCGACCCAGCCAAGCCAAGGTCTCGAAAGCGAATAGCCAATAATCTTCTGCAGCCTTGCATCGTATTGCTTCACGCTCTCGAGGGAGTTTGCGAGGAATTGGTTCTCCTCCTGTCGTAGAAGACCCTTGACCATAAAGCAGCTGAAGACAAGACGTTCCTCATTTGCAGTGTTGTTTGCACTGCCCCCGTGGTAGGCAGATGCCAACATGATAAATGCATCCCCAGGCTCGAGCTCTGCATAATAGCAAAGGTCTTCATTCGGAGGCTGAGTCCTCGCCCACAAGTGGCTTCGAGGAATGAAGCGGGTGGCTCCATTGGATTTTGTGGTCTTCTTCCCGGCGACAAAGAGACCAACGGCACAGTCACGGCCGACCTTGTATTCAGTGTGGGAATCCAAAGGAGGCAGCTCGTTGTGAAAGTTCATATCATCTCGGTGTAGTTCCTGTTTTTTTGCTCCAGGGCCTATAGAGAAGACAATCGTATTGTTGACCTGCGGCAGAGAAACTTCCCTCTCGAGCTTTTGACCTAACCATGCTTCGTACGTTGAAGAGAGGAGTCTTGTGCAGACATTTTGATAGAGCCTATTACCGAGGACTTTTCTGGTGAAGGTTGGAGACTTTTCCACCAGGCCAGTGACACGGCGGGTTTCTGGAGGGAAGAAGTCGCCTTGCCAAGGTTGATCTTTCAAGATATACGGGCGTACGTCCGCGTCTACAGCGACGACGTCTTCTTTGCTGACGAGATTGCGGACGATACAACCTCCAGTGCGTATAAGTGACTCGATAATATCCTCGGCGGTCACAGTACGGCCGTCAAAGGAATCAACAATAGCGGCCTTTGAGTCCTCAGCTAGATGCTTGGGAAATAATCCGGCAGGATTATTAGGTAGAGCCTCATTAAGACGAGATGGAGACATAGTGAGATAAGATAAATTGGATAAGTAGAGCTATTCCTCGTACAGAACAAAAACAGTAACCTTTCTAAGTCTTGTAGTTGGCTAGAGACATATTTATATCGCCGATCACTTCGTTCCCAATATTCGTCTATCAGTTTCCTACATTCCAGTCGACAAATAGTAGTTAGGTAAGGGAGATGCAGTGTTCACGAAAGCCGATTTAGGAAGGTAAGATTTTGATCGATGTGGGTCACCGAAGGAACTGCAGGGCCGATCCTCGCCCTCTCAGGTTTCTTCTATTTCGGCGATTCAGCGGCCGTTCAATGGGGAGACGCACCCCTGGTGTTCAGTCATTTATGCAACCAATAGCCTAACCCCCCTGAGATACTATTACTTAGAAGGCTAGTGGAAGCTTTATCAGCCTTTCAAGGGCCGTACGGCAGTATTTTTTCATGCCTGCCGCAATCGCAAGAGGCACCCAATTGCCGAAGCCAATGATCCGGCATCATCGCGGCGCTTTGACGGACATGGCTTTGTCAAAGTGGGTCAATTATGAGTATTCCTATCTTCAGAATTTGCAGAACCGATCGTTGACAGTCAATAAGTAGCGGTATAAATAGACAACAGGGGAATGCCTGAGGGCCAAAGGGACGGCAACCTGCCACCTATTCACAGTCTCGAAACTCTCTTTTCAGGTACACAGCGGCTAAGATAATAATGCCCGATCCTGTTGCTGATATGGATCAGATCGCATTTTATCGAGACCTTCCAGCCATGAGCTATTACCAGTACGGGGGGCCAGGAGGTGAATATGCCCAAGGACACGGGTTTTCCCAGGCTGCAGTCTTGCCAAGTTCATCCAAGCTTGTTATCACTGCAGGTCAGGCAGGCATTGACCTAGAGACTGGTATGGTTATCACAACCTCGCCGGAAGCCCAAATCTCAGCGGCATTCGATTGTGTCGAGGCAGCATTGAAGAAGGCTGGCGTTGAAAAAGGTCTCTTGGCCGTGCACAAGTTTCTGACATTCATGTTGGATACTGATCTCGAACCGATCATGATGAAGATTTGGCGAGAAAGGTGCCCGGGACACCGGCCGACATGGACTTGTGTTGGTTCGTCAAAACTATGCTCTCCAGAGATGATAGTGGAGATCCAAGCAGAAGCATCCTTCTGATTATCACGGAGAGAAGACAGACTTACTAGAACTGAAAATCCAAAACTGTTCGACAAACGTCGACCAAGTTCTCCATTTTCGGATGGATATCCCACAGTGAGGGTCAGCAATGAGAATTCCTAGTCCGCGAAAAATCTACTTTCAGAGTGTGTTAACCATGCCCAACGGTTAGATGTTATAGGAATGGACAGTTTGATTACAAGAGCTGATAACACCGATACATGATAACGAAAACTACAGTGAGTTCGCTTAACAAAAGGTGTGGATCGAGATCTCGGGCTCGTGGTACCACGTCCCCGCACTCATTGTCTTCTGGCTCCCGTCCTCATTCCCCATCCTCCGGACTCCAGCCCTACTACTCTTTTTGCCCATCTTAATTCTCTCTGATTTTCGATGTTCCTGATACGTACACGCCTTATAACGCTCTGGTACAACACATCCGTCTACAGTATTTCCCAGTTGACCTATCAGTTCCGAATACAATAAATAGTCTTGGACGGATTAGATTCATATCGTATGGCGACCCAGGTGCAGTCGGGAAGCCGAATAGGTAGCAATAACAGTCTTTATTCCACAGCTCAGCGCTCACGCTCTGAAACCCTCCAGGACGCTCGAAAACAATTAAGGCTGCCTGTACAAGCTGCCATCTCCGTAAGGTGAGATGCGATCTATCAACACGCGGAAATCCATGCACCCGTTGCACCGATTCTGCCTTGCCTTGTGATCAACTGCAGCGTCGAAAACGACCAATACGAACAGCGGGAGGTGCTGCATCGGTTGTTCCCTCAAGGTATCTTTACGAAAGCTTCGTCCTTTGATGATAATGCTTGGACTGACCATGGGAGCGCTGCGCAAACGCCGAGTCCTTCCGCATCCACAAGCGCCTCCTCTGCATTCGATGCAATTACTGGAGTGTTTGGCAGTTTAGGAGAGGGAGACCATCCTAGGAGAATCGAAGTCTCCCCAGACGGATTTGGCGACATTTCCAAGCAGCCCTCCGTTCTAGTGGACTTTCTTGCCCAAGACTTTTCTCTCAGTGCCATCAACGACTACCAAGTCACTTTCAACGACAATTACACATCCATCGCGCGACTGCTGGCAAATGAATTCGGCCACGGCGTCCAGGCTGATGTCTATCATTATCGAGATGCACCTTTCTTCAAGCGAACTCATGGGGGAATTCCTCGAAGTCTCAGCCATTCAGAATTGGCAGTCCTAGATCTGTACGGGTCTTTCATTCTACCAAGTCTGGAGATCGCGGACAGCTTCATCGCGGCATTCTTCGATCGAGTTCATGCTACTTTACCTATCCTAGACCGTTCCAGCTTCATGAAGAATTATTCAGCATCACCGAAGAAGCCATCAAACATGTCTCTTCTTTTGCTACACAGTGTCCTGCTCTCTGGGTCAACAACGTTCGAACACCCGAGTCTCAAATTGCCTCACGGCGAGGTCTCCTGGAGACTGTATGGTAGGGCCAAGGCCCTGGTTGAAAATCGATTTGAACAAGATCGACTAGTTCTGGTCCAGTCTCACCTTCTATTTAGCACATTTGCTTCGGATAGCTGTGACGACACGCTTCAGAACATGTGGCTGTCCCTTGGTACTGCAGTAAGAATTGCGCAGGTAAGCAGACTGATTATCTATATTCTTTTGGCTCCCTTAGTAGTTTACAACAATTCTAGGGATTGGGTATGCATCGAACGCTGGGCAAAGCCAATGCGAGTGAGACTATGCGGAGGCAGTGGAAGCGCATTTGGTGGTCCCTTGTTGTCCATGATGTGAGCAAACACGCTATCCTATGGGGGCAGTTTCTCAACTGACATATCATTTAGACCTTGTGCTCATTCGAATGGGGTCGTCCACGTGCTATGTAAGCAAGAAGAATCTTATTCGCCCCCTTTGATTTTGAGAGTACTAATCCCGCGAAGCAATCTTGCGGATTGTGATGTTGAATGTCTTACAGAAGCCGATTTTCAGCCAGAACTCCCTGGCTCCCTTCCGTCAGCAGAACAGACACGATTCTTTCTAGAACTTGTTGATCTCTGCCTGATTATTTCGACATGGCTAGATCTCTTGCGACCGACCCGAGATCGCCAGGGAAGAGGAGTCAACGTCGATCGGAACTCTCGAGCCTTTTCTCTTCTTGCAGAGTTACAACAATGGCATAAGAACATACCGACCACTTTGCAACCTCCGAATAGCCTCACAGGCTTCAGCCTCTGGGCAGCAACACTACATATCACATATCAGGCCGCACTCCTACGTTTCAGCGCCCTTTTGCCCGAGGCCACTGACATCATATACAAAGCCGCCACCGAGATCTCGACCGTCTGTGAGGATCTTGACCGTCAGGGCCTCCTGGGCTGCCTCTGGAATTTCGGGATCCACGAGTTTGATCTTGCAATGGTGCTGCATGCTCGCCAAGCGAACAGCAAGGACCTCGCAACCTCGAGGAACGGCATGTGCAAGCTCCAACATGGGCTGCCGTGGGTACGCAAGCTCGGAAGTCGTTCTTCTGTCGCACAGCAGGCGCAGATGTTCTACGAGGACCTTGTTAAGAAGATGAATAAAAGGGCAAACTTTCGCTCCTTGGCAACTAGAGATGGACATGGTGCCAATACTCCCGAGAACTCTCCGGAAGATGCCACCGTCCAGTCCTTGCTTGAGTCGAACGGCGGCACAGACTGGGCCGCCGAAATGGACTTTACAGACCCACTGTTCCAGGCAGAGATGATGGCTCACGACGGGGATATGTGGGGTTGGGGCATGTATTCTGATCAGACTCAGTCACAGCATCAGCAATTTCCTGGGTTTTAAAAATCCCCACGCATATCCTTTTTAGACCAGGTGTATAGCCTCCCCTAGCGCTATGGAACCTTTGTACCAAATTTCTACGAAGTCGAGTAAATGTAGTCCAAGCATGTTCGCGTATGTCCAAGCATCGATTGTGAATCTTTTATCTCTACCCGGGATCTACCTAGTCATCCCCGCCTCTATAAATCTCTAAGCCATCATCAACTTGAAATTTTTGGACTCTGGCTAGATAGATTCACCATCTTTACTTCTAACGAGACCCTGGAAAAAATTTTCAAGCCCATGCTCATGCTGGACCACATCCTCGGTGACGAGGCCGTCTACGACGCCCTGCTCTCCCACCGATGTCGGCACGATCACATTCTCCTCGGTGAAGTAGTTGGTCTCTTTGACATAGACAATTGTGATGTGCTATAGGGATACAAGTGCAAGCGCATACACAGCGAGCTGAATGATGATCTGCACCTTGTAGCTGACTGCCTCTGTGTCGAGCGTGAAGGCAATGCAGATGTCGAAACTGACGCTTCCCTTAAACTTGCGGGCACAGAGGACAGGGTCATTAGTTAGGAGCTGAGAGTTCACTGCACGACGATCTGAAAGCAAGCATCAACAACGCCATAGAACAGGTATATGAAAATATATCCAATGACGGCCGGCTCACTCCAGTACGCTCCTAGAGAGGCTTTGTTTCGATCAACACCCTTGGCAAGAATGTAGTCCAATACACCTGAAAGTGAGGCTATAGTCTTCGTGCAAATAGCCGTAACGGCAGCATACCCTCTCATTTGGCGCGACTTGATCTTGGGGATGTCCATAACCCAAGAGGGTAGCAGTGGAGCCTGGATCACAATGAAGTTGAACAGGAGACTGTTCAGTGACCGTGTGCGGAGGTTAAAAGTAATAACCTGGGGATGGTTCCAAGTGTCAACCAGGTTCAAATGCAATGGGCCCCTAGTAAGATAATGATCCTAGGATCGGACATGACGCTTCAGACACCCAAGTCATGGGTCATGGAGTTCGTTGGTGGAGGCCCTAGTCCTATAGACACATTATCCTAATGAAAACAGCGAAGACTGCAGCTGAAGCTCCACTGACGCTGGTCTTTTGATAGTTGGCGGCGAAGGCAATGAGAGTTCCGATCGTACCCCCTACTGCGGATAGGGACCATTGATAAGTGATATACTATTGAGAAGATTAACTTGGAAACATATCCCAATATCGCTCATCATTGATGCCTTCTCACCTTTGCCTTATCCTTCTCTTCTGCATAGGCAAACTGTACGAAACCAGCACTAGTCCAGAGCAGAGCTACAGAGAAGCCGAGGAGGGCGCCAGCTACATTAATTGCATGTTAACCGCGAGTCTTTCTTAATGTTGTATAGTGCCACTTGTGGCACTATGCCCCGCCCAAATTACAGCGGCGCATTGCACGATCAAATGCCAACAAGACCGCACAGTTAAGTCGATGATCGACTTATGCCACTCTTTACCAATTAATGGCGTTGATCGCCATCTACACCAGAATTTACGCCTATCACTCACTCGGTGCCATCCTTGCACAGCTTCCAACACGTTCCGATCACTGCCTAAATGACTCAACCGCTCTCCGCCAATCACTCCTTGCAAGAAGCGCTTTACCAAAGCGCTTTACTCTAGGCACCGATGGTAGCCTTGCCATTGTGACCCAACCGACCCACTTGCTATACAAATGCAAGCTGAATGAGTCACAGTTCTCGGGCAACCATGGTCTTCTGCCTATCTACACAGCGAATGACGATGTCAGTTCAACTACGCTCTCTCCGGAAACCCTCGATCGCGCCTTTGACAGGTGCCTGCCAACACTCTTTTGTTCTCTTTGCTCTATATAGCCTATATATATCTCACCTGTCTTCCTGCCTTTGCAAGGAGACAAGAGAGTCCTACAATAAATGCGATCCCCCTCCGTTTCGTCACCTAGCCTTTATCCCTAGGTCCCAACACTTAAGCTCCAGGGACCAAGAATCTTGTTCACTGACATACCAAAAAGTGGGAAGGCTTGATCAACCCCATTTCCAAATGCCCATAGAGAGCCAGCATAGAGACTTTCGATTCCATGAGTATTGCATAATTGGATATATGTATGGAGTAGTTACTGAACTTGAACTTACGGGTAGCCGAGCCCGCCGATAACTGGAAAAACTGCGGCCGGCTCACCCTCCTCTGGGACGAGGGTGACGCCGCCCTGTGCTCACCACCGGCGTGGGGGCCGAACTCCATGGCGCCTTTGCGAGGATGGTGCGACGCCGGCCCTGCTCAGCCCGGTGGGACTCCCTCTGCATTGTTATAATTGGCTAAATGGGTTATCGGCGGTGACGTTCAGGTGGGTTTGATTCCATCTAGTGAAAATGTGAGGTTTCCTAAAAGCGGCGTCGCCGCTCTCACCCTGACAACCTGGCTTCGTCAGGAACGCTTTACCTCGGCAGGTAAGGAGCTGTAGTGTTGCCCTCTAACCGCCTACTGCTTTTACCCACGGCGGCCGATTTTGCCCACCGACGTCAACCCGGGCCGTAGATATATTCAGGAGAAGTGCCTCCTCCCTATGTACGGTGTCTATCCAATCGAAGGTCCGATGGATATGCCGACAAGTTCATCTACATTTTAGACTAGGCCTATAACTTATCGCCGCCGAATCCAGGCTGTCATATGTCACGTGACGAGTATTCCCAGAGAGGAATAGCGCCCTGCGCCCAGCACCATCATTGTATGATTAGATACACTCTTTCCTTTCTTTCTCTTTCTCTCTCTCTCTCTCTCTTCCAGAGATAGCCCAACACAATTCATTGCTTGAACAGCACAACAACCTGGGCCATTGCGGCCACTGCTTGTTTCCTGTTTGCCTCTATTGTACTTCAATACAACACGGGTACTATTGAGGACCACTCAGGGACAGCCCTTTGTCGCTTTATGTGACATAACTGGCCGAAAGCATACAGACGCCAAGATTGTCGAAGAGGGTATACGAGTTTAAAATGGAATAATTACCATTGTGTCACTACTGTTTATTGTTGGGAGTGCTCGCGAGGCCAAAATCCCTGAAAACTAGAATCCTCTTGCATTCTCCTAGATCATAATCGAATAGGATGGTAACCGTGGGCTAATATCACCGCTTTGATAGGATGCGTGACATACTGTTTCTTCAACCACACGCAGTCCCTGATATCGACCCGCATCCAACGAATCTTAACTGCGGTCGCCCATCACGGAAGGATCTCCCTGAGTCCAGACGACTCTCAATGCGCAATTTTTCAGTTTCCATATCCCATCAACCTTGATAACATCCGCGGAATACTCGCCGCTAACCATGAATTTTGGTCCGTCTGGTTCCTTGCCCCTCCCGGGCGGACAATGCTGCGCCATTGAAGTCGCCGTGACAAAAGCAGTGTCAGCGCCGTCCTTAGCAACCACGCGAATGTTGCTGATGCTGTGCGTGGTATCCATAGGACCAACCCTGTCGAGTACATGCGTGCGGATGATGGTGAGGCTGGGTAGGACTTTCTTGTCAGCGCCGTTAATTGTAAAGGAAACGTCTTCTCCGGCCCAGGCGGAGTTGAAGAGGTCCGCGTCATGGTTATCGCACCCAACTAGGGCCCGGGACAAGGCGTCCACAATGGCTTCGCGTGGAGAAGGGGTAAAGAGGGAAAACGGCTCCATCTCGGCGACTGTGTAATATCCGATGGCAGAAGATGTAAATTGTGCTCTGATGATTCCAATTTACTCGCTATTATTCTCTCCGTCTTGCTCAGGCGCATCTGAGGTAATTATACCGGATCTTTTGAACCAGAACTTACAAGTCACGTGACCAGGCTAGCTCGGGATTTTCGCTAAATTCCGGACGCCACATGTCCCTCAACTGCCCAAGGGATTTGTAGAAAATTCCAGGCAATCTAACACGCTTCCCTTCATCCCCACGATTCCGGGGCTTCTTGTTGGTGCCTAAGAGAGAGCCAGTCTACAATTCCTCAACAGACGCAGATATTTGGCAAATTGCCTACCGAATTCGACAGGATGGACAGGCTAAGGCTAGCCCGTAGCGCCAAATGGGGGCAGGCATGCGCCCCTTGCGCAGCCGCGAAGACACGATGCATTCGCTCCGGCAAGGTTCGAGGGACGAAATGCGACCGGTGCCACAGCCTCGACCAAGATTGTTCCGACCAAGTTCAGGGACCGCGGAAGAAGAGACAGCCCAAACGCTCGTACGTTCAACCCCCTTCTACAATTTCTGTGCGCATCAATGGCTGCATCCGATGTCTTGATTCCCATAGCTTCACTATCTATCAACTCTCTATGGAGGTGTTGTTTAGTGGGCGCGTCTTGCAAGATGCTACCCACATCGTTGCTTGACAACCGGCAACCTACTATGTTCATGGGCCATCCCTCGCCTAGCTCTGTTGCGTCTTCTCTTGACTCTGCCTGACAAGTGATTATGTGGACAGGAGAGCAGCCGAGCTAGAAGAGAGACTTAATAGTCTGATCGAGTCTCTAAATCCGTCGGGTGAGGGAGACAACCCGACTCCGCTTGGCATGTTAACACGCAGCGAGCCAGGCAATCTTGCGGGATCCAGGGCTCAAGACCGGCCAATTCAGGACGACACGGTGCTGCATGCCGCAGGGCCCAAATTCGGCTCTAGTGCATCTATATCATGCACGTGCAAGGCGCCCGTCAGCAAGGCCGATCTTGTGCCATCGGAGTCAGACGAGACTTTATTCTCCATTTACACAAACAAGCTCTCTTCACATTTCCCTTTTGTCGTGATTCCACCCGAGACGACTGCAAAAGAACTGCATGAAACTCGACCGTTTCTCATGAAGGTGATTAGGATGGTGGCTTCGGTCCGGTATTTGAGGTCCATGCGGGGACAAAGTCGCGCCGTCTTCAAGTATATCTGCGACGCGATGCTGATGAAATCTGAGCGGTCATTAGACCTTCTTCAAGGCATCTTAATCTTCTTGGGGTTCTATCACTATTTCTGTATGAGTCATGCCCATTATAATAATCTCGCCCATCTGGCAGTCAGCCTGGTGGGAGATATGGATCTGAACACATGCCCCAAGTTGAAGGCTCGGGAGGAGCATCATCGCCTGGCTCTCGTGCGCGCCGAGGAACCGCGACCGAGAACGAATGAAGAAAGGAGAGCCCTTCTGGGCGTCTGGTACATGACTTCAAAGTAAGCCGGGCACCGCATTTCATTGGACATCTCATTAATTTCCCTCGCCCCTTCAGCGCTGCGCTGGTCGTCAAGCAATTGGGACCCGCGAGATATACAAGGTACCTAGACCAATGTCTGCAGGAACTTGAGAGCGCTGCTGAATACGAGACCGATCAGCTCGCCGTACAGCTGGTTCGTATTCAACATCTCACTGAGAAAATCTTCCATTTCCACACTGGGGATCAGCTCGTCAATGAACTGCCAGGCATTCCGAAAGCCGCGGCCACGGAATATCTAGACGCATTCCAGGCAGAGCTGGACAGGCTTCGGAACGAACTACCTCTTAATCTCAAAACAAACCGTAAGGCTATCCTCTGCGTCGAGTACGAGTCCCAGGCGCATCACTAATCTAAGATGAGGGTCATAGCACTACTATCTTGCCATTATAACAGTGCTTCACTGCGCCTCTTCGCGCCTCTCCTTGCCGATGCACATCTCGTAGACGCCGTACCTCAGCCTTTTACCTCGCTCTTCCACTCGGGCTTATGGCCCGCCGACATCTTTTCACGTTTCACGGCCGCGCTCAAGACTTGGTTCAACTACTGGCTCACGGTCCCTGTCTGCTCCTACTTCTACCTACCCCAGCCTACCTCCTCTCAGCTCATCCACGCCTCCAGGAACCTCGTCGAGTGGGTGAGACTGTGTGGCCCGACCGCGGTTAAATTCTCCAGTACTGGCACCGTGAGCCCTTACTTGACTCGGAAAGAAGTCACCACGCCTCTGCAGCCTTTGCCATCATTCATCGGCGTCCCACCGTGCCCAGAGCTGGTCGCCCCTCAGCCTTTCGCGTCAGCCTCAGACTCCAGTTGTTATGCCCAAGCGATACTCGATATGCTCCGGGCTGAAGTCTTTGCGCAGCCCCAGCTCCATGTGGACGCCCTGGGCATTGCCGAGGCCATGGCTGTTCGGTTCGAGTCTGCAAAGAAAGAGATGGCCGCGGCGCAAGGCGGGGTGTGGGAGAACGACATGTGGGACGCAGCCGCGCAGCAGATGTGGATGAAGAAAGCCAGGGTCGAGCAGTGGTGCGAAAGTGCTGCCGTCGCAGGGATTGACAGGGAGAACCAGCCACTAGTCATCCCTCTCGACCACGGCGAGGCGACGCCTGCCCGGTGGAGTAGTGACAATTTCGAGTCACAAGATGGCCAGGACAACTGGCAGTGGGCGAGTGACGCGTTTGATGGGATGGACTGCGACGCAGCATTCCTTGAAATCTCCGGGGACTGGTCTACGGATAAGGTCGGTGACATGTTACCGGCGGGTAGGTTGAGCCCTCAAACTCGGTGAAAGGCTGAAAGATTCCCGGCATTCATAGCGTGGCTCCGGCACTGAGGCTGTCGTTAAGAGATTCGGCGTCTGGGCAATTGACGCCTAAGAGTTTGGATATAGGCTCACTAACAAGCTGGCTCTCTTCCATAGTAGTGACATACAGGTAGAGGCTTGAAAACATATGTGAAGAGTAAACAATGATAACAGTATTGTAATGTACCGGTCAGTACGCGTCTGCAGTACGAGCTGCTAGTCTTAATGTGTCGGATCGGTCAACGCGTGACGCCAGGAATTGGCATATGCGGGTCAAGAGGATCTCTCGGTGATTCCATGAGCTACCAATTCTTGACCCTGACTTGTTTGTCGCGGTCAGACACGGGGGTTACGGAGTGGTGTCCATTAAAACGGCATGTCCGAAAATTCCGCGGGAATTTCGAAGGCGAGAATGGGCCCCTTTTCCCGCGAGGCTATATTTTCTTCATGCCCTCGACCATTTACACACTCCTCGTGGATGCAGTGGTACCAGTCAGGTATTACCACCTATACCAACTATCAGCTGAACGACCATGAGGTTGCTTTTACTTGGCGTTACCGGCAACGTCGGTAGCCGGGCATTACCAGCCCTGATCAAACATGGCCACACTGTCGTCGCATACGTCCGCTCGCCTCAGAAGCTCACCCCCGCAGTGAGGACTTCATTGGCCGACGTGGTTGTCGGCTCGGCCACGGACACGCAGGCAATAAAGAATGCCCTCCTCGACCACCGCTGCGAAGCTGTCTTTCACGCTGCCGGTGTGGCTCAGCAGTGGGGCCACTCTAAAACTCTCGAGTACAACATCATCTTCGCGGCCGTCGTGGCCGCCATTGTGGAAGCCCGACGTGAGCGCGGCGGCCCGGCAATTCGTGCCTGGCTGATGTCCGGCTTCCCTATTTTGGACAGCATCAATCCACCACATCTCATCGGAGACTACCTGCCCCTGTTTCCTGAGCATCGGAAAAATCTAGCCCTCCTCCGGACACAGGAAGAGGAGAACATTGCCTGGTCACTATTTTGCGCCGCCCAATTGACACCCAAGCACAAGGAAGCTCTTATTCGCGTACCGAACGACTGCTCGGCCGATAACGTGATCGCCAAAGCGGACTGCCCCCCAGACTGGCGGGACACGCTCAAGTGGGTGCCGCTGATGGGAAACTATTTGAACATCATGGCTCAGGTGGCTGGTTACGGGACTTCTATGGAGGATCCACTAGACTTCATTGCTGCCGACTTGGAGAAGGGACTACAGAGCGAATTTGTCAACAAACGAGTCGCTTTTAAGCAGAAGAACAAGGAATAGTGATTCCGTGCCAGGGGTGACAATTTCCTTCGAGCTATGTCAATGATATGTGGCTATTCAGGACGTATCAAGCACCTATTACGCCATTACAGCATTATTTGAGCAGGGCCTTGTATCTTTACTATTTATGCTACTCCTAATACCGAAGTAGGGTGTTGTACCAGCACCTCCCTGATCTTTTGTCGCAGACTTTCGCGGTTCAAGTCGCAGCTTTTCCCGCGCAGGCATTGAAGATTTCTATCGTGTGTCTCCAGACCTGCTTCTCGACCCCTCTCGCCCGAAAGTCTGCCAACACTTTCTCATTATCCACGCTTTCGCTTTTCTCGTTGCTTAAAAAGATACCTCCTGCAGACATTGGCGACTTCTCTATTCCATCAGTCAACGGAACGGTGCCATTCTTAATCGAATATCGGTCACTGGTTAAGTAGAACAGGGCCCTCGCCCCCGCTTCATCGACCGGGGTGGCAAAGAATTTAACCACCGGGTAAACAAGCCCGGTCATTAGCAGACGCACCAGCCCAGTAGATCCCCGGGAAAGGAGAGGTGTCGCAACAGCGCCTGGAAAGGCGTGCACGAAGGATATAGCTGGGTTTTCCCGGGCGAGATGCTCATAGGCCAGTGTAAGCATAGTGGCCGAATGAACTGCTGCTGCAATGATAGAGTAGTTGCCCTGCATGCGAAGATCCAAATCTTCCTCATTCATTCTGCCCTCTTGCCCGCCCGCTAGGATAGACACCACCCGCGGGCTCGCAGCCGCGTTGAGCAGCGGCAGCAGTCCATGTACAGCACGTATCCGGCTGTAGTAGCGAGTCGTCATGGATGGCTCGAGAGCCTCGGCTGTCTCCTGACGGCCGCTGAAAGAGATAAAGCCAACGGACTCGAACAGAAGATCCAGCTTGGTTTCTCGAGCTTTGATAAACTCGACGACATCGCTGGTGGCGCGGATGAGGGAGACATCTTTCTCAATGGTCGTATAGGTACCCTCGCAGTTGCTCTTACGGAGCTCATCCAACAGCGCTGTGATTGAAGAGGCGCGACGGGCGACAATATAGATGCGCGGCCGCACTGCATATCTAGCGAATTGAACCAAGGCATTCTGACCAATGCCGCTTGTGGCGCCGAGAAATACTGCAACAAGGCCAGGTCGCAGTTCGGCAATGCGAGCATTAGACTTGCGAATAGCTTGGATGGCAACCATTTGAGGATATGTTATGGTGGAATGCTTTTCTTATCGCGAGTAGTGCTTGTAGAAGAGTGGGAAGGGTTTGACGAAGGAGTAACTCTCTAGAGGCAGCCAAGCGCTAGATGAGCGTAGATGGGAAGAAGTGAAGCTCTAGCTTATCTAGGAGAGATATCTACCTACTCAGATCTATCTCGAAGACGGGCATCTGGTCTACATATACACATGGAATGCGGGTTGTGCAGCGCCGAGCGAGTCCGAGCACCTATGGCTCCGGAGATATGGTACGAATCTAACCCGGTGGGCACGACAATAACCGCTGTATGAGGTTAGGTTGGCAACAATATGTGGCTTTGTCATTACAAGAGCAGGCAGAAAGTGGAGATCCTAAGAAGTGAGATCTATTGGTAGAGAGTTGCCGGGATCTCGGCCAATAGCATACAATGCCAAGCCACAATGAGGTCCATAGTGGGGCAAGTGCGCTGAAAAATTGTTTTCGTAGCGTACGCTGTATCCCGGAGTACGCTTTGATGCATTGTGATGAGAGCACTCCAGATTTCATGGTAGACTATGATCAGGTTCAGGTTTACGCTATATTATAAGGTCCCCTGAATTTCATGCTGCGCTGGTTAATTTTAGATGTAGGTGTTATGAACCGCTCCGCTAGACCAAGGTCTTCATGTATCAGAATAAGGTGGGGTATTATCGTGGGTGGAAGTATTAAGTATCCTAGTACGGGACAGGACGAAAGGCAAAGAGTGTTAACAATAGAGCGTCAGTATTAACAAGTTAACTACGGAAGAAGGAGAGAAGCTCTAAAGCTATAGAATAGTCGGGGTTAATATAGATGTCAGGGATCCTGCCAAGAATCTTAGACAGACGTCCACCTGAGCGACTCACGTGCTACTGCCTTACGAGGAGTAGGCGACGGATCGCTCAGGGTGAGGTTCACGGTCTGCTGAGTTCAGCTTAGCTGAGCTCAGTAATTACCCCTCATACCCCGCTGTACTTAAAGGCACGTTCATCGCATGTGAGGATGCAAGCATGTGAGGAACTTGCGTCCTCACATGCGATGAGTCTCTAGTCATACCTATGGTAAAGGGTTACTCTAGCTACCATTCTGTATATTTAAGTATCTACAAGCAAGCGTCCGGATTTACTATTGTCTGTTTTAAACGCTAGTGCAATCCTTAACAAATATCTTCTAACTCTCGTACCGAGAGAAAGATCTATCTTATACTGCGCGTCGAAAGAAGGGAGAGCTCTTTAAAGTAAGGTCGGAAGAAAGTCGAAAGGCGAGGAACAGCGATCGGCGTCGGGACCTAGAAGAGGGCTTACTTATTTCATCGATGCCGGATCCTAATCTAGCGTAGACGCTAAGGATATCGTCGAGCGGGTAAAGAAGGGTCGTAGGTGAATCGAGGGTAAGAGAGAGAGAGCGAGGGTAAGTGAGGGTAAGTGAGGGTAAGTGAGGGTAAGTGAGGGTAAGTGAGGGTAAGTGAGGGTAAGTGAGGGTAAGTGAGGGTAAGTGAGGGTAAGAATAAGTGTGAGTGAAGGTGAGTGGGAGGAGAGTGGTATTTCAAAGCGGCGCGGGTCGGGTGAGCGTCGAGGTGCGCTCGGCGTACATTTACCTCTCTATTTCCCTGCTAATACAGACGGTGATACTTGGTCCAAAAAGATTTATAAACGATCCAGCGCACCATCAGAACAAGGTAAATAGTCCATATAAAATTCTAAACATATTATCAGCCATTTGAATTCTGAACTGAGAACGGGCACTGGGCCAGTCAGACCCAGGGTTGGCAGGTGGTCGTATTCAACCTACGAGTTGGCCAGTGAAGCAACGAGCTGCGATGTGGGCTGACCTCCACCGGCCCCAAGACCCGTCAAAGCAAGATATATGCCTGGTAGACAGGCGAGGATGCAACCCATAATGAAAATTTGATTGAAAGGGCGGTTCAGCCACCTCTTTACTTTGAGGATTAACTGTCTATGCATCGCGAGAGAAGTTATAGAGCTTCAAGAAATCTAACTAATCAGTATTTGCAAGTGAAAAATCAGAAGATTGATATCTCACGCAATACTGTCCGTCTCCAGGTACTCAATATGTAGGAAAGTAGACAATCTGTACTGAGAGATAATATGATAAGGTGAAAATCACTCCGAGAGATAGGATTTGATTAAGAGCAACGTTGCACTCCTCCACGGTACGATCGCGGACAGATATCACGAGATGGGAAAGAAAACGCACGGTAGAGGGCTTGAGCACCGAACTAGCGAGGTGGGAGAGGGTGAAGTCTTCATTCTCGGCGTTTGAGCGGGACGGGGCATCTATCACTTTGTCCGTGAGTATCTAGTGAGGGGAGGGGAATAGTAATAAATATCTGTTCGATCGGCATTCTAACGGCCTTGTACGGGCTGACGAACATGGCCGACATCAAACCATGTCCAAATTCCATCCCACATGAAGGAATCGTAGAGGTTGGAATGGTATCTACTATCTGGGGTTGCCCAAGGTTAAGCGACATTGAGACAGCAGTTGCAGAGGAAGGTCAACGAAGTAAGTGATACATTGGCACAGCATCGATGCCCAAGCTGAAGACAAGAGGGCACAAACTTCGCTTATGTACATGCAATAGATCATATGTATTATAGATTTCCAAGGACAGCTTCAATTAAAACTCACACGCACACACACACACTCACACACTATTAGCTTGTATGAAGAGTTTGTAGTTCAATAGATGTGCCGAAACTCCTCCCCCCCTTCTCTCTATTTACTGACTAGCCCTTTCTTTACAAACTCGAATAACACGTTCCTTGTCACCAAAGAGACATTGTTATCATAGTTATTATACCCTAGGCCACAGTACCAGCTTATGCTGCCCACGGAAAAGACTGCTCCTCCACCACTCGTCTCATAATACGTCATGTCGGAGCGGATGAGATCCGTTTGCGTGCCAAGGGTGCCCTGGATCGGAAAGCTAACATCTTCAGGGAAGAGGCCAAAGTCGTCAGAGTGTCCGACACTGGATGCCACAACCACGATATTAGAGGGGCTGCCATAGGCAAAGTCCATTCTGTCGATCTCGTCGGCGCTGGCTCCTCCTCCATATACCCCCAGTGAACTTTCACCTATTGGTTGCCCCTCGGGAATGTCACGGAACAGCCAGGACGCAAGTTCTGGGTGAGAATTCCTTAGACCCTCTTGCTGGCGGTACGCGACACCTAATGTTTGATAGATCGTCTGGTTAGTCGATGGCTTCCTTCAATGGGAGAGACTGAGGTGTAAATGCCGCATATTATATTTACCTGCACCATGTCCTTCTCCACAGCATCCGATGCCAACCAGAAAATTTGCAGCCTTCCCGTAGTCGCGCCATAACCCGCCTTGCTGGCCGTTGAGAGAGTGGTGACGTTCTCCAGGTTCTTGCCACGATGTTCGGACCCCCTGGCCTCCACGGCGGACCTCTGATCGCCAAGGTCGTTTCGGATCAGTAACCGACACCCAGTAGAACCCATTTCCACCAAGGTACATCAAATTTCCTCCCTGCTTGACGAATCCCTCGTATGCTGTATAGGATTGTAGAGTCGGATATTCCGGATGACACCCTGTGATTACTGTCGTATAGGGCGTGAGCATCCCAGTTCCTTGAGCGTGTAGATCATGGTCTGTAACCACGTCGTAGGGAATGCCAGACTGCTCAATGAATCCCACCATAATCAATTCAGCGCTGAGCTCACGGGGACGGTGACCAGACCAATTTATATAGTCAGGTCTGTTGTTCAGCAGGGGTCGCTTTGCAGAGGAAAATATGACCGCGCTGAGGTCTCTGTGAACGTCGTAGTGAGAAAGGCCGAGATCTCTTCTCCGCTCTTGCTTGTAAAAGGTCTCGTCCTTGTAGAATTCGAGGTTATCTAGACCTGCAGGAATTTCGGCCCGAGCTGGTGTATTAGGGTCAAACATATGCTCATTCGCATACGCAAGATAAGTAAAGGTTGACATCACAAGGGCCACTTTTGCGCCGATCTAAAAAAAAAGGCAGTCAGTATAGACTCCCCTCCTTCAAGAAGATTGCAATATTTTCTTCCATAAACTAGTCCTTACTTTTTCCGTTGTTTCCAGTGTCGGCCTCACGTAGAATATCACAGTCTCGCCCAATTCGTTATCACTGCAGCCTCTGATCTCAACGCCATAAACGCCCGATCGTGCATCGCTTGGAATCCGAATCGTGAAATCTGTGTCCCAGTCGGCGTCGTCAAGGTCGTCCTCATGGAAATGTATAGCTCCGTATCCATACTTGGCCTTTGTCCAGTCCGTTTCAGAACCATCCCAATCATATCCTTTCATTGCTCGGCTAGGCGCATTGGTCAATTCTCCGTGGCGTTTGTCTTGAGATACATCGAAGATGTTGTCGCCAGAGATTCCGAGAGCAAAATCATACTTTGCCAGGATACGCTCGTTGGCACCAATGGCCCGTAGCTGAAGAGAATCGAGTCTGCCATTGTACTTATTGGTAGGAACAATGTGTTGCGCCTCGTCATCTGCAGACAATTGCTGGTTCGCCGCAAGGAGTAATCTCGTTCGCGGAGCGAACTTGATCGTATCTTTCAACTCTATACTGAAAGCGCTCGATTTTCCCGCCGGCTCGGTGACACGAGGTATCGGGGTTAGGACAGCATTCAGCTTTGCCCCGGTCACGGTCAGGTCAATTTTGAACCATCTTCTTTTCGCAGGATGAAATTCAGAACGGACCAGTTGTACACTGGTTCCTAACCCAACCCAGAACTCAACCTGCCCTTGCTGATCGAGGACAATGTCGACTCCTGTCTTGGTTAAGACGTCTAGCGTAGAAACCAAAGCCTGTGCGTGACTGCACGGTATCAGCCACGGCTGTGCATGGACTGAGATCTTTAGCCCGATATCTGCTGAAGATAATCCGATGTCCTTGACCGTGCCGTAAGAGCCAATGTGAGCTACCTGGAATCTGCCATCCCTGGAGCCGCGGGGAATCCCCACTATTTCTTCAGCTCTCTTCGGAGGGCTTTTCTCACCCTCGTGGCCTTGGATAAGTCGGACCGTTTGGTAGGTATATTTCGATTCAGTGCAAGATATCTTGATATTGACATTGTCGTTGGGGCTTACAATCCAAGGCTCCGCATAGCCAATGATTTCTTTGGGATAATCCTTCGGCATGGGTACGACGGTAGACATTGTCGCGCAAAATGGGTCTGAATGAGGAGTATACAACAATTAGTACAGCGAAGCGACAGCACCACCTTTGAATCGAGTCGGAGGCTGAGCGAGAATACATGTAGTAATCAACAATCGGGAATATCCGCAGACGTGGCACATCACTGCGCCTGCCGCCAGCAACGCGACCGCCAGCTGACTCCGTACTTCGGTGATTTCGGAGTTACAACGGACCTGGCGCGGCAGCGGTCATTTCCTACGCCGACCAGGGCAGGCAATAATAATGATAGTTAGTACAATCACGCCGGAATTCGAACAGCCAAGTTGTCTTTGTGAGCCTGTCATACGAGATGCCAGAAACTCCGTCTTTTCGAGCGAGTTCTTGGTTCCTCCGAGCGCTCGATTGGCATTGGACCGACTTTCGCAGTCTAATCTAGCCCAATCTGCATGTCACGGTATGTCGGATCCGTTTGATCTATTCTAGAGTTGCTTGTTGCTGCTGGAGGTGAATAAGCTCACGGTCCACCGGATTTCGGAGGCGAGCTCCGTACGGGCGAAGGTCGCATAGCTCTCGGCGTGTTCAACGGCGCAGAGCCGCGTGCAGCAGTTGGGGGATGAGGTGATTCATTTGGCGAGCGGATTCCAAGTGGCCGGACTCCGCTACGTGGTGGCATCGATGTGGGCGGCTAATACTGACATCTGCGTAAACATGGGGAAGGGGGTATACGAAATTTTGTATGGGCATTTCGAGGAGGGAGGGACCGACAGACAAGTCGCGGTTGCAGTCCGCGACTCAACCCTCGAGATTCGATCGAAACAGCGAAAGCTGCCACTCAGCTGGGGCCCCTAATCCAGTTGGGGGCATAGGTTGCAAAACTAAGATTTTGTGAATCGTTATCAGTCTCTGGTAGCGCACAGTCGTGTACAGAGATACTCAAGAGCTGACTTTCAGATATCACAACGATCCTCACTACCCCTTCTCGCTTTCCTTTCATGAATTGATGAGAAACAACGCTGCCGTCCTGAAGGGCAAAAGCAAGGGCCTTTTCAGAGGAAACATATCGCAATATCCCTTTTCTATCTGGATATCTCCGATGCCAAACCCGTGGATGTAGGCCAGACACCCATACCACCTCCAAGCAACCCTCGGCCCTTCCCTCCATGCGTTAACAACAACCACGTCCAAAAGGGACGAAAGGCGCATTCTCCACCTTATCAGCCAAAACCAAGCTTCGCATTTATAACCTACTCCTTGTGAGCAAATCGGTAGTCAGCATTCATCAACTTTGGCATCTGCAACTTCGATTGTACTGAGACAACTAACCCATCTGCATCGATGGGCTTCTGGGCCACCAGATAGCTGATGTTATAGTTTGTATTACGGAGCTCAGAAGAACATATTTGGTAACCTAGACCATTCCAAAACCGCTCATCACGTCCGAAGGGGGGTTCTAGCCTGGTAGGACTGCGAATCCAGAATAGCGCTGCGCCGAGCGCGAGCCACCTACCAAAGCAGCCCAAAGTCAACAGTCCCAGAATCTCCACCAAAAATGCCAGAACTTCTAGCTCCATGTGAAATTTCAGCAGTCGGAGTGAATATGCTACTTGGCACCGTTCTAGATGTGCTAAAACCAGGTCAATCTCAACCACTTGGAGTTCGTGCTATAAGTGACGATCCACAAGAAACATCACTATTTGGCGTTGCCACCCTGAAAGGGTACAAAAGTGCAGGTGTTGCTTCTTGTGGAAAGCATTTTCCGTCCACCGGAAGCCCTAGCACGATCGGCTCATCTTCGGACATGCCAATTATTACTGAGACTTTGGAGCAGCTCAGCACGAGTGCTCTTGTGCCTTTCACTAACGCTATCAATACCGGTACGGACGCTATATTGGTAGGTGGCTGCGCCATTGCCAACAATGATATCAACGTCATGCATGCCTGTCTCTCTGATCAGGTTGTTGGTGATCTTCTTCGGCAAGATCTTCGCTTCTCTGGAGTTGTCATCTCCGAATGCCTTGAAATGCATGCCCTTGGTGTCGATATCGGTGTTCGAGGTGGTACCGTCATGGCGATAGAAGCGGGATGTGATACTGTGATATTATGTCGGTCGTTTGACGTTCAGCAAGAGGCTATCTCAGGACTGAGATTGGGTTTGGACAATGCCATGTTATCTACAGAACGGATCCGACCATCACTCAAACGGATTCTGGCACTAAAGGCTGTCTATACCTCTTGGGAGCAAGCTCTTCACCCACCTGGGCTGAAGATTCTCACCGAGCTTCATCCAGCCCACGCTACCCTTTCCAGGAGAGCCTACGACAGCTCAATTACGGTGGTACGCGATGAACAGCAGATTCTCCCTTTATCCAAGACACTGCTGCCCAACGAGAATCTTGTGTTACTCACACCACTTTTGAAACCATTACCGGCGTCTGCTGCCAGTCAATTACTCAGTGATGACATCCTCGGGACCTCGCCTGGTGGCTCTCAGATCGACCGCAGCTCCATTCTAAACGGCGAAGCCATTTTCCAGAACTTCGGAAAGTCACTGTCAAGACGACACCTTGGGAAGGTTCTCCACACCTCTTACAACGCCAACGGGGTTCGTCCGTCCCATGAGTCTCTCGTTTAAAGAGCCTCATCTATCATCATAGTCACAGCTGATGCAAACCGCAATCTTTATCAAATTGGGTTCGTCAAGTATATTGCTATGATGTGCTCACTGGATGCAACGGTAAAAAAGGTCCGGAAGCCCCTAATTGTGGTTTCAGTGAGTTCTCCGCATGATTTTGCTCGAGACGAAGCAATCGAGACTTATACCTGCACTTACGACTTTACCGAATTTGCTCTGGAATCTTTGGCTCGTGTTTTGTTCGGAGAAATACGCGCTATTGGCACACTGCCCGGAACCTTTCGAAAAGTTAAGCCTTTGCAGAAGCCGCGACAAAGCTGGCTTGTTGAGAAATGTGGTAAGGAAGAATCCCGCGTATTAGATGTGTTGATCGAGAAGATTTGTGCGATCACGGTGTGCGATACGGATTCGCCTCTTAGAGGTGCCTCTGCAGCTAGCTTCTCACTCAGCGACACTGCCATCAGGCAACAGCACTACATGGTTCGTAACAGCACCACTAAAGCGCTCTACGGCTTCTGCTCAACCTACATTCATGGCAACACTGGCTATATTGGCGCCATAATCGTTGATGATTCGAAATGCAATTTGTCAATTGGACACTCATTATATCAACGTGCATCTCGCGACATATACGCAAACCAGGACATTTCTTCTCTTCATATTGGGATAAGACATCCAGGGATCTTTCCTGGCATTCCAAGTTCCGAGTCAGCCAAAGACTCACGCCTACTCCACTGGCTCACAACTAATTCCCTGCATAGACGAGCCTCGACTATGCTACATCGATGTGTTTTGTACAACCTAGCATCATGGACCCCATCCAATGATCTAATGAAGAAGGTTCGAACACTTGAAGTCGACTTCGATCTAGTTCACGGCCTTCAGAACTTCGAGGATCTTGCCTTGTTCATCTGCGAAAACAAATCTTGGGAGACGCTTGAGTTGTATTGGCTTGCCCTGAGCGACGTGGAAGCTTGTGGAGTTGTCCGGGCGAAGCGCAGAACTGATAACATGTTGATTGGACTTGCTATACTCTGCAGAGCCGGTACGGTACTAGCTACACATGTGCCGTATTTGAAGCACAATGGATTCCTCGCTGGAGGCATCTTGAGTCCCATTATCTTGCCCCGTGGGGAAGAAGGAAAGCTTCTGCTTCAAGGTTTGCTGATATTAGGGATCAGACAAAATAAAGTGCACAAAGCGCAGAGACCGTTCTTGGATCAGGTAAGTTGCATCAAAGACGAAAAGGGCGGGCATTGCTGACGATGACCAAAGCTTGACAGTAATTATTCCGACGCGGTAGCAGAGTTGGGATTTGAGACATTACAGGTCTTTGAGACATTGGTGGCAGGGGCACTAGCCGCCCCCGCAGCCGACAATTAGATTATCGCTCGAAATAGCAACTAATTTATCTCATATTCGAGAAAATTACGAACCTGAGAACCAGAATAGCTTCGCTCTCGAAGGACACCTATAGACAACAAAGAGCACATTAACTGGCTAGCCAGCAAATATCAAAACTACTCGTTCGGATTTTGTAAAGATCTTAGAGTCCCCGCACAGTCTCTATCGGCAAGTGGTGGTGCTGAACTTCGATGACTCAGCGGACCATTCCGTCGGAGATGATATCGGATGCAACGTTGCAGAGCTGGCCCAGGACTTGAGTTTGCGTTAACGATGTCCACGAGTGGCGAGCAAGACTCCAAATTCCCCAAGTCTCGGATAGCAAGTTCGTCCGTCCACACGGATGCAGAGAGCATGCAACGTTTCAATCTACAAATTGTCATTGTCGTCGTCCTATTGGCAAGCATCATTTCAAAGAAGCATACCCTGCAGTAGTATCATGATAGGTCTTCATTAGCTTATTCTTTTCGTCGTCTATCCCCTGTGGCTGTTTCCTACATAGTATGTATCTTGAACAAGGTGCCATGCAATTTCGCAGCGGTGATAGAGATTTAATGACTAGAACATCAGTCGAGTTGCCACCATGCGTCTTATTATCAGAGACAAACCTGGCAGCGTTGCAATATACATCGCCAACTACATCATCGGTTAATGATGTCAGTGCCTTTGACAAATCACTCCTTCTAATAATTGCACAGATCGAATCAAGGCTTCTGATCCAACCCCGGAGCGCCCTTTCGGCCTCGGACTCTCCACTGGCTCTAGTCCAGTGCTTGTGTACGAAGAACTAGTCAGGAGATACAAAGCCCAAGATGTTTCCTTCAAGAATGTGGTTACTTTCAACATGGTAAGCTCCAAGCACGTGCTCTTCTTAGCACTTTCTTGCATCTGGCTGAGCACAGGAAAAAGGACGAATATGTTGGAATCCCGCGAAACCATGCAAGAAGCTATCACTCATTCATGTACAACCACTTTTTTTCTCATGTAGACATCCACCCAAAGAACGTCAACATTTTGAACGGCAACGCACCTGACCTTGAGATGGGATGTCTCGATTACGAAAAGAAGATCAAGAGAGTGGGGGGCATCGACCTGTTTCTTGGTGGCATTGGACCCGATGGCCATATCGCTTTCAACGAACCTGGCTCAAGCTTTGCATCACGAACCAGGATCAAGACCCTAGCTTATGACACCATTGTGGCTAACTCAAGATTCTTTGCAAATGATCTCGAACAGGTTCCTAAGATGGCATTGACAGTGGGTGTGCAGACGATACTTGAAGTGGATGTTACCGTGACGTATCATAGAGCCTATGCTAACGCCCTAGTAGGCTCACGAGGTTGTGATAATCATCACAGGAACTCATAAAGCAGTGGCATTGCAAAAATGTCTTGAAGGTGGCCTGAATCATATGTGGACCTTGTCAGCGCTACAGCTTCATCCTCACCCGATGATCGTTGTTGACGAAGACGCTACCCTAGAATTACAGGTAAAGACGGTGAATGTAGGGCAATTTTCAAAATTCTAGGTCGCCACTACTAACTCTATTCTATAGTACTTCAAAAGTATCGAGGCTGTAGCAGTCAGCCAGGGCTTCCAACAGAACCTGCCCTCTAGTGCTCTTTCCTCTCGGACTCGCGCATTTTTTGCAAATCCGGTACTGAATGGAGATACAAGGACGTTTTGAATCCAGTGACATATGTAAAAGGGGGTGTAACATGAGTTTGTCGAAGTGCCAAATGATAATCTATTTATCACTCTCTTTTTTCCTATTTGCATTTCTACGCGAGTCTACACTCAGGGAATGCCCCTTGCGAGTCTCGATGACGACACGCTGTTGCTTTGAAGAACGTATGATCCTAGACAACTGCCAGACGAGTGCAGCTGTGAGGTCTCGAAACCTTTAGGGGCGCCTTAAAAGCTGCCTTGCGGTCTGTCCTGCATTCTGTCCCTTGCCATCCGTAGCCTATATCTCTCTCTCTTGTCTTCCTGCCTTTTGCAAGAGGACAGGCTCTACCATTCATGTAAGTCAATCGCCTAACTTTTCCGCCTACACTGCATCAAAAATTGAGGGGCTAAAGTGATTCTGTAAGTTAAGGGCTAGCTACATTGGGGGTTCGTGTGCCGGAAGTGATATTATCTTGCAGGTAAAGGCTTAATCTATATTTACTACCTCGCGCCTAAGTTTAGCAAATGTATTCGGCGTGATGATCGGGTCCGAACTACGCGCCCGCGTGGCAGGATCGTGAAACTGCGGATAAAGTGCTCTCTATATGCCATGTCAAGAGACACAGGAACTGCCCCCCCTCGATCGGTCAGTCGACCATTATGAAGCACCATGTCCCGCGACGACACTCTGTTCCATGTCTCCCTCAATCCCAGCGGCAAGCGCTCCAGCGACTTCTTGCATAGAGTCCGTTCCTGCCACCTCGAGTATTCAAACGTCCTACCACTTCTTGCGGATCATCACCTCCTCGCCGTTGACCTCTCTGGGTTTTCCAATCTAGTCACATCCAGCCATTCAATCTCCCCGACGCCGCCGAGCACGTTGCACAACTGATCAGATAGCAAGCGAAGCACGGGTGTGCCGACGCTGTTGGCTTATCCGCCGGTGGCTTTGTTGCTCTCGAGCTGGCCCGGAGGTATCTTGAGTTGATCGACTAATTGTTTGTCACTGGTGCAGCTCCATTTGGAGGCTACAGAAAATGGTTCGCCGAGCACCAAATTATCTTATGCTATCTCTCTGCCTCAATCTCAAAGTACTCTCCGAAATGCGGGGACGAGCAATCTATAACTAGTTCGGTTTTCAGAAATCTTGTGGACTTCAGGCAGAAGAGAAGGTGAACTTTGGCAGTGACCATCGACTTGATCCAGTTCACACAGAAGAACGTGAACATGGTGATTGTCAGGACTCTGACTGTTGCTGCCGGAATGCAGGACGATGTGGAAGCAACAAGTTCAATGGGCAATACCCTAAGAGAGATGCAGCGCTAGCAAGGCTGCCGTTGCCAAAGGAGCACCTCATGCTTGGGTTCTCCAGTTTCCCGAACTCTTTACAAGGAGTGTGAGAGCTTGGATCGAGGGAGACGATCTCCCAATGGGCTTCGAAGAGCTTCTCGGAATCCGACAAGTTCCTGCCCACTCATGAGGCGTTCAATAAATCATCCATTATGTCATATTCGCAGATACGATGGGTTCTCTCGGGGGGGCAGCCTACAAACCTTATTCAGTCTCATTGAAAACGGGCACCTCATAGCAAGAGCCTCGGGCCACCCACCAGAAATTTAGGTCAAGGTTCAGATTCGCAGTCAGATTGAAGCACCACCACCAAAAACCCCTTTCAGAAAGCTTACCAAGTACTTCCTATCTCGCGGGTTACGAATAACATCCACAGTTCTTCTAAAAAATCGGTCTTATGTCAGCAGTTGTAAGTAGCGGTCCCTACAACTTTAATCCATCGATTGCAACTCCATCAACTACCAGTATTTAGATGATGTAGACTGGTCAGAATAACTCTTGGGCTCGAGGGTCCACGAGTTCTGAGACTAGGAAGTTGGGTCAGATTTGGAGTAATTCGCATTCCTACAAGTTGCGAGCACGCTCGGTCTATGCCAGGAAGACCCACATCCTTGTTCGAGCTTTGCATCAGAAGTACTGCGATAAGTGACAGACAGTAAGAGTGGGATGATGAAATCACAATTGTGGGTGGTGGTTGAGGCATTATTGAGGCTTCTGCCACGCAACCTCCTTGCACAGTCCTTCTAGTTAAAGTTGCCGACTGGTCGGGGGCGGTGCGGTGCCCAAAGTGGGGTCGAAAGGATCAGTTCACCCTCTATATTTGAACTCTTTAGCTTCCTTAGGTGGAGCTTCTGCCAGGGGTAAGGGTAAGGGGAGGATGTGCATTTTCGAGACATTAATCAAGAAAAAGTTGAGGCAAGAGGCAGTCCACAAACCATAATCATTGCTAAGACCAGACTCCCAGAGTAGCATTCAGCAGCGTAAAAACTTTGAAACAAAACAAAGGTGGCGCATTACATAGAAAACTTAAAGCTACACCCTTCTCAAATCGTCGTACCGAGTGTGAGGAAGCTTGCATTCCCATGGCTGCAGTCCCGAGATAGTCCCAGCATTGAGGAAGAACTCTACAAAACTAATCCACACTTGGATGAACTATTTCCTTTTGTAGCTTTGAGGAACGAGGCATCCAGCCATTTTTACTCTCTAACTCATCAATTCCAAATCGGACTTGCGGCCGCCTCCTCAATTGTATTCGATGCCGTTGTTAGACATATTTGAGTTAGGAGTAGGTAGTCCCATGACAGTGTAACACCAAATGCGATTCAACGACTCTCTGCCAGTTGGAGCCTTAGATCCCGCGAGCCCTCCATACAGCGGTTCGCAGAACCCATATTATGGACCAACAAGTTGCCAGCTCCGCTATAACCAATGCGAATCAATGGACTTCATGAAGCCTCCAACATGCAATCTTTCCACATGCGGGATCCTATGGAATCCATCAACATGTGCAGTACTTTCTCGGCACTCGCCAACACGATGATGCTCTGACTCTTCCAAGGTGCAATCATCCTGTCATAGTGGTAAGGACAACAGTGCTTGCCTAGGTTGATGGCACCGAATAATTATACCTCATCCTTCTTCTCATCTCGAAGAGCTCTATGGTCCTTCATCCATTCGTGAGCGCAGTCCATCATCCACTTCTCCAGATCTTGGTGCTGCCAAGTTGGACTCATGCATAACTCTTTCACTTGAGGCTTCTGTGATGCTGAATTTGTCTGAATGCGAAGAAAGCCAATCTGGGAATTGGGGTTGTCTTCGGGTGGTGTTGGTGTGAAGAGAACGAGATAGTGTGTGCAAGTTTCATTTGGCGGCATACGGTTCTGATGTTGTGAGAATGTTCTCTTAAGCATGCTGAAGTCAATCATGGACACGTCGTCGGTGATGATGAAGCCATCCCTGTGCCATGTTTTCGTTTCTGTGAAGGACTTTTTGCCCGCCATTGAGATGATCTGCTGGCCTTGAGCTGCCATGGGTATGTTAGATTGGATGGAAGATAAGAGGAGAACTATTTAGCTATATTGACAAACTTAGCAGTGGACTTTTCTGCAGATCAAAACATGCTGGACCTGGTGATTTAAGGCGAGTATATCTGGTCTATCATGTCAAAGGTTACGTACGATACAGACCAAAAGGTATTAGAAAAATTCGACTGTCCTTTCGATTTCAATTCTTGCTGCCTGGCGAGGCTGTGCTGTGGATGTTACATGAGAAGAATCCAGTCATCCTTTATTGGGAATAGAGCACGTGGGCAGTTAGTTGTTTGGGGCGCCTTTAAACTTTAATGGCTCTTGATCGTGGAACCCACAACTTTATTAGTTGGACTTTACATCTTCACGTTGGTCCAGGAAGTCCTCGTAGTTAGCATGCTGCAGCAGGAAGGTTACAGCCCTCCCATCCTGTTGATACGATTGTTTCTGACCGAATCTATCATGCTGCTATGAAAGCAAACCTGATCATTGTCTTGGCTTCCAGCTAACCCCTAGTTTTATCAGGACGAACAGCCGCGCGGAGTTGTCTTGGAGCAGGATGGCTAAGCCTCGCCGTCGTATTTAAGCTTCAAGGGTACACTCCTTATTGGGGCGGCGGGCCAATCATCCAATGACAGAGCGCATTGGGTCTGCGGCGATCGCACTGGTAACATTCCGATTGAAAGATCGATGCCTCCTCCTGATTCACGACTCAAGACCCGTTCTGGCTGTTCAATTCCCGATGGTTCTAGAAGGGGGTGAATATCTGCCAATGACTTCGCATGGAAAGGGACCTCTTTCCAAGTGTTCAAAATACGGGTTTAAGTTTAGAGATCTTCACAGTGCTGCGTCGATAAGCTGAATTAAAAGCTTGCAACATTGATTCACGGAGGGATAATAGTGGCAGACCTGACTCATGCCGCCCGCGGCCTCGAACAGTGCGAGGATGCGAGTCACTTTGTGGAGTACTTAGTCATACATTCCTCAGAAAAGGGGCTAAAGGTGCACGTGATCTTTCCAAACGACGTACATTTACTCCGTCGGAGCATACAGACAACACGCGACGCGCTTTTTGAAAGGCTGCGTTGTCAACCTCGCCCGGGCGAAATTCATTGCTCCCAGCAAGAACCAAACAACAATGCAATATCACCGCTGAATCTCTTCTTCAAACATGGCGCCCGGGTCGCTGAGCCCTGTCTATCTTCCGGATCTAGGCAAATGTCTCGCAGGCGACTTACTGCTCCCGTATGTTACCAACGCGACGAGTGTACAGGCCCTGCATGATAACTAACATGTTTACAGTTCTTGGGACGATCTCCTCGATGCGCTCCTCTCTCATGATGACGCCAGGTCGGGTCTAGCAGTTGAAATACTGTCTGGCGACCGCCCCAAGAAAATCCTGTCAAGCTCCTTCCCCTCGTTCCCTCCGCAATCCTCCGCCTCCAAAACCGCCCTTAATACGACCACATCAGCCATCAAGCAGCCTTCGGACACCCTCTACAGTCTAGAAGAGATCAAAGCGGATGCCCTGTGGCTAAGCGAGCAGGTTGACCTTGACGAATTGGAGGCTTTGCGAATTACAGTTCTGGAATGGCAGTACAGCCCACAATCTCGGCTCAAAGAAGGCTACTCCGAAGCAGAAATCGCCAGTCTGAAGGATGCTCTAAGATCAGACTATGTGGACAAACAGCTTCAGGCACAGGGTTGTTCTCTATCAAGAGAGGAGACTGATTTTGACAGCCAGAACGCCCGTCGCTACAGGTTGGCTTGCCGATTTCTGCAACAACAGGTCAAAGTTGTGAGCATTAGACGAGAGCTTTTGGATGCCAGTCTCCTCCCTCGGTCTCCCAACACGTTGCCGTCGAAGTTGCAGCTTCTAGCATCCGATCTGATATCAGACTTGGAAGGAACTTCGAACAGTGATGTTGAGTTTCACGTCAAAACCATTCAAACACAAATCAAACATCTTGACTCCGGAAAGTCTTGGAAGATTGACGACCCACATGATTTCTTGCTGACCGGCCAGCGGGATACCACTGTCCTACAAAGTATTGCAATTGTTCTTGAAATGCTCTTGCTGAAGATACGGAGTTCAAAGGCTACTATTACTTCCGATACCCTGGTGCTTTGGCTCCAGCTTATGTCTTCAGTCGGCCATTTCAGCACGTTCAGTTCAGAAATCTTCGTACAGCAAATTGCCATCCAGAACATCCAGTCTGTAGGATCTCTTGTGACACTCGGACTTTTGGATCCCGCCTCTTCAGTGGCAGCTTTAAACGAGACTGCATCAGCCGGTCAATCGCGACGACCAAATCGATCGGCGGAATACTTTTACGATGCTGATTCGATCCATGAAATACATGAATTCTTCGCCGTTCAAGCCGAGTCTGGGAATGTTCAGGCCGGTCCTGCGGTCTTAGCCTGGGCGATGATTGTTCATCAAATCCGACAATTATCAGCCGGTATGAAAGAAAGCCGGGAGAATCACCAAGTGCAGAAAACTATCGAAGGAGTCGCCACCATTGATGCTGCAACTGGTCGTCGCAGCTCCACCAGCAGCAGCGCTTCATTTCAACACAGTATTTTTGAAGAGGTCCTGGACAGGATCATGACGACAAACCCGACCGAGGACCCTTCAAACCTTCTTCTTGAGGCAGCGATTGATCGCTGTCGTGTGTTCGACTATATCCAGGTTTTATGTGCAGAGCCATATGACACCACAATTCTTTCTGCGTACAAGCTTCAAGTTTTACAAGAACTGGTTGCAGTGTCTCAGTCCTTCATGGGATACACGCCTGACCTGGTATCTTCTCAACTAGCCCTATTCACAACCACACCAAATGATGACCGCCAACCGAGACTTTATGACCCAACACTCGAATTCCTCGGAGACAAGTTCTTACTTGAAGGATTCTATGACATGTCGGCAGCCCGATTTCCCTACGAGGCTTTGCCGTTCTTGCGATTCTCGAAAGAGCTAGCTAAAGCAAGCATCTTTAACGACAATGGCAACCATTACGTTGAGTTTCGTCTCAAAAACATGACCTCCTTCACTCAGGCTGCAATCAGAGGTGTCAGCTACAAAACCGTTCGTGAGGATGAGAGTGCCAATTTGGTAGCTCTCAACAGTTCCGTCAGCATGCTCGATCTGTCACATCACAAACTAGTGACACAGTCGACGTCAATCATCGCGGCAGAGACAATTGGCGAAGTCATCTCCGATCCCGAATCCTCGTCGCCAGCAGTGATCCGATGGCAACATGAATTTTCAGGCCTGGCCTACCTTGGACAATTAGTTGAGCTACATTACATGGGGCTACTCGTCACCTCTCTTTCACCATTTGAAGACTTGGAAGCGGTGGTCTCCGAGATCATTGGTCTATTGACAACTCTTTTGTCTACGATACTTCAAAGTACCGCGGATGGCCATAGCCAAGAGGAAGTACAACAACATTGCACCAGCATTTTAGATGAAGCGAGCAGCGGTCTCAATCCGGATACGGATATCATCTCACAGATTTTCGAAATACTTGAGCAGGAATTGCAATCTTTTCGTCGCCGCTCGGTCTCGAGCTTTGACTGCAGGATTTTGAACTCCTGCCTAGATTTTGTCATTGTCCTGACCAAGATACGTCCAAATGTGATTTGGTCCAGTATCAACCAAACCAGCCTTCTTGCTCGCCAGCCATCCGCTAGATTAATCCTTGGAATCGTCTCGGCGGTCGAAGTTCCGCAACGTCGTTTCGATTTTCTGGAGAAGTGCGCTCAAATGTATCGGGCTTTACTCCAACTGGCGCTGACAGGCCCAGATGGCGGAGTTTTGGGAAGTAAATCGAGCGAATCCAGGAGATCTGCGATACCTACTGTTTGGCGAATTCAAGGACCCATTCTATCGACTTCGACAGAAATCATGTTCACCATCTTTCAAGAAATCTCAGAATGGGTATTTCAATCTCCCGCCCAGCAGAGCCGCATCAAAACTCTGATCACTGAATCGTTCTCCGATATCCTCCGCTATTGTTTCGACATCGGCAAGTCCTTGGATGCTTGCGTAACCTCTGCGACAGGTTTCTCCGATTCGGCCAAGTTCTTGGTTTCGGCATTTCGAGCCCCTGGTTTGGATGATATTGCGGTTGCACCTATCGTTCGATCCTTCTTTGCGGCTAGTTGTCGAAGAATGTCCCATGCCACTTCTGTGCCGCAAATTGATTGCGACTTGAACTCAACGCTGTCGCTAGCAACCTTGCTTTCCCGGTATGGTCAAGTACAACATCTACCACTATCATCGGCTGATGTGCACATCTTCAATGCCATTCCGTCCTTGGTTCGAATTCTCCCAGCACACTCTTCGGCCAGGATTCAGTGTTTGATGCTGCTTCAGTCCGTAATGGCGTACGTTGACCAACATCAACCATCCTCTTTGCTAGGCCACTTGGGATCCGCTTCATGCACCGATCTCCTCCACACAATTCGACATATCGACCAAGAATCTCAATCCGAGGAGGAACGTGCTCAGCTGTGGAGATTTCTGGCCTTGTTGGTCAAGAGCTCTCAGCAATGGCTCGCGATGGTACTTCTAACGGGTGCGGCGCCAGACAGCTCAAGGAAGGCTGTACCAGGGGAGACTCCACGAAAATGTTTTCGTGGAAAGAACTTCTTGCAGATTGCCATATCCGAGTTAAACGAAATCCAAAGCCTGCCGCCAATCGTCGCCAGAGCCATGTTAGAGTTTATTTCGGAAGCCCAACAAAATTGGTCCTGGGTGACGAGCGATCTCAATTCCTCACAAGATTTCTTTTCGAAGATGGTTGACTTCATCATCAGACACAACCCCAGCAATGGTGAGGAGATTGAGGTCGCTCACCGGAATTCGATTGCAACTCTCGTGACTGATTTGGCTAACACGCGTCTCCACCACGCGAAGATAGCTCGCGATCTTACTGCAATCAAAACGTTCATTCCGCTCGTCACTTGGTTGAGATCCAATGGTGTTGAAGTATCCGGTTACAATGCATCCTTACATGCTAATCTACGTCGAAATTTTGCCACTAAATACAACGGTTCGTCAGTTTCAGATATTAAGAGGACCGGCTTGACAGAGAGATCCTACGGGACAAACTTCTTCTACGATCTCGACTATGCGAACAAGCTCTTTTCCAATGACTCATACTGGCATGGAGGGACAGGGAAATCTGAGAGCCAGTCATTCTCTGCTGAGTTTCGCCGAGCAAACGCGAATCTGTCCCTCGTCGACTCCCAGCTAGCCTTGCTATCGAGCCTGTCACGTTTGTGTATCGACCATTGCAAGTTCTTCGTTCTGGATCGAGAGATTCAGAAAGTCATGTCTCACATTATCCAGAGCTGCCTTCACTCGAACTCTCAAGTCTACCCGACAGAAGTCTTATTCGATACACTGTTTCAAACTCGGGCAGACCTGTCAATCGCCCTACTTGGCGAGCTTGTCGCGGTTGGTGCCAAGGGTTCCGACTTTGTCGCGATACTGGAACCGGCCTGGGATGCTGTTAGATTTCGAAACGGCACATACGAAAGAGCGATTATCAACGAGGATCTAACCTATTGGCGGACAACGCTTTACATCCTGCTGATGGCCATTCAATTTCATGTCAACAAGAAGCGGAAACCTACAATCGTTACCGGGACAAATACTTCAGTCGTTACGATTGACCCAGCAAGTACCATTTTCCTGCAGGTCACATCGGATGTGGTGGCTGAAGGTTTCAAATCGGCTGTCGCTGCTCTTCAAGCTCAGAAGCACAAAACAGCTGCCATGCGCCCTGTCGACAACGACAACCGACTTGGACCTCGAGACATATCACTCTTGATCACAATCATGCAGGCCATTCTTAGATTGCCAAATCTTCCACAATTCTCGGCGGAGCTGTCAGACAGGATATCTTCGTCAGGCCTTGTGTCCTCATGCCTTCTGCTCTACTCATGGTCGCACTTGCTTTCTGGACAAGATACTGAACACCAGCCAGTCTATGCGGAACTTTGCGGTCAGTTTCTGGTCTCTCTGTCCTCCCTTCCTCCCGTCGCAGAGGAGCTTGCGATCGAAGGGGTCCTTGGCCGCATCCTCACCTCGAAAACAACCGAATCCCTCCAGCTTGTCCCCAGCGGGGCATCTCATGTGGATCCAAGACCGAACTGCGGGATCCTCTACCGTGTGTGGGCAACAGCCGTGTTGCCGCTGTGTCTCAACCTCCTGCATGCTGTCGGGGGCGCGATTGCGGGCGAGATCTCCAACTTTTTGAATCAATTCCCAAATCAACTTCTTCGTGCAAGCACGAGCTTCATTCTTACCCCACAGACACGGACCGAAGGGACAGATCCGTTGACGCTACTGGTAGCACGTGAAGCCTCCTCTCTTGCGCTCATCTCTTTTATCCTCTCATCGTTCAGGGAAGCCGGGGCATCAGCAGCAGTAGATCCGGCGACAATACTGCCACTCAAAGGCTTTGACGAGCATCGAAAAGCTATTGCAGAGGATCTGAAGGACGTGTTAGCGTTGAAGGATGACGTGAGGAGGCGAATGATCGTAGCCATGGATGAGAGGGAGCTGGGCTGGCAAAATTCCAAGGATGGTAACAAATTGGATGAGAAGATCGTCTGGGAATTGAAACTTGCGGTGAGCTCGTTGTCCCGAGACGATGACGAGGATGAAAAGTAAGGGAAACAGTATTGCACCTACTCTAGATGGATCCCACAGAAATAGCACATAACGATGAGTTACGATGCCTGGACTCACTATGAAGCAATTCAATTTGTTGTCCGACCCCTCGAACGATGCTCCTTTCTCTTGGCGAAGATGGGATAGCTGCTGGCGACTGGCACGCAGTGAAAGTAAAAAAACAAACAAAGTGTACGTGGTGTAGAACTACTAGCCTGGGTACCATAGGCAGGTTCTTAGTAAGAATACTCTGTCTCGCCAGTGGCTTACGCTTCGAGTTCATCCGTCTTGGCATTGGCTTACTCCATCCAGGCTTACTGGGTACGCTACCCGAATCGCGTATCCACCAAAATACTGCAAGGCCGGCCCGCTGTTGAGCGGACAAACGGCATCCACCTGCTGGACATAAAATCCACGGCATCGACCACGACTTAACTCACACAATAGAAATCGTCCCTTCGCCTTTGAACTAGTCAGACACTTCTGGTCCCTCCCACATCCAACAATTCCGTCGCGCGTATTTGAAAGCTATGCTCTCCCAAATCCTCCGGTTCGCCCTTCCCTGGCCACAAACGATTTCAAGTCCTGTATTCCAACAGCTTCGGGAGCAAGTGTCCGAAGTATGCGCAGCTCAGTACTACGGATACACCGTACCAACAAAGTCATTTGCCTTGCCCAAGAGGGAAGAAGAGATCTGCTGGGTCATTCGTACGTGCTCGCTACTTCCTTGCTGACTTTAAGAGTGGAATGTCTGGCTGGGCTTTGCTTTTGTAGGCTATTAAGCTACATCTTGGAGTCCACAGGGTACAGAATAGGTTGAGAGTGCTGACAATGTTGTTTATGCAGATTGGCCCATCGATACTACTGCCTTCCAACGAGCTGGGTTTCTGACCGCCCTGAATGACATCTCCACCGGGGATGCGACCTCACTTCTTTTGGAATTCGAGAACGAGAAATTACCAGAACTGACGAAGGCGCTGGATGCCAGAGTGTGTGAATTTGTGCGTCTGTCCCGGCCCTGACTCTTTTGTCCTTTTTCGGACTTCAGTTTCATCAATTGTTGACTAAGTGTTTGGATTGCAGGCTATGATATCCCTCGTCCAGGACTCGCCGTTTCATGACGCCTCCTTTAATAAGTCCATGCATAAGACTTACACTGATGCTTACGGGATGCGTGGATTTGTTGGCGGCCAGTGGGGATATGCGTCACACACGGATACGCCCATTGGCCGGGGGGCCGGCAGTGACGGGGTCAGAGACAGAGATAGTGCTGGCGGCGAGGTAGCCGGGGGAAAGAGTGAGAGGACGTTGGCAGTCTATTATCTTGGTTGGGAGAGTGTCGAGGTAATGTCTGCCCTTTCCCTCCTGTGGGCCGACTGTCTTGCACTCCATCTCTCCCTTGCTTCGGTTTCCCTCCATTCTCGAATCTTGCCATGCTTGAGAACGAAGGCAGACTTTCTAGGACAAACCTGCTAACATTCTTTCTATTGGCAGCTCCACCAATCCGCATCAAAGACGCCTCTTTTTGCCGAGGAGATTGACAAGCTCTCTCCGTATTTTGGGCCTGGAACTGGAGCATTTTATGCTTCATTTCGCAAGCACCCTGCATAGTTTTCGAAAAGGCGAAACTACAGACCGAAACTAGGTAGAAAGAAGACAACCATAGTCCGCGTGAGAAGGTCTTGAACTACCAAGTTGTATGTATGATATATTGATGGCTGGATGCACCTCGGTTCTTAAGAGGCTTGCTGTTACGCTGTATGGCTCTAATTCTAATGTACGTCCGACTATATACTCTCCGTCATCTAAAGCCTCACACCCTCTCTTCGCAACCTTTCTCTTGTCTGGTCACGCAACTGCCTTCTCAAAATCTTGCCCGAAGGATTCTTGGGGATGACCTTGACGAATTCAACGCCTCCGGCCAATCTTTTATACCTCACAACCTTCCCCTGGACAAATTCCTTCACATCCTCCTCTGTCAAGCTTTCCCCGACCGGCCCGAGCTGGCGAATGACAAAGGCACGAGGTTTCTCGTCTCCATCTTCTGTCGGCATTCCAATTACGGCAGCGTCCGCGATACCCTCGTGCTCGAGCAGGAGCGCCTCGAGCTCGGCCGGTGCGACCTGGTTCCCCTTGACCTTGATAAGCTCCTTCTTGCGGTCCACGATGAAGAACATGCCTTCCTCATCGACGTAGGCAATGTCTCCTGTCTTTAACCAGCCATCACTTGTCAAGGTCTCGGCCGTGGCTTTCTCATTCTGCCAGTAGCCCTTCATAATGTTGGGACCCCGACACCAAAGTTCGCCTACCGATTCCGGGCCGCGAGATGTGATTTCGAACGTTCCGTCCTGGGACATGATTTTGGCCTCACAATTCGCGTTGGGTTCGCCGACAGCGGCCGAATTGGATGTCTTGGTGATTTCCCATCCCAACAGAGAGCAGGTACATCTGATGAACAGGACAATTAGTTTGAGCCTTGAGCAAATTGGGACCAAGATGGGTATCTCACTCAGTCATGCCCCAGCCCTGCTTCAAATTCAACCCCTTCCCAACCCTCCGTTCAACCTGTGCCGAGACGTCCCGGCCCAAGGGCGCGGCACCGCATCCCAGAAGCTCCACCGAGCTCAAATCGTACTTTTCGACGGCCGGATGTTTCGCAAGCAACACCGCGATCGGCGGCACGAGGGCATAGTCGGTCACGCGGAATCTCTGGGTGTATTCGAGCATTTGCAACAGGTCGAACTTGGGCATAATGTACACAGGGATCTGACGATTGAAAGCGCCGGCGACGTAGAATGTCTGCCCATATGCATGGTACAATGGAAGGAAGCACAGCCAAGAGGCACGGGCATTGCGAGCGGCGTAATCTGGGTGTTGCTGGTGCATTTGGGCTACCTGCACCGTGTTGGCGATGTAATTCTTATGCGTGATCTCCACGCCCTTGGGCACGCCGGTTGTCCCGGAACTGTAGTTTAACGCGAGGGTGGTGTGACATTCTCCCGGGCCTCTGAGGTCGTCCCATGCAAAGCCTTGGGCGTCAGAAGCTGGGGCAATCAAGTCGCTCCAGTACTTGCAACCCTTGATGGGCTGGGTCTCACCGTCGTAGACTTTGGAGTTATAGACGAAGACCCGTTCCGTGGGATCTAGACCGACGAGTCGGGCAGCTTCGATGCCTGTGTCGATGGCGGCATCGGAGCAGAGCAGGTAGGTGGCACCGCTGTCTCTCAGTTGGTGTGCTAGTTCTCTCGCGACAAAGGTTGGGTTTGCGCCGGTGAAGATGCCGCCTGCGCAGAGCACACCCATGAAGACAACCGGCACAAAAAGATCATTGCCGCTGAACAGCAAGATGCGATCTCCCTTCTTGAAATGCCGAGACCTCTGCAAGCCCAGGGCGAATCGTTGTGCCCAGAGCCGAAATTGGTCGCGTGTGAAGTAGTGGGTGTCTGGGCGAGCAGCTTCAGAGAAGGCATGACTGGACCCTAAAGGTTGCGAAGGAGATTTGAAGAGGAATGTTGGCAAGGAACATTCTGGGACGTCGACCTTCCAGCGGGATACGTAGGGCATATTGCGGAAATCGAGCGACGGTGTTTTACAGTCAAATGAAAGGGGGGAGACGGGCCCGTCGGTCTGAGGTCGAAGCGAACAAGAAGAAGAAGAAGAAGGGAGAAGGGGAAGATAAATACAACTCACCGTGGGCAGCAGTCGTGTCAGAAATTCCAGGAAGAACTGTCCTGGTCTAGCAAGAAATGTCGTGGGGGAGAGGCATAAAACTGGGGATGGGGGAGGCGGGGCTGACAATGTGCCGAGGCTTGATATAGAAAAGTAACCGAATGTCGGGCTAACTAGAATCGAGTCAGTCACATCAGCACGACGGCGGCTAGAATTGCGGCGGCGCCAAAAAAAGATTGCTCATTCATTAGTCTATACTCGATACTCAATCCTCGATACTTCCATCTCAGACTTCACATGGCTCCCATCTCCCATTGCAATTACACGTTCGCTTCCTCCTCACTGGTCGCCCCCGGAGCCAATTCAAACTTTTCATATAACTGTCCGGGCTGCTGCCCAAGCCGCCCGGCACTGCTCCTCAGCTTGCCTCTCCTCGCATCGATGAGCGGAGAGATCCACTTGTCGTCCACCGTCCCACCGACCATCTTGTCGCCCTTCTGGAGATAGGTGGTCGCGCCCAGCAATGTTGGCTGGAAGTTGACATAGATGGCCTCCCAGTGTTTCCGGTCGGCCTCGAAGATCTCGTGGCTGATGCCGAGGTGGTCATGCTGGGCGACCGTCTTGTTCCACCAGTTCCACACCTCGAGGTGGAGAGGACTGTATGCGAACCGGTGGACGTCTTCGGTTGAACGCCAGTAGCTGAGGTTCATGAATTCGGTCGCGCCGTTCTTGTCCTGGTTCGTCCAGGACGTACCGCCGTAGAAGCCGGAATCCGGGGAGGTCTCTTCCAGCTTTCTGATCATGCTCGCCAAGTAGTCGCCCGTCTGCTTCACGCCCGGCCCGAAGATTCCCAGAGGGTGGTTGGATTTGGCGTTTAACATAAACACCACGACTTTCTCGTTCGACGGCTCCTGGTGGAAATTGCCGTCTTCGTCGGGAATCTGGGGAGACGTCCTGTGAAGGATTGCTCCGTCGAGGTAATGATTCTTCTTCCAACCCCACGTAATGGCCATGGTGTTGACGAACCGCGACCCAAGAATGAGGAGTGAGGGGAGGAGGGCGTAGAACCGAGGAATCATAAAAGCGAGTGATGCCTGGGCGAGAGCACCGACGAGGAGCCACGTCGAGAGGGAGAAGTTCTCCCGGAGAGCGTAAAGGAGTTGTCTTTTTGGGCTGGGCCATCTGGATTCTGACCGGGGCCGCTTGTCGGCCGGTGGAAGGATGCTGTGAAATGCCATATCCAACGCGATTTGGTGTGGGTTGTGTCTGGAGCTGCGGAGGAGGAGGATGGTGCAAGTGTCGACTAAATGCTCTCAACTTCTCTGTATCTCTTCCTTGGAAGACGAAAGTCGATCATTTAAGTAGTTTCACAATGGCAGCCTAGTCGTGCCGCCACGTCGTGCGTAAGGACGGCGTACTGAATGGAAGTTCCGGGGCAAGTGGTCCTTTGCATTGGGCCGTATCCAATTGGGCGAGGGTCTGGGGACGCCCCCTCCAAAACTCAGGCTCGCAAGCGGGATAAAGACTGGTGAGTCAGTGGTGACAAAACGTGGTTTGGAAACAGCGGGGGGCTGGAAACCAGCTGTGTGAGGAAGCTTTACTAAGGCCGTAAGAGCAGCGTGGGCGGTGCCGCGGAGGAACCAGAAATTCGAGTGACATTAATAATTGAGCCGTCTCTCATAGTCCCACATTCAACGTCACCCTCTTCGGCCGTATTAATCACTGCCTTCTTCGTTCACTGGGGACGATGAGCATCAAGCAATAATAACGGTGTCAAATGGTGTCAAACGGTAAACCAGGCCATGAGGATGACTTGAGGATGACTAACAATGACATGAGGATGCTATTCGTCACGCTCTGTCTGTTCTTCTAAGGATAATCTCATCATCGTCGCCATCGACAACAAAGTTGGCTCTCTCGCCCCCTTGTCCCACGGCTCGCATTCATGCAGTTCTGTGGTTTTCTTTTTGCATCTTTTCTGTTTATCGTGTCTAGTCGTCTCTGTCTAGCTGGTGGAGCTCAATTGTAAAAGGCCCCCCGTTCAGCGCCCGATTCGGCAATGCAGCAAGATCCCGCCCCGTATTCTGAAGCTTCAGGACGCAGCAGGTTTCGCGATTTTTGCCGGGGGCGCGCCCAGTCCGTTCCGGTTGCGGAAAAACATGACCCCGGCATCTTCCCCGGTCGCACCCTCCATGGGTTCAACCCACTGGCACCACCTCATGGATGTCCAGATGGATCTAAGGAAGCCAATTGGGCCGTCCTTGGTGTCGCTTCGGTAGTGACGGCCCATGACCTTTTTGATGGCGTCGCTGGCTTCGTCTGCGTGGTAAAATGGGATCGTGCTGACGTAGTGGTGCAGCACATGCGTCTCAACAATGCCGTGGAGCAGTTGTCGTCCGATGAATCCGAATTCGCGATCGATTGTGGCGGCTGCACCGCGCGTGTAGGTCCAGCTGGTTGGAGAGTAATGCGGAAGCGAGGGATCGGTATGCTGCAAGAAAGTAATCGCCACTGGTTGTCTGTTAGCCCCGAAATCTAGGTTCCGCCGTCAAAGTCCATCACTTACCCAGCCAGTGGTTCACCCAGAGATAGGGTACGATGTACCAGACGAACAAGTTCGCCATTCCATACGTTCTGCCAACCAAGGTCAGGACCCCGAGGGTGATGAGTAGGCCAATGTCGCTCAAGATGATCAGTTTGGCGTCCTTGGCCTCGTACAAGGGGCTAGACGGGTTGAAATGGTTGACACCTCCAAACACGCCATTCTGCTTGCCAATTCCTCGTCCCTCACGTTGACCCTCATGGTTATTGTGGCCAGTCACGTTGCAGAAGAGGTACATGGGCCAGCCGCCAAGTTGTTGGCCGAGCAAATTGATCAAAGTGGCAATTGGTGTTTCTTCGGTCAACTCATCCAGCTGGTGAAGGAGGTATCCGCGCCTAGTGGCATACTGCTCCCTAGTTGCAGGCAAGAAGACCATGTCTCGCGCCATGTTGCCCGTGGCCTTGTGGTGCTTGCCATGAGAGATCTTCCACGAAAAATACGGCACTAGAAGAGCCGAATGACACAGCCAGCCAACCGTGTCGTTCAGGACCTTGCTGGTCGAGAAGGCCTGGTGTCCACATTCATGGGCCAAGATCCACACCCCGGTTCCGAAAAGACCTTGGATGACCGTGTACACGAACCAGAGAGCACCTCTTAGATACTGCGACGGAACGTTCTCCGGCGTCAGGAATCGGTTGAAGAGATAGAAGGTGGTCGCGAGGAGGATCCAGTCTCGAGCAACATAGTATAGGCCGGTGGCGGCCGATCGTTCGAAGCAGTGTTTGGGGATGGCTCGGTGGATATCGGTGATGGTATAGTCAGGGATCTCGAATGTGTTGCCGTAGGTGTCGATGAGTTTGGTTTTCTCCGCCGCTGGTGCTGGGGCTTGTTTCTTGGGAGCCGCATCTTCGGAGGCCAGAGAGGACAACGAGGTGGACGAGGGAGACGATCTCGGACTATCGAGAGGAGAGATGTTGGCAGACGACATGGGGGTGGATTCGGTGGTTGCAATACGACGGAGGACCGCCTCGGAGGGCAGTGCGGTGGTAGTCATGGCGAGATAGAGACAAGAGTTCGCTATAGGTAGGGTAGGGAGGGAGGGAGGTAGGGAGGTATTTGGGCGTCGGTCAGGGAGATTTCCGCAGATTGTTGGGAATGTGGGCGCAGGCTAGTCCACGGAGCTGACTGTGTGGGATGGGAGGAGTGCCAGGAGAGAGTGAGAGAAGGAGAAGGGAAGGGAAAACAAGACGACCAAAAAGGACTGCAGAGGCCGAGTAGAGATACTGAGTGAGGTGAGAGGAAAACGAATGCAGTGATGGCGCCACGCAGGAAGTAATGTGAACTGCTCCGGCCAGTTCTTGGGAAGAGTATTTTTCTACCTCCATCTACGCGTTTTGGTGCAGGGGGAGGAAAATGGCCTGGCCGGTGCTCCACTTTCTCAACAACTTGTGCGTTGAAACTCTGGCCTGGATGCTTCACCACGAGTGCCGGCCCGCTAAATTCAACTTAGTCGAGGAGCTCTCCCAGCCTAGGGCCCCTAGACACCCAATCCACGGCCTAAATCCAGGGCCGAAGGGGCGTCTGGCTAGCTTCGCGATGGGGCTCTTAGGCGGTGAGCTGTCACTGACCCTGCTGGGGCGTACCCGAGGATCGCCCACAGGAACAGGAACAGGCCCCCTCGGGCCCCTCGTTTGTCAACCACCAACCACCAACCACCAACCACCAACCAGCCGCGGTCCGCCAACCGCCAGCCGCCAACCACCACCAACAACCAACGACCGCCGGCCGCACACAAAACGAAAATATCAATTACTGGGCACGGAGTACGAGGTACAGAAAGGATAACATGACTTCGAAGACAGTCAGCTGAGAATCGTCGGCTCTCCTAGGAGTTGCCTCTTGGTCGTCGGACGACCACAATACCTAAAACCTCGTGTTATTCACGCACTCTCAAGCCGTCATAGACAACCAGTCCTAGTTCCCCTGGCACCCTCCATCGGTATCGCTCCACCGTCTGGCCAATTAACACGGCCTTGCTCGATCTGGGTCATCTGGTCGACCTGCTCAGCTGAGAGCGTTTTGCATTTTCTCGGGCAGCATCCATCTTCTCTCTTGCCCCGACCAGCCTACTCTGATCGGTCCCCTGTGGTTCCTTGTGGTCCCTTGTGGTCCCTTCCACTGGAACGCGCCCGAGTCGCCCCTTGGGGTTATTGCCCCAACCTCACCGCATCCAATACTGCCGGTTTTACTGGGTCCCCGACGGCGATCTAGCAGGGTGCCGAGCCCGCTGCTCTTTCATGTGTCGGCTGGACCAAGGACCAAGGACCTAGGGACCTAAGACTTTTTGCAGCTGACCGCTGACAGACCTCATCTCGAGCACATGCTGCGGCCGCTTGCCATGAATTGCGTCGAAAAGCCTTCATCACCAATCGACCGACGGCCGAATGACACGTGCAACCTCGGTCAGGCTGTGCTTTCAAGCACATGTTGAGGTGGGTGAACAACAAGGGAGGCCGATCTTCGACTGTCAACTTCAGCTCGGCCAAAAGGGAGGCAGTGCTATTCCGTAGTGTGTGTGAGCCGGGACCCATGCGGTGTCCGGCAGCTTCTCGCCGAGTCGGTGGACGTGAGACGCAATGAAGGCAGCAGAGGCTCCGGTTGCAACTTGCAACTGCTCTGCAGGGTGGATTCGGAGCTCCACGAAAACAGAATTTGTTGGGGATTCGAGACTCGAGCTAAGGGCGCCAAGGCAGATGTCGTCACACCACGGCCCAAGATCACGCCATTCTTGTTCAGGCTTAGCCCACGGCTCGTACCGTGGACCCTGGGACCGGGGTGGTCGAAAATGGGATAGAGCCGATTTAGGCCTTTTCTGGAAGACCCAAGGTGGGGGAACGTGTGACCCTTGTGTTCTGGTTGTCTCTGTGCCTGCAGCTTACAGCCTGCCGATCTGATCCCCTGGCCAAATCGGCCGGCTGCATATGTTAGTCCCTTTGCAGCTTGTCCAAGATCTCCAGATCTCGAAATGTTCCCATCGCGCTTCGCTTGTTCAGGGCCATACCTCCCCGCCTCTCGCTCGCCACCAGTCTGCCCATACCCTCGTCCGGCATTGCCCCAAACACTTCCACTGTTGTCCTTTGTAAATCGGTGGTTATAAGGAGGCTCTGACCCTGTGTCGTGTTGTTAACATCGCTGACTACCTCAATCCATCCATCCCCAGAGTCCCGGCCCTTGGTGCCCCGTTTGCGGCATTTGATTGTAACTGTGGGCAGTAGCACGTGTCCCAAGTGCTGAGGAACCAGTACAACCTGGATTCGCACCGGTACCCTGCTCAACTGCACGTTGCCTTTGCGTCGTCCTCCAATTAGCCATGAGTCCGACAGCGCCACAATTTCAAAGGCGCCCTCAATCACTTCCTCCCTCGAGTCTTTTAGACACAACACCACCTCAGCCACGACCGGCTGTCCAATGGTCGCCTTATGTTCGCGGGACCTGAGTGTTTCCATGTCCAGGCCGGCCGAGACATGAATTGGTGGAGGGGGGATATCCACGTGAACTTGGAGCTGCCTCCGAGGGGTCTGATTTGATGAGATTGGGATCGGTGATGTTTGGGAGTGCCACGATTGAAGCCACTTCTCAACGTCGCTTCGAGTGTTCTTCTCCAGCGCACATAGAACGGACGGCCAATCCATGTCCTCGATACTCCATATCTCAATCTCTTGGGTTAATCCCACCACTTCCAAGTCTTGTTCGGTCCAGGTGGTTCGGACTCGGTTTAATAGATGTGACACCAGCAGTCTTGCCGCATGAGCATGAGGGGTCTTCAGAAGCTCGGTTGTGAAAGCTTCTTCAAGCACACCCAGAATGATTTCGTCCAGGCACTGGAAGTCCACCAAGAGGGTCAATCGCCTCGTCGAGTTGCTTGTACTCTCATCCAACGGCTTCAGGCAGACTGTCCAATTTGCAGGCTGCTTCGGGAAAACCACAATGGGCTCGTTGAATTTGGTCCCTAGGATGGTATTGTAGGACTCATTTTCAGCTAGATCGCAGTCGATGAGACGCAATGGAACCAGGGTGGAGGGACTGATAGTAAATCGAGAGAACATGCACGAGCTTCTATACACATCCTGGACGTTAACTGTGACCGGCAAGATGACATTGACATTCGCGGTGTCATACAATTTGAACACGCCTTGGGTGGTTTCATAGTTTGCATCAATTCGGATACTGATTGAAGGTTCCGAAGCAATCTCCATCGTATATGGTATCTCAATCCTTGTCATGGATTCGGATACTAAGTCATCAATTATCATCATCAAAGCTTCGCCTTCTCGTGCCGTTCGAAGTGAGCTGGCCGGGTTGGCGTCACCCAATAGTTTCGAATTATGGATGTTCAGTCTCAGCCCTGCAGTCGCTGTCTTCAATCGCAACTTGCACTGCTTGACGTGATTCAACCCAGCTTTGATCCGAAGTGAAAGCCGTCGTGTTTCAGCAAGGTGCAAAACCGTTGATGGGCTGATTTGGATTTCAAAAGATCGATGGCGCGGATAGACCAGCAGAGGCACCGCAACTGATCGAGAACTCCGTGTCTCGCCCGATTGTTCAACGTCATTCTCCCGCGTAGATTGAAAGTGGTGCAGAAATCGGAGGTGGCCAACGCGAATTTCCATTTCATCAAGGCAATACCAGCCATGAGTCGTAATCGGGGATTCGAGAACGGCTGTTGTCCCACTAGGCTGTATGTAAATCTCCTCAGACAGGTTCAGTGTAATGAATCGTGGTTCACTCCCATCCTTCGACACCAAGCGCAGTTTGATGTTGTCGATGACGGGTGTTGATGTCCCAGATATCGACCGGAGCTCCATAGAAAGCAAGAATCCATCTTGCCCTTCCTGGTGGTAGATTGTCTTCGCAACCTCGTCAATGTGGAACAAGGCTCTCAGGGGCAGGGTAGTCGATTCAATATTCTTTGTAACCTGGAAGAGATCGTTCATGTAACTTTGGTTCGTAGCTGAAGATGATCGATTCGAAATGGCCCAAGATCCTTGAGAGCTCCATTGAAGGCAGGAAACAAGACATTTAGCATACTCATTTGCCTTGTCAAGGTGTTTTAAACAGTCCGCGTATATTTGAAGGAGGTACCCGTCTGACAGACGATAAGACGATCGGGGCAAAGGACCTAGAATGCTGCCCAGGTACCGGGCTGCGATGGTGTAGTTTGATTGAGAATACTCCATTTCTATAAGGTCGGATACAATGTATTGGACGGTCGTTTGGCTCTTTGCACCGACAACAACACGGTATGCCGAAACGGTCAGCAAGGCAAAAAGATCCAGGAAAGTCGACTTTGAGCTTGCCGCAGCCCTCAGGGTCACCGAGTCTATGCCGGCTATTAGACCATCGAGGTCATTGGCCGAGTGATCGCAATCTTTCTCAGAGCTTAGTATGCCGTCCATAGTCCCGTTCGGACGATGACTGTCACTGGGGCTTGTCAAAATCAATGTCCTCATTTTCAACTCAGACACCCATGGACGAATGGCTTCGATGTTCTGCATTGCATTTCTTGCCATCAGGACAAGTTTTGAGATCCACAAGACCAGTCTTTCTGCGCCCGAACGGGAGAGGAGAAGTTGTCGAGAAGTTACACCGTGAGCTACCATAGACATCCTGCTGCCTTGTTCTTGGAGGCGTTCACGGGAGGAGTATTGAGGCTCGGGTGTCAACGACATCCTCTGGAGATTGACTGGAGATTCAACTGCCTGATCGGTCGACTTGGGCGGGAAAGCGTGCGAAAGCTCCAGGGCGTCGAGGCTAAGCGACTCGGACCATTGGTGCATGCTTATTCCCAACGCCGGTACGACTTGACCAAGTATCTGCATGGCGGCCCGCCACTGCCAGGTACAGACAATGTTGCCAGTAACGGTACGCTGGGTATGCAACTCTTCAACGCTTAAGCCCTCTTGCCCACCCCATGCGCAGTAGAGTTCCAGGCGAAGACTTCGCGCAGCAAGACCAATAAACTGAATCGCCCGCTCTGTAAGGTCAGCCATCGTGTTGAGGTTGGCGCCACCCTTGGTCATTTCTTGAGATTTCGGAAGGTCGGCTCTGCCCTGGTGGATCAATATTTCCATTTCTCGGGTGAAAAGGTAGATTCGAAGATCTAGAGCCGAGACATCATTCGATAAGATGAGATGTCGATAATCATTCCGGTTAATGTCGAAAGGAAACTCATCTCGATCAGCGCTGAGGATATTCCCTAGGTTCAGCCTCTTTTCGGGGGCAGGTTGCAAGCGAGCTTGAGACTCGGGATCAAGAGCCGTTCGAAGAAGATTCTTGGATTCCTTGGAAAATTTCAAGAGGGCGCCACTATCGTCTTGGTCGCCCTCTTCTGCTTGTTCCTCAACCAAGGCGTCCAACCCCAGAGAAAGCTCATCGTAAACAGATAGGGCGTCGTCAAGCAAGCCGACACTCTCAAAGCCTCTGGCTAACCCTTCTTTGAGTACAAAGAAAGTGCAGAAATTCCAGCCAGGCAGGCTTCTCTGGCTGTCTCTTTCTCGAATATCAACCTCGTATTGAGTCACACGGGCATCAAAAGAGCGAAGGATACATGCTTTGAGGCTCTCCACAAGGTCTTGCCATTGGCCTTCAATATCGGCCGGCGTTAATGCGGTGGACTTGTCAGTGGGTTTAAGAAGCCTGACTTGAGCAACTCGATTGAGGGCCGACTTCGAACCGCCGCCAAAGTCAGCTATCAACTTGTCGAATATGGAGGAACTTTTGCCAGACCACTTCGATTTGCTGTTGACACTGTCGGTACTCTCAGCGGCCTCCAACGAAATATGTTTAGAGGACTTTGGCTGGCTGGCTGCAGGAGTATTTGGCAGCACCACATGGACAATGAGCCACTCAAAAGCATCGTGATCCTCCTGATTCTTGCTCGAGGACTTTCCATCGCTTTGATGTTTCTGCGACTTGACCCACTGGCGGACCTCTTTCTTGACCCTCTCTTTGTACGTTTCCTTGTCATCGCATCGGAGTAGGTAGAGTTTCACATATGGGGTCTCCCGCAACCCTGGAATCTGGTGTCTGCGGACGTTGGACTGTGATCCTGCGGCTTTCTCCTCGCGGGTAAGAGAGATGTTTAGATTCGGGATAGACCGTAGAGGACGGTGTGGCGATTTCCAGTGTAGGTTCTTCAACGGGCTTCTGGCCGAGAGACAAGGCTCGAGTGAGTCGAACAGACCGTGGGGATCAGTACATTGGACGATCACTTTGGAATTAGAAGGCTGATCGGTCCCGTCCATGGTCCAAACAGAGATATCGCAGAGATCAACTCTTCAGGGGGAATCATGGTGCCAGAGGGTCTGCCCAAGACGTTCCAGTTTCGATTCCCAAGCACATTGTTGACAGATCATGACCCTGAACGAGTGGGCGGGAGTGGGAGGCGTGCACATTAGAGTCAAATCAAGTGCAGTCAAATGACGGCGCGCAGGGACCATCACGTGACTCACGTTGCATAGAATCATCACGTGCATCATGCTACGGCAGAGTATTAATTCAGTCACGTAGTAGCCTTATTACGGCAGATCATACCGTGCTTCAGGGCAGCCACTGTGGAGCTGTTCCTGGCTGTTTCAAGTTTCGAGAGACCTCCACTGTGAAGGCCACACACAACAATGGAAGGCCACACCACTAACAACCACGGTAGGTTACAATGAGTCACTAGCACTACGAGATGTAGTCTCGCTATCCATTGGTAAGATAGCTAGGCACTACTACATACATATATCCTCGTCTTGTCTCTCCCACCAGCGATTCCCGTTCCCCATTGCCAACCACTTAAATCCTAAATTCGAGCTAACATTCCAGCATATCAACCCATTCCTGTTGACCTTCTGCTCCTGTTTGCAATTCTCCAGAACCGCCAGTTCCTGTTTGCTATCTCCCCGTCCAACCAGCCACATAGCGAACCATGGCATCATCTTCTGCCCTTCCAGAGACTCTGCGGTCAGTCACTTCGATCAAAATCCAAGAACTCAAGAAACAGCGCCAGAACTACGAAAGCTCCAAATCACAGATCTTCCAGGACGCCAAATATTGCAAAAATGATCTTGCCAAGACACGTACCTTGCTCGATGGGGCTTGCCGTCAAGCAGGAATCCGGATCATAGATGACGACGATACTTCGGACTCTGAAAGCTACCTCACTTCTGACAATGCACAAAATCTTCGAAACCAACAGCTATTCCTTCGCCAGGCCCAGAAAGACCCTGCGTTCTCCTCGGACTTGGTTCGAGGAATCCAGGATGAGCTGCTGGAGAACTTTGAGCTCAAAACTGTCCAACACGAGCATGCTCAGTTTTTCTCAGAGTTGGTCACTGAATGGCTTTCCAGTTCTACAAAGGACGGCTCAGGCCAGAGTACACCGGTCCTAACAGACGACTCATCCTTCGAAAACGTCGGGCGAAAGGAGATGCACGAGCAAAGAGCCCAGTGGGAATCTCTCGTCTTCTCTAAGGCCAGTGTCAATGAGTCCGAAATCAAGGAATATCTCAACAAGGTGTTCAAAAAGGACAAATTGGTGTCGGTTGGATTCAAGGCCATCGAAGAATCGACGCGGAACTATGGCAACACCATACGGCAGGACGCCGAATTCTTCGACCCGGATGAACTGAAGATCACCATCAAAGGGGTTCTACAGTCCGACTTGCTTTCCGAGGAGAAAGCTGCCATTCTAAAAACATTCCAAAGTAACCGAGAAGTCCTCCAAGAAGTTTCCGATGTGCTCAACATGCGATTCACTTCTCTTTCGACTTGGAAGTGGTCCACCACCAACGCAGCAATTTCGGTTCGGCAACGGCGACAATTGAATGGCAAATATCGTGTCTTCATGGACGAGGATGTTCTTGACGCCATCTTGCTACATGCAATTGGGATGAAATGGGCCGTGCACTTCAAAAATTGCTTGACCACCTTCTTCACGGGCTTCGCCTCGAAATCTGCCACTCAAGGTATCCCGATACTCGACATTGAACGACGCGAGTATTTCCTAGGCCAAGACGCTGGGAGTGGATCATCATTCACTGTAGAGGCCCGGCGAAAGGCACAATACAACGAAGATTACTTCTTGGCCCAGCTCCCAGAGGCTGAGTCTGAAGGCGTTCGAGGATACGGTGACGAGGATGGCACTCGGACCACACCGACCAGGAAAAGCCCAGTCGCCATCAAACAGAACCTTCTTCATCTCCTCATCACAGAAGCCCAAGTGGCGAGGCATCTTCGACCGGGCACGTCACATGCGGTTGTTCGCTCTGACTTCCAATGGTTTGGGCCAGGGCTGCCGCACGGCACCATTTTCGCCGTCCTAGAATTCTTTGGAATGGATCAAACATGGCTCGATTTCTTCCGCAATTTCTTAGAGGCTCCGATGCGGTTCGCCCAGGATGGTCCTGATGGTGAATTCCAGGTCCGTCGGAGAGGTGTCCCAATGTCACATGCTCTGAGTGACGTCTTTGGGGAAGTCATCTTATTTGTCATGGACTTCGCCGTTACCCAGGCCACTCAGAGCTACCTATACCGCCTTCACGATGATTTTTGGTTCTGGGGTACTGAAGACCTGTGTATTCGAGGTTGGGAAGCAATGACCACATTCGCCTCCGTCATGGGGCTCAAATTCAACGATGAAAAGACGGGGACTGTCATATTCGATCAAGGTCCCATTAGTCAACAAACAAACGACCCGAGTTCGGACTCCGACCCGGACTCCGACTCCAGCCCCGACCATCACGATGAAGCCACCGTCCCCGGCAAGGCCCGGCTGCCAAAAGGCGAAGTGCGGTGGGGTTTTCTCTGCCTAGACGCAGCAACTTCTCGGTTCATCATTGACCAGCACATGGTCGACGAACATATCAAAGAACTGCAGCGGCAACTGTCCCATTGTTCCTCAATATTCTCCTACGTCCAGGCGTACAACGCATACCTAGCTCGCTTCTTTAGCAACAATTTCGGAAAACCATCCACTGCGTTTGGCCGAGAGCATATTGACATGATGATCCAGACTTTTGTGAGAATCCAAAACACCCTCTTCCCGAATGGCTCTGTGACGGATTACTTAGCCAAGATAGCAGAGGAGAGATTCGGAGTCAAAGATATTCCAGATGGTGTTTGGTATTGGCCGGTCCCGATGGGCGGGTTGGAACTGCGTAATCCACTCGTGCCTCTGTACTGCATGCGAGAATCAGAGCGCCGCTCTCCCGCAAAAATTCTGAGCATGTTCCTCGATTCGGACGAGAACGACTACATGTACGCTAAAACCAAATTCCAAAACCTCAACAAGGGCCGCGGCTTGAAAGATACGGGTACGGACCGGCAGCGGAACTTTGGCGATGTGTTCATATCTAAGGAAGAGTTCCTGAGATACCGAGAGCAGCGGTCAGTCCACCTATGCGCTGCCTATGAACGACTGCTCTCGATCCCAACGGAGTTCAACGTGCAAGAAACCAAGGCGATCTCGTCGTGGCTAGACAAAATGCCTCAGCCGAGTCGAGGGTCAAAGGCTTCCGCGTCGGGAATCGTCAAACCTTTCGGGTCGATGAAGCCATATTGGAAGTGGATTCTGGCCATGTATGGAGGGCAGATCGTGGACAAATACGGGGGTGTGCAGATTGTGGATGCCGTGCAGGTTCCGTTGGGAGTGGTTAGTGTAATGAAGGCGGGCAGGATCAGGTGGCATGGTTAAAGGTGAATTTAATCATGTCCAATTCAAAAATACTATGTAGAACAAACCAAGCGAGGGTGGATCGGCGCGGCAAGGCTGCACTTCAAGTTGCTACAATAAAGTCGGATTATTAGCCTTTGAATTTCAACCATTATTCAACTTTTACAAGCAAGTCTAACCAGCCACAGACAAATATTTGACCCTACTTAATTTAATTAAACAACCAGTGCTGGATCGGTTCGTCCAGACTCTTAGACTATCACGTGATACGTAGTCTCAATTGAGTTACGGATCGTCACATGAATTTCTTGCATATATTATTCTCCATCGCTTGCTTTACGTTCACAATGTTGGCATGATGATAATGATAGGGTTTTTAAGTTTCGGTCCCGGGAAGAGATAGATCTCAATCCCAGGCCTGCGGCTGAGTACTTTATGCCTTTACTTGGTATATATTCACTGGTCTTTAAGTTGAGAGCTACGTAGTACATACGTACCGAACGTATCATCATTTTTCATTCATTCAAAGGTGCCGAACTACCTATGTACTTATGTTAAGTACCTTCGATAACTCTTCCTCCCATTACCCGCGCCTGCCCCATGGCCGCAACTCCTGTGGCTATACTAAAATGGACCGATCGGGTCTAACCCTAACATCCCTACTCTCCACCCTCTCTCATCTCAACCTGAATCAAGCCCACCCCCGGGCCAACGCCAGCCTCCCCACCGACTCCCTCCTCCACACCCTCTCCCCTTTTGAAACGCAGACAGCGCGCTCATTGCTACTGACTCTGCACGTGCTGTTCCCGCATGAGTTGCTCCCAGCCTTGGACTTGCTGGATCGCCGCCTCGTCACACGCCTGACCTTGAAGGCCGGCGTGCCGGAGGGCACAGTGGTGGCTGGCAATATGGCAGAGAAAGTCCCTACAACGAGCCGCGAGATTTCAGACGTGGCCATTGCAAAGAATGGCATTCAGTGGGAGGTGTACTACGTACAGTCTTCCATGGTCGCAGCGTCACGCCCGAGGACTCACTCTAATTCGCGACATCGCCACCAACGCAAACCGGATGCGAGCTCAACATTCTACGAAGTGCGCCTTGACGCCTGGAACTGCAGTTGTCCCGCGTTTAGCGTCTCTGTACTCCAGGGGACACATCTCGATCCCAGAGTTGACGCTGATGAGGCCGCCATACGTCTCGACAGCGGTCCAGGACAACTGAGCTTGGATGGGACCGGATGGAGATTCGGCGGCGTCACTGTCACGTCTGAAACTTCAAGGGTTCCGTCGTGCAAACACATCCTCGCGGCAGTCCTAGCAAAGGCCGCGCCCGAGTTGTTTCCCCTGGGAACTAGACAAAGGACTGTCTCTAGGCCCGAGATGATCGGGTGGGGTGCGGGATGGGGCGAATTTGGTGCTGCATGATTTTGAGCTTGAGATCGAGGACGAGTTGACCAAACGACGTAGGCCGACGTTGAAAGCGGGATGAGAGGTTATACAGCGTACTAGACTACTAGTATCATGTAAGATTACACCTCAACATGAAGGTACTGATGACATATGCTGAGGTTTCCTTGCCACAGCGAAAATCGGGGCGATCGACGTCCGAGTAGTCTTTGTCTCGAGACGCATCCACCAAATCTCGGTGTTGGCGACGAAACACTTGCCTGCATGGTGGGAATCGACACCAAGCAGAACAAAAGCAAATTCAAAGCGGCGATGTTCCATGAACAGATCGGTAGGAAGACGTCGTACCAACAAGTTACATGACCTCAACTTGTATTCGCGGTGATTTATTGTTGTGTTGTATACAAGCCAATCCTTCCACAGGACACACGGCAAGGCAATCCACGCCTCGCATGGCCGCACTGCTGTGCACCTAAATCCGTTGGAAACGCCATGTCGACCAGCCAAATCTAGCTTGAGATCTTTCACACTCCAGAGCTGCAGGCCATCTAACTCTTCTTTTTTCCCTTACCCTTGCCATTGCCACTCTCCTCCGTGTCCTTCTTGTCACCATTCACCGCGCCGTTCGCCCCGACCTTCTTCTCATCCTTGTCCTTTTCTTTCTCCTTCTCGCCGTCCTTCTGCTCTCCGTCTTCTTTCTTAGCTTCTTTCTCCTCTTGGTGTTGTCGATTCTGATTCTTGTTGTCAATAAGATCGTGAAACGCAGTAATGGCTCGGACCAGTGAGCTAAGGTATATCGTCATGAGCTGATCGTTGGTCTTTATGCTCATTGAACGGGCCAGTTCGCTGTTTTCGATCTGGTCCTTGCCGTTAGGCCGGGACGCAGGAGGAGTGGTGAGATTAGGGAGGAGATTGAAGATGTCTTGCAAGTTGCCGAGGATGGAGTGGTTGACGGGCAGTTCGCCATCTAGGACTTTCTGTAGGTATGCGCCAATGTCTCGTAACCGCAGGTGGAGACCTTGTAAAGATTGTAGTTGCTGGGTGATTCGCGAGGAGAGAGTGCCGACCGCAACGTCTCGAATGTCGCGCAAAAGGTGCTCAACGCCAATCTCTTCTGCTTCCTCGGCCTCGATGATTGACGGGGTGTGTACAAAAGTCTTGGTTGTGGTAGTACCGTCATCCTTGATTTCTTCAATGGCGAAATATGCATCCGTGGGGACCCCGACTTCTTTTGGCTGAACATCGACGATGACGAGGAGGGGATTTGGGGTATATCTCTTGAACAGCTCATTGATTTCCAGATCTGATGCTCGCAGCTTTGGGCCGGAATGATACCAGCCTATGAGTTTCTCACGGGCATTGACCTTCTTGAACATTTCTCGCATGGACTCGACGTAGTTGTGGTCGAGGAACCATACCGACGGGTCCTTTTCGTCCTCTTCAAAGGGAACTATTGAAGGGTTAGAGATGGGGTGTCCGGGCGAGAGTTATGCGACCTACCTGCGAAGCTGTTTGAGACCCGGACATTCTTGCCATCATTTTGGCCGAGCAGAACACCAACAACTCGCTTCCGGCTCCCTTTGGCCGATCGTCCATAGTGATCCGCTGCCGAGAGAAGGACTAGAGGTGCCACGGAGACCTGGCGACTGACAAGAGAAAGCGTTTCTGCCGTGGTTGCAGGCATGACGGCTCCGGGAAGAGAGGACCGGTGAGTTAAAGGTCAGGGAGGGAACGGGACAGACAATCCAGGAGGTACGGCTGCTGCGTGATTGAAACTAATAGGGAAAACAGATCACGCAATCTGGCTATTCGACACTTGCGGTAAAGAGAAACTCTTGGGTATGTGGTTGTCGAAGAGGAATGGTAGACAATAACAGTAGTTACATGAACTGGCAAATGCCCGAGCAGGCTGGCCGCAGACGCGCACCTATTTCAGCCTTGGCAGATAATGGCACTTGGTCGAGTTATGGTCCACAGTACTCCGCACTACTCCGCACTACTCCGTTGATGAAGCAACTAGGCTGAACAAGGCTGAAATTCTTCCCCCTCTGGTTTTCACGCTCAAAGTCGAGATGCTGGTGTAGTGACATGAATTCCACTTGTTGTCTTTTGGGGGAAGCATATGGTTATGCGGATACCGTACTACTGTAAGTGGCGACGTGAAAGACATCATGGGCTTCTGGGTGCGCCGGCTGTCTCAAATCATTGTCTAACTAGTTCGTTGTATTTGGGAGCAGAAGCAGCAGTGCCTGAAGCAGCCATAAGAAAAATAACACTCAAGATAGAAGTCTAGGGCTGAAAGACAGCTCGATTGAGAAATTCGTGGATGGAAGGACTATCACGTCTCCATAAAACACGGCGGAGGGAAAGGAGAGTTCGATACAGGTAGCCGGTGAAATATTGTTGGCAACATTGAACGTCATTCATGGCAAGGCCTGTCAAGCTTGACGGACCAAGTTCGGCGCCAGAAGTTTGATCCTGTGCGCCGGCAAGAAGATAAATAACCGGAGGAGGCTGGAGGTGCAGGTGATGGCACGTGATATCTTGGCACCGAGGAGGAAGAGGAAGCTCCGAACTCGACACTTCCAGTTAAGCTCGGCCAGTTCGGTAGAGCGGAGGGAACTAGGATATTATTTGTTGGAAAGCTACCAGCGAATTGCCCAGAAGCTACCGCAATTGCAACTCTGCAACTTCCTACCTGCACCATAACACCGCGTCAATTTCTCAGAGGTCCTATTTCTTCCTCCCTCTTCCTCTTCTCTTCTTCTTCCTCCTTGTCTGTTCCCGCCTCGCCTCCTGTTCTCGCCTTGACAGCTCCTTTCCCTTCCTCTCCGCCCAACCTCACGACCTTGGTCCGGTCCTCCTTCCAACGCTCATCCCTAGCCATGGCTCCAATCACCGACGAGAAGGTTGACGACCTGAAAGACCTGGTTCACAGGCTGGAGAGCCGGGTGAATGAATTGGAAAAGAAGTATATCGGTGGAGAGAGCAAACCATCTCTTGCGGACTCGATGCGCATGATCCTCATCGGTCCTCCTGGCGCAGGTGCGTTTCCTAGCCCTCTTAACTTTCACGCGTTTACTCATTGTCGTTTCCAGGCAAGGGCACACAAGCTCCTCGAATCAAGGACAAGTATTGTGTATGCCATTTGGTATGCATCTCTCGGTCGCCTCCCTTTCTGGGCCTATGTTAATTTCCAATTCAGGCCACCGGTGACATGTTGAGGGCTCAAGTAGCCAAGAAGACGCCTCTTGGGAGAGAAGCAAAAAAGATTATGGACCAGGGTGGTCTAGTCAGTGACGATATCATGATTAACATGATCAAGAACGAGCTTGACAGCAACCGAGAGTGCGCCAATGGGTGAGACTAGCACGCCCCTGCCCTAGACATAGTTGCTGACATATCTAGCTTCATCCTCGATGGTTTCCCACGAACGGTCGCCCAGGCTGAAGGCCTAGATTCCATGCTTACAGCCGAGTCCAAGCCTCTCAAACATGCCATTGAACTTCAAATCGATGACGGTCTGCTGGTGTCTCGCATCACCGGCCGGCTGATCCATCCTGCGTCCGGCCGATCATATCACAAAGTCTTCAATCCGCCCAAGGAGACAATGAAAGACGACCTTACAGGAGAGCCTCTGGTCCAACGAGCTGATGACAATGCCGAAACGCTCAAGAAGAGACTCACCACATACCATCAACAAACCAGTCCGGTTGTCAGCTACTACAAAAATAAGGGAATTTGGTCCGGGATAGACGCCAGTCAAGACCCCGCTCATGTATGGAAGGCGATTCTCGGCGTTTTCGGTGATTCAACAGCCACGGCGTCGGGTGGCATCTTGACCAAGATTGGATTGCGGTAGACAGCAACTTTGCCACGGATTTAAGAGCTCGGAAACGTTGTTGCTGGGTCCCCCGGGCCGGACGTCATTGCTGGCTGGAATGAAACTATGGATAAAGTCCAACTCTCGAGCCAGATTTGCAAACGTGTACAAGATATGAATTTTGGGTGTCTAAAACGTCAATCTGGGTCTGGTGAGTGGAATGCGCAAAATATGTCCTAACTTGAGTACGTAGCTTGCGCCTATCGCGAGACGAATCCAAAAAAGATAATTCACACGAGATGAATCGGAACCCTTGACATGTCGCGATCCACTACTCCTTTGCGGCAATGACCACAGGGAAATCGCATGGCCACCGACCGGCTGTCAATCTCAGCTGTCCAGTTATGTTGATTTGCCCAGCAGGAATCAATCAGACCGCAGAGCAAGTCGCGTCAACCTCGACGATGCTGAGCATTCTCAGCTGCTTCATTGGCGGATCTCGCGCGCTGGGTCTCAGCCGGGATGCACCCAGCTTTTGATATCAGGCTGAAATGTCGCATGAGTGGCTGCGGGTCGACTACTGATTCTGTGAGCCACAGCCGTTCTTCCCCGCGTTGACACTCACGGGCGAGTCAAAACAAAATTTAAGACCGGCCCCCCACCATTGTCTCCAAAGCATGTCCCTCCACGCTCAACATTCCTCTACCAGGCGCGATAAGGAATGCACAGCTCTACATAGCCATTGACTGGATCACCCCCTTTCTTTCTGCTTAAATATCCCGTCATCATGGCTTCAACAACTGTCCGTTGGGGCATTATGGGTTAAGAGAAATCCTACCAAACTCCCACACCCACGTCTCTAACGCTGTTTTATAGCCACCGGTGGCATCGCACGCACCTTCACCAAGGACCTCCTGATTGACCGGTCGACCGGTAGTGCGACAGACATCAAGCATGTCATCGCAGCAGCGGCGTCCTCCTCGTCTCTCTTCTCAGCTGAGAAGTTCATTTCCGAGGTCGTCTCCCCTTCCCAACCGGTGCAATGTACCCCCTATGCCTCCTACGAAGACCTCGTGAAAGATCCCAACGTGGATATCATCTATATCGCCACCCCACACTCGCACCACTACCAGAATGCCATGCTTTGTCTCAGCCACAATAAACCCGTCCTTTGTGAGAAGGCCTTGACAGTAAACGCCGCGCAAGCCAGAAGGCTCTACCAGACCGCCAAAGAGAAGAATCTGTTTTTCATGGAAGCCGTTTGGACACGGTACCTTCCGCTCAGCAAGGCGGTTCGGAAACACATCGTGGATAACAACATCGGCGAAGTGATACGCGTCATCTCGGATCTCAGCACGGGCGACATACCCGAAGAAGCGTTTGACGTCAACCACCGCATGGTCAACGTCGATCTAGCAGGCGGCTGTCTCCTTGACCTGGGCATCTACAGCTTAACCTGGGTGTTTCAGACCATGTACCACACTCTCACACCGGCTTTGCGAGAACAATCACGCCCCAAAGTCCTTGGGACGGGGATGACCCTCGAACCGCGCACTGGCGCTGACGAGTCGACCTTGATCCTGCTGGAGTTCCCCAAGTCTGCCCCGAGCGGGAAGACCAAGGCACATGCTGTTGCGACGACCGCCATGCGCGTTAGCGACGATCCTGGACGGAGCCAGCATGATCAAGAACTCGAAGTTCCGGCCGTCAGGATCCAGGGCGAGAAGGGAGAGATCCAAATCTATGGCCCAATTTATCGGCCTCTGCGGTTTCGACTAGTTCCTAATGCAAAGAGGGGAGAGCAGACCGTGGTGGATAGGACATTCAAGTTGGAGAAGGTGCACGGAATGATAGTAAGTCACCTTTGGACGTGTTTCTCGCCTCTCACCACGAGACCCTCATGAGCGTTATCTTCCTTGGAGCCTGCCTGGTGTCTCTTCGGTGCGGTTATTGTTCGAGCTTGGCTGATCTTTTTTTTTTCCAACTTAGTACGAAGCTGATGAGGCCGCGCGCTGCCTCGTGTCGGGTAAACTGGAGTCCGAAACGATGCCATGGGCAGAGAGCATACTGATCATGGAGGTCATGGACGAAGTCCGTCGACAGGGCGGACTGACTTACCCCGATGCAATCGAGAGCACCGACTATCCTGTGAAACTGGCGGGGCGAAGCTGATTCGGCCGTTATCGCGTGGAAATCGCGACTACATCTACCATAACTTCAAGTCTACTAGAAAGGATCAGGATCACAGCAGGTCACGTGTCCTGTGATACAAACAATATGAAGAGAAAAGAGTACGCGTAAACTTCCTACTCGTGTTTGCTCTGCGTTGGGATTATGATTCCCATGAGGCCAAATCCCCTCTCCATGGGATCTCTCGGGATAAACCATCCGACTACAAGGAGAAGTGGAAGGCATCCGCCCAGTTTCGATTTGCAAAAAGGCCTCCCAAGAATCATTCATGGCGATCAAGTCGTAACTTGTTGGCGTCGTCCATTGGTTTCACCACCTGGTAGCGCCTCGAACAAAAGAAACTCACTTCATTCCTGATTCTCCTGATTCTCCTGGCCTCTCCAGCCAGAACCAACTCTCCCCTCACCTCTGGGCGCTTGCTCCCTGACCACCTTCCGTTCCCTATCCCCGCGCTGTTCTCTCGCACGATTCACCTTCAACGGACCACTCCAGCTGCTGCCCGATTGCCCATCCAGGGCTGCAATCACGGCGTCCACATCAGCCGCGTTCTCCAGGTCCACAAAGCAGTAGTAGTGGTTCCCTGGCTCGGACGCCTTGCTGGGGTGCGGGGAGATCAGCTTCGAGACCGCCGCGGGTATGATCCCTCCGAGATGTAGGGCGAAGAGGTTTTGGATTTCCTCGTCGACAGCGGATTGCGGCTCGATGCGCGGCAGGTTGCCAAAGTACAGACGTCGGCCCTCGGCTTGAGGAGCCGTGAAGTGCGCCGAGGCGTCTGGGCGTGTCCAGCGGTCGAATGTCGGCTTGTATTCCCCAGCTGCGGTAGATCGTTAGACTAGAAACAATTTGTAGACGGCAATGGGATTCAAGAAACAATGAGGTGAAGTAAGGGAAGCGGGATAGAATCGGGAAACTCACTTCTCTCGTCCTTCGACTCCCGTGCCCACCCCTTCTCGTAGCTTTTAACCCGAACCTCTCGGGTGCCGCCACTTCCATTCTGTCCCTGCCGCCTTGCAACGCCCGGGCTGACTCGGACTCCCCGTCCTAGCACATCAGCCCCGTTCAACTCGGAAATGGCGCGTAGTGCTTCATCTGCGGTGTCCACATCGACGAAGCAGTAGCTGGGATTCCGGCCTGTGAATGGTTCGGTCGAGATACTCACGTTGACGACGTTGAACCCGTGGGTGGTGAAAAGGGCCTCGATGTCGGATTTCTGTGCCGTGTAGAGCAGGTTGCCGACGTAAAGGCGCGTGCCTGGGGCTTCGTCGGGGGTGGGTTGTTGAGAAGGTGAATGTTGGCCACCATTGCTAGGGCGGCCTGGTCTGGCTCGCGGCTGCGTTTGTTCCAAGCGCGGCGAGTCATCCTTCTTGCGCCAGTTTGACGAGGCTGCCGAGCGGAATGTCTGGGGTTGGCGAGGTGGAGGCGTCGACGATGTTTCTTCCATGGCTGTTAGATGTATTGGAATGGCTCTTGGGAGGGTTGAAGGTGGGTAATCAAGTTAGCTGCAGGTTACAAGGGTGAGAGATCTCTAGCACAATTAGAGAGCAGAGTGAGGGTGACACTGCAAGATGATCAGTCCACGAGGCGAGGCGAGCAGATCCAAACTCAGCCCGGCCAAAACGTCCAAGACTGGGCTTTGAGGCCACAGTGGGATTCTTTGGCGGAAATTTTTCACAGAGCGGCCGGCAACGCCAAGACGCCAACATGAGGCAGAGTATTAGGCTTGTTTTGCGAGACAGAAAACTGCCTATTTGGGACGTTTATCAAGAGGATGATTCTCATGGAAAGATACTCTATTCTCAACCTCCGGAGCACTCTAACTCCAGCGGCAACGTGGCGTTCAATCAGGCAGGCTCGTCGTCAGATTCACTGCCAGCCAGCTTTGGGAAGGTGAATCTACTCACGCGTTCAAAATCTGGGGTCTTTCTGTCCGTCCAGACTCCCACAGACCGATGACCCACGGGGAACACGCCGTATCCTCGGGAGTCGATGGCGACCTCTCGATCCTCCCAGCCGAGGACATCCTTCCATCTCTCCCCGGCGTGTCGTTGGCCGACGAACATCATCTTTGATCTTCGGTCCCAGCTGTTGGTCATGATCACTGCGAGACCCGCGCCATCAGATTTCGATCTATGCCCAAGCCTTGTCCAGCCGATGCAGTCTGCCGCGTCGAGGTAATCTTTTTGAGCACCATAAGCGAAGAGCTTCCTTGACGCGATCAGGCGTGCAAGTTTACCCCCGCAGGCAGGCAGCCGAGGGCGGGGACCGTGGGTGCCGAAGACGTCGCCCCAGAAGACAGTGGGCGTGCCCCCGTACTGGCGGAGAAGGATGAGTGCGTACGCCAGTGGTACAAACCATTCTTCAACTGGAGCAGCCAGTGATTGAGTTTCTTGAGTGTCGTGGTTTGCAACAAACGTCTGCACTAGCAGTCAGCGGTGGATCAGCAAGCGGGTAACGGCGCCACAGGAAGGTAACTTGCTGCCCGCGAGGGAAGTCTTACGACAGCATGGGCATGGTCCCTCTGCACTAGCGATCCCTCAAAAACCCTCCTCAAGTCCCATCTCCTTCCCTTGGACAGTTCACTGAAATTATAGACCAACTGGACATCGAACAAACTCAGCTTGCCTTGACAATTCTTCAAGACCTCTTGTAATACGTCGCTATTGGCGTCCCAGTACTCGCCGACGAAAAACAACTCCTTACCCTGGGCCGTTGTCGTTTCCATATGAGAGAGAAAATCCGACAGGAAGGTCAAGGAGTAGTGTTTGATCGCATCCAGGCGCATTCCGCCAAGATTCAGGCTCGAGGTAATCCATGTTCCCCAGTTGAAGATGTCAGACCGGACGACGGGATGGGAATGGTCGAGATCGGCGAACATTCTGCAGAACCATCTTGTCAGTCTAATCCCCCCGGAGCCCAGCTGAAGCTGGATCTAACCTACAGATAGTCATAATTCCCCAGCTCCCTGCTAACATCACTCGCCCACTCGCTCCGTTTACCCTCGGCGATAAACTTGAACACCCCATGGTCCTTTGTGAGCGAGTCATAGTCGACGCCCGAGAAGTGTGTCCAGTCATGTTTGATGTCTGAATATTTGCCGCCTCGGCCGGGGAATGTGAACTTCGTCCAGGTCTCTAACTCGTGGATTACGGACAGGTGTTTGGTTCGGTCTATGTCCCGCGAGCGCCATCATCAGCCCAGGTAGCCCCATTATCGAGTGATTTATAGGGCAGGGTAGATCGCCAAAACCCACCATCAGAGTCAACTTTGACTCCCCAGCTCCTCTCTTTCCTATCGGCAGCAGCCTTATGGTTCAGAACGGCGTCCCACAGGATCCCGATCCCGTGCTCGGTTGCCTTTTGGCAAAATGCCTCGAGCTCAGCTTTAGTTCCCCATTTCGTCCGCGTGGAGTTCCTGTTATCTTTGGCATCAAATTCGCCTAGGTCCCAGAGATCATATATCCCGTAGCCGTTATCTTGGACAGACGTGGCTTTGCAGCCCGGGGGGAGCCAGATATAGCTAATACCGAGGGCAGAGAGATGGGGTAGAATTGCCGCGAGCAGTGTATAATGGCTGTGGCTCGAAGACGCCGAGGAAGGTGTAGACGTGTTTGGGGCAGGAAGATACCATTCGAATGACTGGAACAGTGTTTTGTTATCGGGGAGGGTGGGCATGGAATCTAGTTTGAAGATGGATAATCAGGAATTGGGGAGTAGCGAGAAAACTTATTTCCAGGAGACTCGATTCGGACGACAGTCATCAGTGCTGGGGCTAACAGGGAAAGGAATATCTCTAGAAGATAAAAAACTCCGTGGCTAGGCCGGTATCTCTCACCCTCAGCGTCTTCTCGCCGTCCAGCACCACCCAAAGTTCTCGCGAAGGAACTGAGTCGTTGCATTCTAAGCCACTGGCTGATCTTTCTTGAAGGCAAATCCCCAGGGTTATGGCCTATGTTAGGAGCCTCACTGAAGGGACGTGGGAATCGCACGACTCAAGGAGATTGAAAGCAAACCGATCCTTCACTCAGCACCAAGCAAGATGGAGGTGAGGAGACGTAACACCTTGGCTGATTCTAAAGATAAAAGCTCGCGAATGAGTTGAGAAAAGAGCTAGTCGACGAGAGACCGGAACCTAATTGTATTCTCTCGCATTATCGGTGCCTAACATACCCATGTTAGGTTATGGATGGTTGGCGGGGCAAGACTGCAGCCTGCAGAAAGGTTGACGTAGATGAGTTGGAGGGTTTGGAGCGAGGAAATACGCTCTCGACATTTTAGGTCTGGGGCACCACACACGTGACCTTGGGGAAATACCCAGGGATCCGGAGCGCCAAGGACCTGGAACCATCCCAGCGGGCCTGGGCTTGCCTGGACTTATGTAATCTCGATGTGACTATTTAACCTAATCTACAGCTTGGTTATTGATCAGCTGACATCCTCCGCCTGTTGTGAAACATAGATCGCCTACTTAGCCGCCCCTGGATCAATGTCGGTGTACAGGTACAGTGCGACCTCGTCCTTCCTGTTCACCTCTTCCAGTGCCCAGGCCACGGGATCCAAGTTCGTTCCCCCCAGACTCTCATAAGAAGTGAGAGTTCCTCTTCATCTTCAAGCCAACAAAATCGGCCTTTTGGTGAGAGACGTACAGCAACAATGGCCCAGGTAGACGAATTCGACTCTCTGGTTGGCGCTTTCAACGCATCGTCCCAATTGATTCGAGAACACCTCCTCTCGCAGCAAGACCGCAGCAATGACAAAGAGGTGCCTTCTCCTGAAGTCAAGAGGGCAAACGAGGCCATTTTAGAGGCAATGGCGAAGATGCAACGATTGCTCGTGGACCCAGTTGAACTCTGGTCCCAGACGACCATCAACGTGGGTGCAAAATGTGCCCAATTTGGTCAATCTACTTAGCAACCCATGCTTACTGGATTTCTAAAACAGTATCAGCACTTGGCCTGCCTCCGCTGGATTCTGCACTTCAACATCCCTTCCGCCATTCCGCTAGACGCACCCATTTCTTACACTGCTGTCTCTGAGTTGGCTAAGGTCCCCGAGCATCACCTCCGCCACATCATTCGCATGTCCATGACAAACGGCCTCTTCCGGGAACCCTCGCCAAACATGCTGGCCCACACTCCATTGTCTGCCCACTTTGCCACAACACCAGTATATCTCGAAACCATGCTGTTTCTGACGGAGACGTCATCTCCTACAGCACTGAAGATGGCCGACATGACGTCCCAGTATCACGGTAGTGAGAAACCGTCTGAGACCGCCCACAACATCGCCATGGGAACGGAGATGCCCTTTTTCCCATATCTAAGTAGGAACCCCACCATTGCTGCTCGATTGCAAGCAGCAATGAAGGCGCTTGGAGGGGCCGAGGAGACGCACACCAAACATCTTGTCGACATGTTTGATTGGGCAGCACTGGGCGAAGCAGAGGTTGTGGACGTATGTCAAGGATCCCGCTTACCCATGCACTCCCTCGAGATTCCCTCATGTTCATGGATTCTGTGACTGACACTCAAGTTGCATCCAGATTGGTGGCTCAACGGGTCACGCCTCCATAGCCCTTGCGCAATCCTTCCCATCCTTGACTCTTACAGTACAGGACCTGCCTATGGTAATCGGCAAAGCCACATCGATACCGCTCCCTCCCATAGTCAAGAGCCGCATCCGTTTCGTTCCCCACGACTTCTTCCAGCCGCAGCCGCCGACATCAAGTTCCACCTCAGTCTTCCTCGTCCGCCTGGTTCTACAGAATCATCCCAAGTCCGCTGCCCAGACCATCCTGCGTAACATCGCAAATGTGATGAAACCCGGAGCTTTGATATTACTAAATAACCATGTCCTCCCTGAGCCGGGGACTATTAGTCTACGCAAGGAAGCATTGGAGAGAGCGAGGGACCTGTTCATGCTCCAGGCTATGAACGGGGCGGACCGGGCGGAAGGGGAATTCAAGGACCTTGTTGAGGGAACCGGGCTAGCACTCAGGGTCAGAGAGGTGATCCGCAAGGAGGGGAGTGCGTTGTCTCTGATTGTGGTTGAGAAAGTGTAAGGGCAAAGGGATAACGCACATAAAGGCCCAAGCGAAAACCTGATCAGAACATTGGAGTGCCCACTGGACTGCAGGAATTCTACCACTTGTGAACGCCTGTCAAGGACATTCACTTCAATAAAAACGATCAAGAGAGTGCCGCTTCGAAATCATGCCATAGAATACACCGGAATCCAGCTGCTAGCCTTGGATACCTGTTGCTAGAATGGTATTTTTGAGCTGCTGAGGAATCTCATTACATGAGTGGAAACCCTGGAACAATACAATCGCCTCAAGAGTATAGTATTTTCAAAGGAGATGTTGTGCAGGGATTTGCATTCTAGTCTTCCTATCATTCTGACCTGGCAGATCCAATGGCAAAGACAGGTCGAAAACGACAGTTTAGTATCTCCAGGGTGTCATACCGCCTGATTCACTGAAATGATCGAGTTGATGAGTCCTTCATCATGGATCTGGATGACCATCCCGCTCGTCGAATTCTAGGGCCCTCCAAAAGCCTTCTACTAGAAGTCTTATACCCTCGTCAGAACTGGTACTTGAACGCCGGCGAGCGGTCGGTAAACTCTTCCGGAGGGTCAACGACTCCCTGGGCACGTGCATCGGCCTTCGATGCCTCTCGTCGCGAATATAGGACTCGGAGGATGTTGAAGATGATGAAAGCGAACGCCAGGCTGCCGAGCGACCAGGAATGTCCCAGAGTGAACTTCGGGGCATCTGTGGAGGCGTAGATTTGGCCCTGTTGAATGTTAGTGAGAGGGTCGGGGAATGTTATGGGCCTGGAGGTTCTTCAAGACGTTGTTTGAGGAACATCAGCAGGCGCGGTTCGAGAAACGGGGGATCAATACCGAGATTATTCCGCCCAGATTTGTCATTGTCAACTGGAGACCTAAGCGAGGAGAGATATCAGTACGAGTCTTAAATCATACCGAGCAGTAATGAGATGAGACCGCGGGTGTTGAGCGGCGTGTTCAAGTTGTGTTGTGTGAAATTTAGCTGAGCCGAACGTCGACAAGATATTGAAATGTTCTCACCTAAACTGGCCGCCCTTTTTCCATCCGGGGCCACATTTCCCGACATCCAGGCAATGTTACCACCTGTGCAGAGGTAACAGGCAGTGGAAATGAGATATGTGGCGAAATACAGTACGCCGACGGGCACATCGGCTAGAAGAATCGCATATCCCGCAATTCCGATCGGAGCACAGATGACCATGACCAAAAAGCGTTTGTGGTATCGGTCTGAGATGACGGCCCCGACAGCGTAGACAATCGCTCCCCACAGATTGACTGGAATGACGAGGTATTGGGCTTGCTTAGTCGAGTAATGGAAACCGTCCTTCAAAATGACGGGGAGGAAGGTGCCGAATCCATAGAGGATCGTGACAACGGCAATCTGGCTGACGCCATGAAGCCAAGTCTTGGTGTCTTTCAGGGCGAGCTTCACATCCTTCATCTTATAGTGGCCGTCACCACCGCTATAGGATTCGGACATCTCGGCACGAATGGCCATGATCTTCTTGTCTTCGTCATTCAGGAAATACGCCGTTTGGTAGTTCTTCGGGACCAGTTTGATGCAGGCAAGTGCCACCACAAGGGTGATGAGACCCTCTAAGATGTACAGCCAACGCCATCCAGCATAGCCAGCGACGCCGTCCATGTAAAGAATACCGAAGGCGATGAGCCCTCCGAAGGCACCGGAGAGGGCTGAGGCAACTGGTTTCCAGTCAGCAAATTGGAGAAACAGAAACGCAATTCAGGCCCGTACTGAAGAGGTAGGATATTCTTTGGGCCAGCTCTTCACGCCTGTACCAATTAGCGAGCAAAAGTGTCATCGTTGGGAACAAAACCCTGCGTGGCAAGTTAGTGATGGACTGAGATCGACGTCGGTTTGCCAGTGGGAGCGCATACCCTTCAAAAAAGCCTAGCAGCAGTCTGCACACACAGAGCCCACCAAAGTTCTGGATGAAGCCCATCGACATGCAGACGAGTCCCCAGCAGAAGGCAATGACGGGGATGACTCTGTGGAACTGCAGGCGTTTGACAAAGATGGACGATGGGAACTCGGCTAAGACATAGTTGATGTAAAAGATCGACACGGCCGTCTAAGTTCTTGAGTTAGTAACAAGATAAGCTCACTCTCGAGGGTCATCTCACGTTGAGCTGGTTGCCCTTCAGACCAATCTCAACAGCCATCCCTTGGGTCGCCGCGAATCCAATATTGCCCCTGTCCAAATAACTAACCAGCATGAGAAGCATCATGGTAGGCGCGATATAGAGGTCTAGCTTCCGTCTCACTTTGGCCTCTTTCTTTTCGAATTCAACTATCGCTTGCGGACGACCATCTTCAGCGAATTCCTCGATTTCCGTCACGGGCTTGAGCTCGTCAGAAAAGCTCCCGGAGGCGTGTTGTTGGTGGTCCATTGTAGTTGTGAAGAAGGCTGCAGATTAACTTGACGGTCCAAAAACTGAATCCGAGGAGCATCCTCTAGTTTGTCTTAGAAAAAGGCCGCCTCCTTAAGACTTCTGCTCAAAGAGTTGGAGTATCGGCATGGTACGGCATAGTACGGCATGATCGTTGTTCGCACGTGGGGAAATCTCATAGTACACGCTCCTGTAAACGTCAGGCGACGGTTAGCGATCAACTGGAAGAAGGTCAGCCCAGAAACCCGGCGAGATGCCTGGTCACCGTCAGGGGTCAGTTCGACACAGCGGGACTCGAGAGGTCACGATGACCCGCCATAGGCTTTTACTCCTGCCCCAGCTAGGTTATGTCCGTGGCTTCTATGTCTCGAGGGCCTATCACAACCTTGTCAGAGCTTCCAAATCAGACGATAGGCCACAGGTTTGCCACCAACTCGGCAATGATCAACGGCCTTTGCTTTGGCTAAATAATCCATGATAATCCTGCAAAGTCCTCTTTAGTAAGCAGTGTCGTCCTGAGATGCACCCTTTTGTGGAGCCAAATGCGGGGATTGGGGGAGTCTCCAAACGGCAGTTGTTAACCCAGTCGGTTTCTTGGAGAAGCTTGAATGCTACTCTGCAACCATTCCCGGCATAGGCATCTTGTTTGGGCCCACCAGGTGGTCGAGAAATCAAAGTAGATATCCAAGGGGGTTTTTCGCGAGAGACGGTTACTGGGTATGAAGGGTGTATTCTCAAAAGATAACTACCTTTCTTTCAGCCTTGCCTGCTAAGATCTCTTCCTGAACAACTTTTATCATGCGTTTCCAAGCTGCTGCGCTAATATTGGGGCCGCCACATTCGATGTGTGTAAACTCAGTTGAGTTGCAATCTCCAAGACTTCCATGATTTCTTCGGGCGTGCCGCCATAGTTCAGGACGTTTTTCATATGTAATTTGAGACCAGGGACGTAAAGATGGGTGGCCGCGGCATCGAAGGCACAGTATATCAGTTCTTTAATCTAGGAGCACGTCAGTCACCCCGAATGTAGAGTGTCTGGAGTGCTTTCTAGGCTTACCTTTGGCTCCAAGACCCCTCCACCTTTGCCGGAACCATCCACATCCTTTAGCCAAGGCACGGACGAGAAATTCAGGTACGCCTCGAAAAACTCGGGATCCAGGGCTAGAAAGTCTTCCCAGAATGGATGCCAATAGCCTCGATTCTTCGTAAAGTCTGCCTTCAACTTCTCCCGCTGAGCATCGAAGGGCTTTCCCACTGCAGGATGTTTCTCATAGATCCCCTCCTCTTTCATCACCTCGACCAACAAAGGAACACCAATGTTGCAGGCATGGATACCAAGAGTGCCGGTGAGCTCGATCACCTCTATTATCTCAGCAGAAGTGGCACCCTCTTTAAGGGCGGCATCAATATGTTTTCGAATACCCGGTACGTAGAGATGGGTAGAAGCAGCATCGACAGCGATAGACATGAACTGCTGGATCTTCGGAGACAGGTGTTTCTTCTTTCGGGGAACTGCAATGAGGCTCACACTTGCCTCGAATAGTTCAGGACTGAGTTTTGCGATGCTCTCCCACGTTTCGTCCCATTGCGCATCTCCCAATTGAGAAACAAAACTGCGTTTCAGCTCGGCTGGGTCTTTCGTCAAGGACATGGTGATACGTTGAGCGAAGTTTGGAGCCCAATATTCCAAGAGCGGCAAGCACTTATCAAGTGGTCACCAACCCGGTCTGTGGTTTCTTTTGTAGGATCTGAACAGATGTGGAGTCCGGCCTTGAAGTTTCCGAATATTTTCTGGTAGATCTTTCCTGATCCACGGTGGCCTAATTTATGTACCCAGTAGGCCGAAGATAGCAGCAGAGCTTCCCGGTAGATTATCAGTTGGAGAAGCCAGTTCGAAGAAAGATGCCAGGAGCGGGGTGAAAGGTGGAATGGGAGCCCTCGGCCCCTCTTGTCGGGTCTCGAAAAAACTGGGAGGGGCTGGCACTCCCACATCTCATTCAGAAGCTCCAAGTGAGTGTGTGGAGAGGCTATGTATCATGGTTGGAACCTCGGGTCTAGAGGCGACGACAAAGGACACTGTTAAAGTCGCAGAAACCACTTCTTCCTAGTCTCCACTATGAATCAAGAATGCTATCTTCCTTCCGAAGGTTTTACGGTTTACCTCTCGCTCCCAGTTATTTTCTAGCATTACTGAGTAGTGTATAGGGCTATCACAGGTAGTTCTACCATGTAAACAAGCATCGAGGTCTTTGTAGATCTTTTTGAATTTGTGTTGCATTCCTAGGGCAGAGATTGCCCAAAGAAGCGAGATCGATTGTTGATATCTTCTTCCCACTCATAATCATGGGCAAATATAACCTCGACGCCATTCGCCTCGAGCTCTTGAATGCGTTGAATCGTCTGCTCGGCAAGCTTTTTGTCGGCGTGAATACAACAGATATGGTTTTCAGCATCGAGCCATTCGCCAATTTTCCTCTCGTTTCTCATGATTCTCCGGTCGTGGCAGGCATCTCCAGCCAGGTACACACTGCTCGAAGGGCCCGTCTTTGCCAACAGATTGATATGCCCGGGGAGGTGTCCCGGAGAGTCAACAATGTATAAACTGCCATCGTGGAAGACATCAAGAGTTCGAGGTAGATTGCCGAGTGATGTCCATTCCTGGACGAAGTCGGGGCGGCTCGTCTTAACCTCGGGTTTGCTCCCCTCGTTCTCTAGCACCTCGTACGGATTGGACAGGTGAATTGTCCTATCGGCGGGTAGCAGGTCAGCCTCGAAGAAGGAATGACTTCCTCGCAAGGCACCGGTGCCTTCAAGCACAGCCTTCGCGCCATTACCGACCACGAAAGTACTTTTGGAGAAGTCACGAGGCTCCCCAACGTGATCCCAATGGACCTACAGAGCCGCTTCAGTCTCAGTCAACCCCCTCGGTTGGGAACTTACGTGAGAGTAGATTACATAGTCAATATCATCGGGAGTGAGACCACCAGCGGCAAGGCTTTTGGTAACATCGGGCAGAGTATTTAGCGGCATTCTTGTCTCCATGTGCCTCTGGATGGGTTCAGGGTACCGCTTTGGATCCCGTCGAAGGCCCAGGTCGAAGACGATGCGAGTTTGGTGATTCGTTTCGGCATCTTGATGGACGACCAAGAAGGCAAGCGATGGCACCGTCCTCTGAGCGGTCTGAGATGCTGGGAGGACGAAAAACCGTTCGGGCAGAGAAAAGTGGCCTGCCTGAAGAGCGAATACTTGGACGGTAGCTTCAGACGCGCTTTCTGGAGGCGAGGGAGGGGCTTCCTTCAAGTAGACAGAAGCCATGCCGACTTCGAAGCCTCAATGAAGATATCTCAAGGTATCAACATCGTCGACATGACGGCGGGTCAATGTTTTCATGAAAACATTGACGGCAGCAGCATCACGCGGGTAGCTGGTCCCACATTGACCCGATTTGGAGCGTTGGGGTAAGATTCGCTCCGCGAGATTCTCCAAGGATCGGATCCTGGACAAGTGGACGGCGGGAGGCTGCCGCGGCCCATTGCGGGTTCAGTAAGTGGGAGGAAGACGCCGAAGGGGGTGCCTGTGACTATCGCTGGGCACCGTAGTAGATATTGGGCCCTCAGCACTCCGTCCTATATAATATCGGGTGGGATGAGAGATGTCTCCTGGAGAAGACCATGCCCGACCTGTAAAGTATCACCAGCTCCAAGCTCAAAACCTCGTCGACCATCCTTCGAGCCCAAGGTCAAGTCGGGGGCGCTGTTTTCGGGAGAGTCACGTACCTGTCTACATAGTATGTGGCCCGATGTATTCATGCTCGTCGAGGCCACAATGCTGCCGTACGACTTATTTCAAGGGATCCTTGGACCCGATGCCATGAATCGAAGCCCAAGGGCCACTTGGCCCCCCGCTCGCGCCACTCGACCCCTCTGTTCGCCCGCGCAAGGCCGCCCTCGGCCTAGCCCTCGGCCTCGCAGTGGCGAAGGCGAAGGCGCCCCGCAAACTCTGGTTCTGGATTCTAGTGTTTGGCTTGTCCAAGGACTTCCGATTAACACGCTGCTTGACCTTTCTGCTTCCGTAATTCCTTCGTTAAGTACAGAACCCTACCTAGTCCCCCCACCCGAAACCTTTCCCCAGTGCTTCAATCTTGCCCCGAATGAGTCCAATTTCCATCCATCTTCCGTCCACCGAGGGAGATTTCCCAATCCCAAGCGCTGAGTCCTAAGTACCAGGTACTCCAATGTACTATGTAATTGCTGCTGCACGTCCTTCCGCTAGCATCCAGACCCGTCTACCCCATGCTTGAGGGGAGTGTTGACGTCGAGTTGGACGGCCAGGATCAGGAGCCGGCCCCCAAAAAGCCCAAGAGGTTTCAGTGTCAGCATTGCCAGAGGTTCTTTGCCCGTCTCGAACATCTTCAACGGCATGAGAGAACGCGTAGGCCAGCCCGCCATGTCGATGAGACCACTGTCTAACTCCGTCCGCAGATACTAGAGAGAAGCCATTCGCTTGCACGCAGTGCGAAAGCAAGTTCACGAGAAGGTACTTAGTACATCCTCAATTGCGACTGAGAGCCTTGGTCGTATCAAGGCAACGTCGCTAACGCATTACAAGCGATTTACTTGTTCGACATGAAAGGCTCAGCCATGATGCTGAACGCTGGAGCAGGGCTGGCCGAGGCGACAGCGGCGACAATGGGGTCAACGGCAACCCGACGACGTCTCACAAACGAAAGCAGGCTGAGAAGACGCCGTCGCTAGAACTCCCCGACGCTTCCACCCTGACTTCCCCTGGGTACGGCGAGGGCCACGGGCTCGTCGCCAACTTCATGTCGACAAACCCAAACCCGAACCAGCCCACTGGACACTCCCCAACAAGCCACGATCTCTCCTTCGCGACCTTGCTCATGGCCGCCGAACATGCGCAGCCTCAGGATACTCAAGTCCACGCAGCTGCTATTGGCCAGGCCAATCACCTCACTGGGTCCATGTTCCCGGTCCAGGATCAGTTCCTGCCTGCACCCACCCCGCAACCGTCAATGTCGGCGCCAATAGGCCACTTCAATGGCATGACCGGCTTTGATTTCGAAGACTCCCTTCAAGATCTGGCCAATTTTATGGACAACGGGGGTCTCTCCTCGTACCACTTCTCATCACTGATCAGCGCCCAGCAACCGATTCCCTTCTTCTCGCCCGAGTCTCTGAATCATACAGGAGAGCTACTTCCTTCGACGGAGCCTCGTCCACCTTCGCGTGCCGTGCAGAATACCGATCAACAGGAAGACTCGAGTTCCTTCTCGCGGTTTGGTTCCCGCCTTCCGTCGCTTCAGCCAGAGGAGAGCCCCGCGGCACCACCAAATGAACAGACCAGTGGCCAGAAACCGCTAGCCGACATCAACCTGGAGGACAGGCAGGCGGTAGCCCTGAAATTGGCCGAATTCGTCCATGCCGTCCCCAACAGCTTCCAGCTTCCTTCACGACTGGCACTTTCTCGATACCTCGCCGGCTACATCAATGGCTTTCACGAGCACCTCCCTTTCCTCCATATCCCGACGGTATCGGTCAACAACTGCTGCATTGAGCTCATCCTCGCGATGGCGGCCGTTGGAGCGCAATATTGTTTTGAAGGCCAGAAGGGGGTCGAGCTTTTCCACGTCAGTCAGGCGATCGCGATGCAGCGAATTCGCCAGAGAGATGCCAGGCTGGCCACCTCGCACCGAAGCGAGTCATCTTCAGGGTACACCAAAACCAGCGAATTCTTCGCCACCGGCGAAACCCCGCGGAGCGGGTCGTTGTCTGGGTGCCTGGGACTCCCGTCCCAGCCGGATCTGGAAGCCGGGACGCAGGGTGAAGACCTAATCCAGACCGCTCAGGCATTATTACTCCTCATGGCCATGGCCACCTGGGCCAAACATCGCGAGATTCTCCGTGAAGCGCTTGCCATTCAAAGTGTGCTCGCAACCTTGGTCCGTGACGACGGTTTCAAGAGCGAACCGATGCCTGACGACATTACGTGGACCGACTGGATCCGACGTGAAACGACAAAACGCACCAAATTCATCGTCTTCTGTTTCTTCAACCTCCAGACCATCGTGTACAACATCCCGTCTCTGATCCTGGCATCAGAAGTCGATCTTACCTTGCCATGCAACGCCGCTGAGTTCAAGGTGTCGACAGCTGCCAATTGGAAGGAACTCCGCGCTCGATCAACGCCGGAAGTCGGCTTTCAGGTCGCGTTGCAGCGCCTATTTTCTCGCGGGGGGAATCAAATCAACGCATACAACTCGTCTCTTGGGAATTATGTCTTGGTGCACGCGCTACTCCAACACATATTCTTCGTCCGTCAAATATCTCGCTACCGCCTCGACGGCCAGGGCGAGCTCCAATCCGATGACGTCGCTGCCATTGAACAAGCCTTGCGGAATTGGCAGCTTGCATGGAAACGTAACCCTGAATCCTCCCTGGACCCGATGAACCCCAACGGCCCCGTGACATTTAACTCGACCGCCCTGCTACGCTTGGCATATATCCGGCTGAACGTCGATCTGGGGCCCGGCCGAGCACTGGATACGCGCGACCCGGTGCAAATTGCCAATGCATTCCGTGACAGCCCATCGGTGAAGCGCACACCGAAGCTTGTCCGTGCCGTTTTACACTCTGCTCACGCCCTCAGCATCCCGGTCAAGATCGGCATCCACCTAGTTGCGCAGACTCAGACCTTCATGTGGTCGATCCAACACTCTCTGTGCACCCTCGAATGTGCCTTCCTGCTGAGCAAGTGGCTTGAGGCGCTGAGCCTCCCCGATACTGGCCCGACGGTGACGGTCGACGAGCAAAAGATCGCGACGCTGGTCAAGACAATGCTAGACGAGACTGAGTTTGCCATGCCGGTCGACGTGCCCATTGATTCACCCGCTGCCTTGAAATACTTGAGCGCAGGCGTGTTGCGGGTGTGGGCACAGGTTTTCCGAGGTGCGCAAACATGGGCGATTGTTGACGTGATTGGGACTAGTTTGAATATCTATGCGGATATGCTCGAGGCGGGGTGAATTATAGGGTAATAATACATAGTCATGAGCAATAATAGACCGAGTTGTCGATGTTTCTAACAATATATATTCTTCTTGCACAATTTCCTTCACAATCGACCATAGGATGTGGAGAACAGGGCTTCCCGTTCGCTCAGCCGTACTTAAGCCACATGCCGGTCAGTTAGTACTAAAGTGGGTGACCATTTGGGAATCCTGGCTGTTGATTGTTTTTGTTTTCTTGGCTGGCAGTCCTGAAAGTGAAGTGCTGTGGTTCTTTTTAAGGAAATCATGGAAGACATTTTGTATTTTCTCTCGACGGCCGGTCACGGGTGGCCCGTTGGGGCCGAAAACCACTTGGACTCTCGCAACCTCTAAATTCCATTCCTTGCATCAGCAAATACTCCGTTGATCACCTGGCACCGTTGAGTCTGCGAGTTGCCAGTTTGGCCAATCTCAAAGCCGGACTTGCTGATGTTGAAGATGGTCCCTTGGTCCCCATAAACGGGCCAGTCCTGACCTTCCGACGCAATTAGGGTATCGGCACCATACAGAAACTCTCCAAGATATTTCTGGAGGCCTCTCGCAATGTCGATACTCTCGACAGGTGTCGTGGCATTGTCGGTGAAGAAATAGTCTTTACAAGAATCATATTAGCCAGGGAATATCGATGTCGAGACACACTACTTCATAGTTCAATTTACTCACAAAGTAAATCAAGTCCATGGCTTGCTGGAGGTATCGTCATAACATATCGCCTTGTTCTGCCACTTGCTTTTTCTGCCATGGCTATGGAGTGGCATACAAATATCGCATCTGCAGTCCATTGCCAGGCCAGCTGTTCGGGCGCATCGGCCGGGTATTGGTATAAAGATTCGATCATGTTTATGGTCTCGTCCGTCGCCGATGGGATGATTCTTCGAACAAGCCCTGGGAACGCTCCTGGCATGCCTTGGTCTGACGAAGTGATTGACCCCTTTTGAGGTTCAACCGGGTGTCGGTCAGCTCTCGCTTGATGTGCAATTTCGCACGAAAATGCCGGTGTGGGAAAGCTATTTGCACTTGCCTCATTACCCATGTTTGCAATAACCAGTCTCTTCAATCTTCCAAGATTCTTTACTAGCGATGGATTTGCAATGGGTAGATCTGGAACCGCTTGACTGTCTACCACTGGACCAAATCCGATACCAGGACCGAGGTTCCCACCGCCACTGAGACTTGGAATGTCGTTGATAAGGTGCCGGTTCGCCTCCCGAAGCCTGTTGACGCTTAAATCCTTCAGGCAGGCGAACGAAGAGCAGTTTGCCGCATCCAGGACGGACTCGAAGACCTCCTGCCGTCGTTCCGTTACGTTCCTTTTCAAAGAAAGTGCCGAAGATGAGATGAATGCCTGCTGGAACGGCAGTGGCGAGCCTTCTAGACTCGGGCCAGTCGCCAGAAGTTCAACGATGGATCCTCCGGTGCTCTCACCCATGGCAGTCACTCTCTTTGAATCGCCGCCGAATTTCCTGATGAATTTCTCCGTCCATCGAAACGCGGCAAGGCCGTCATAGAGGCCGTTGTTAGGGTCTGTTTCGGCCTCTAGAGAGGACGATGACCATCCATACAGACCCATTCGATAATTACTTGCAACCAGAACGAAAGGCTTTCCTTGAGAGAGAAGCTCATCGAAGAGGCCCAAGGGTGCGAATGCAAACTCCTTGCTCCCGAATGAGTAAGCGCTACCATAGAGCCAGTGAAGCACGGGCACGGGCGTGGGATTGGATAGAGCTCCCTCGAGGCAAGCAACACTGGCTGGGACATAGACATCGAGCATTAAACAATCTTCGCTTCCAAACGCGGTGCCGTTAAGCCCCGGGAACAAAAGTCCTGCGCCTTCGGGAACTGCACTGACACATCTGGTGTCAAATTTGTACTCGCCTGTCTGTATCTCCGTGGTCTTTCCCGTCGACGCCTGGAATCTCGCTCTCTGGAATCGTGTGTCACCAACCGGAGGGTCTGCAAACCGGATGTTTTTGTACACGTTGATGATCCGGCCTTGAGGAGTGGTGTTGTGAAAAGTAACTTCATGGGTGGCGTATCCCAGGTCGATTGGCCTAGGTGTACAGAGGGATCCTGTAGCAGCCGGCAATGTCGTTGTTGTTCCCAAGGGTATGAGGCCGAGTATAGCCCGCGGCAGGAGGTGCATGTTGGCAAATTGATTGATGAGGCGATGTAAGGCCAGGAGTTATTCTGTTTGATGATACAAATTCTATTGCACCTCGAACTTCACCTAGTAAATTGAACGTTCGAGTCAAGACATTGACAACAACTTGACAGGCTTCTGCACCACATATATATCTTTTGAACTGCGTTAATACTAAGTAGTAAGCCTGGTCAAGGTCTGTCTAAGACACGGGTTTATTTACCAGGCACGATCAGGATAGTGCTCGTATCAATGTACAAACATGGATCTGTGGTTTAGTCCTCTTTGCATGGCCAGGTTTCTCGTCAGGAAATCACCGTCAGTGGTTCAACAGTCTGAAACGTTCGCCGAAAGAGGAAACCGAAGATGCAGGAAGTGGAGCCCGTAAGTGCCCGTTGAACCCTGCGTCGAGGCTGCAGTAAGTAGGCTGTGCCGTCGTATTCGGACTTCGCCAGACTAGGCATGCCAACTTGAAATCACAGGGTAGCGACATATTAAGTCACTGGTTTAGATCACAGAGGCGTTTTCATCCGGTGCAACTCTCGGTTTCCTCTCCCATATGCTCTCCAGGCTCCAGCTTCACATTAAGCAGTATGCCCTACGCCGAGATGGATGTGGACGCGAGAAGAGGCCTTCATGTCCTGAAATTCCCCAGTGGGCGAGGTGAACCCTTGACAAGTCAACTTTATCGCCCAACGCGAAGCCATACGAAGTCAAGGGATGGATGCTTGCGGTGCAAACAGCGGAAGGTCAAGGTATGTTCTACTTGGTGTCATTCCACAGTCTGATTTTATCAGAAACCACGGCCAGAGCTGATTCCGCAGTGTGACCAAGAAAAGCCAAAGTGTGGTCCCTGTTCACGACGACACGGCGGTTGCCTCTATGTTCCTGTGAGCAGTGCCGGTCCCACTGTTCTTTGGCCCGGTGAGAAGAGCCCGCCGGTCTTGGTGCAGACGTCCAATTTCTTCGGCATGAACGATCTAGGTCTTTTGCATCATTTCATCACAGTGACGTCTCCTGATGTCCTGCTGAACACAGCAAGGAAGAGGATGATCATGACCCAGGAAGTTCCACGGATTGCATTTGAGGTCGGTTCCCCAGCACCCTCTGTTTGCGGTTGGTCAAGACCACTGAATAGATTTGGCGACTCCTAGCACGCCCATGTCATGCACGCCGTGCTTGCAGTTTCGGCAGCCCATCGACGCATCATATCCGCCGAAGCCCAGCAGTCCTGTGAAGAGCTGGCTCACTGGACAAGCGCGGCCTCGATGTTGCGCCTCACATTGGGCCGAGACTGGGACCACGAGGCTGATGCCGTCTTGACAACTTCCATGTTCCTGAGCATTCTGTCTTTCATCGACGAAGAGCCTCCAAGCTGCGCGACTCTGGATTCAACAGTCCGCCAAACGAACCTATCGTCATTCTCCTGGTTCCAGATCCAGATCGGCCTAGTACCGCTCCTCGACCGCTCTTCGACCCGGGCTTCAAGCCGCGTTTGGCTTCCGTTCTTTCAGGACGCTGACCCAGATCTCTCCAACCTGTATGACGATCGGCCGGGCACCGAGGACTTATCCCCCGAGTTCGTCAGGCTCTTTGAAATATCCTGGGACTCGCAATGCGATGACCATCCTTACCTCAGAGTCTTGCGCCGGGTCTGCCGGCTGTCAAAGGTACCAAGGTCTGCAGACAATGTCCTGAAGTTGATGCAATTCGTGCAGGGCGTTTCGTGTGAGTTTATGCACCGACTTCAGCGGCTGGATCCACGCGCGCTGCTGTTGTTTGGCTATTGGCTCGGTTTTCTCTGTGATGTCGGGCTCTGGTGGTGTCAGGCCCGGGCACGGAGGCAGTGCAACGCCATCTGCGACTACCTATCCAGATGTCATCCCGACATGGTACCGTATCTAAGCCTTCTGAAGACATCTTGTGAGTGGCCAAGTGGGAAACAGGGATAGAATTATTAGCCTCAGATATAGAGCCTGGTTAAGTACATCCACGACGTTTCTGTTCGTCTCCCGTGTGCCACGACTGCAATCCGATCCGGGCTTTATCACTCCCTATTTTGAGAAACAGTTCCTACCGCTTACTCTCATTCAGCCACTTGTAGACCACCCGTGCATCCTTTCCCTTGTATCGCTCATCATTCATCGCCTCGTCGAAAGCCTGGAGGGTCGGAGTGTCTAGAATTGTCCTCGCGCCGACCATCTCCGCCAGCGAACTGCCCATCTCCAGAACGTGCTTGCACAGCTCGATGCGGAACCCACCTTCGTATCCCCTGCTCGCCGGCGCGTTAGCATGAATGCCGGGGACGGGGTTAGACTGCGATGTGACCCAACACTGGCCGCCGGAAACGTTGATGACATCGGTGAGAAGCTTCAAGTCGAGATTCATTTTGGCACCAATGTTGAGTGCCTCGCTGGCCGCCAGACTCGTGATGGCCGAGAGGTAGTTGTTGATGACTTTGAATGCCGTTCCGGCACCGACATTGCCGCAGTGGAAGATGCTGTCCTTCTTGCCCATATACTGTAGATAGGATTTGGCATGCTCAAAGGGCTCCGATGACGATGCGCCAACCATGAAGGTCAATGTGCCTGCCTCGGCACCCATAGGCCCGCCCGACACAGGGGCATCTACAAAATCCAAGATCGCGCCCGGCCCAAGTTTGGAGGCCGCTTCCGTGGCCGCCGCGGCCACTTTCAGGATGGTTGCAGTCTCAATGGTTCCGCACTCCATAATGAGCTTCTTCTGCGGGTTCGATTTGGACGCTTCAATGCCACCGGCAATGATTCCAGTGGTGGGATCCAGATAGACTTTCTCTACAGACGGAGCGGTGGGAAGCATTGTGATTACGGTGTTGGCCCTTTGAATGGCGTCAAAGCCGCTGCTTATTCGTTCAATCGGCCCCTTGCCGGCCATTTGCGATTCGAACTTGGAGAGCGCATCGGTTGAGACGTCGCAGATCAGAAGAGTAGATGTCGCAGGTAACTTGGTGCGAAGATTGACAGCCATTGAATAGCCCATCACTCCCAGACCTGTTCAACGTCAGCCACCGGTCCGCTCGCATTTCTGCACAGTTCCGACTCTTACCAATAAAGGCAACGGTGTTTTCGGCGGACGCCATGCTGCTTTACTCAGCGAGGGCTGTATGATATGGAAACCGGGTTTTAATACACCTAGTATTAAAATTGTGTGTGCTGAGTTAGATGACTTGTATCTTCATCACCAGTTTGGATCTTGCCACCCATTGAGATGTGACACCCCGACTAAGTAAGTATTTCCGTTGCTGGAATGACCAAAAGGTCTGTAGGACCCCTCTTTTCCTCCACCTCGGAACTCGGGCAGACTCCGATCAATCATAGTCTTCGAGTGCCTTTTCCGCCGCAGGGGGACGCATGTGGCGCCGGCACAGTGTCTGTGGAACTTCCCCAAGCTGGGTTTGGGAATTGGAGAAAGATGAAAGATGAAGATCGGAGTGGGGAAGGGGAGGGGGGTGGCAATGCAACAAGTTCCCCAATTTACGACAACGCGGCGTCTAGGATCTCATCTTGCACAATGTGTCATGTGCAACAAGAAGATACGCAAAATGTACTCCGTAGACAGGCATGTAACCTGAGTAGGCACATCCTGATATATTGCCAGTCCAGCTATCGTCACACTCAATTAAGCTTCGCTAGACTTATTCGAATTAATGATGTCCTGAAGGTTTGGGAGAGTTCTGGATCATATCCCAGAAAGATTTTTTATTTAGTTCTCAGAATACTAGCACAGTGAAGGTTCCGGAGATGTTACTACTTGAGACGTTTCTCTTCGAGATATCTAGTAGTCCCTACTTGGGACACGCCGTATGCGACACTACCTGCTTTCTTCAAGAATGCAGAATCCACCCTAATATCTACTGCGACCTACAGTGTCCCCGGGAAGAAACGATCCGGGTTGCGCTCCCTCCAATTCTTGTCGTGCGCTACGACAACCTCAACATCGACATGTCCCTCGAACACGGGGCTAGGTGATTTGAGAAGTGGTCCGATCCTCCTGATCGTCTCCTTGGCCTGCTCCGTGTCGACGTGCACACTCCGTAGCCCGCCGTGCCCGTCATCGTACAGTGCCACATCCTTTTCACCGGTCAGGATCCGTGGATCATGACAACAGTCACCGCCCAGGTAGACCCATTTCTGTGGCCCAGTGCGCAGAAGAAGGTTGACGTGCCCAAACAGGTGCCCAGGGCTGTCGACGATGTAGACGCTACCGTCTCCGAAAAAGTCGACCGTGGCAGGGAACCCGGCGAAGGGTCGCCATTGATGTGATGTTTGGTCGGAGGCTGCGGTGGTGCTCGTGGGTGTGACGGGTGGGAGTTCCCGCGTTCGACCCCGTGGGAGCAGGTCTGGGTTGAATATTTCGGTCGGATAGTGTGGAGGGGCGCCGTGTGTGAGGAGATGGAGTGTACCAGACCCGACGACGAATTGAGAATTGGGGAAGTCCTCCGGTGTTCCTTCATGGTCCCAATGGACGTGGCTGAGTATCACAAAATCAATATCCTTCGCGGGGTCCAGCCCGCCTGCCCTCAGACTGTCAGCACAGTCGGGATGAAGCGTGGTGGGTTGTCGATTGGCAATATGAGCTTGCTGAGCCGGGGGGTATTTGGTTAGGTCGCGCTTGAGGCCTAGATCAAAGACGAGTTTCGTAGATTTCCCATTAGAAGAAGGATGCTGGATCAAGAAGGACAATGAAGGCACCGTCGCTTTTTTCTCTGGGTCTGCGTCGGTGACGAACAGCCGCTCCGGCAAGGTGAGGTGTCCTGCCTCCAGCGCCGACACGGTTACAAAGACCTCCTTGCTGTGGGCGTTTGTAGATGCCATGGTGGAAATGGGAAATTCAGTCGGTTGCTGGAGTGATTTAGAGAGGCCTGTTAGTCGCTGTAATTTTGCAATCTGTCGTCCAGAAGGCTGGTTTAAATCAAGCACTATCCCCGCAGACAAACAAGGCCGGGCGTGGAGGCAGAAGTATATGGGAAGTCCATGTTGGAGAAAAAATGGGAAGCGACCGCGGCTTGTGAAAGCCGGCCTCCAACTCGCCGAGCCTGACAACGTCGACAGCTTTTCGAATTCCTCCCACACGATCTATATTCAAGAACAGAACCACGCCTAGATGCCTGGATTGGTAAGATCCTAGTCGAGTTCCACGCACTTCGGACGTCTACTATATAAAGGAACTTGGGTACGAACTGCCGGGCCACCCCCACAGGACCACACAGGACTGTGTCTTTGCGGACGCTGGAATTCTTGCAACATTGATAGTCAGGTTCAGTCTCGATATCGACAGGAGAAGTAGTGAGCTCGATGCTCGGCACCAATAAGTTCGAGTAGAGCGTCACTGGAACAAAATCAGTCTCTTCAGCTGTGATGGGTTCAGAGATAGACATAGTCAGCCCATCGTCGAACAAGTCTGCATAGTAGTGCGCGAGGGAGAACCAGGGCTCGCGAACTGGTCTTTGAGCCGTTTTTGATGATGACGGGATCATTTGCCCGGCATGCTCATCAAGCTGGCACAACAGCGGCCAGCAACTTGGAGCGGGGGCCCGCGCGGCCCAGAAGTCTCGTATAGTCATTCTCGTCGTACATGCTTCTTACAACATCCTTCCAAAAGCAGCGGCGTCGACCTTCCGTCTCTGCCGACCCAAGAACCCTCTGGGTTCACCTGCCCCTCCTAGCCCTCGGCTTCGCCCTGACGCGGCCGAGCTGACGCTTGCCAGGCGCAGGTTTTGCTCATACCAGGCCGAAGCCATCAGCTTAAGCTCGCGCTGGAGAAGGGAATTTTGCGCCATGAGAAGCTCGAGGTCAGTTTCTTCGCCCGCCGGGGGTGTTTGCGACGGGGGCAACATCGGGGTATCTTTCGGAGGCGGAGGCGGCGCGGTTTCTTCTTGGCCCGCACTCGGTTCCACCTCGTTTGATTTCCTCTGCAACTCTTTGATTGCCTCATCCTGTTTCTTCAAGTATTCAAGCAGCACTTGGTTCCGACTCCTTTGTCGTTCGATAGCTACGATGAGCTTCTTCTGTGCCCTTAACGAGGATTCCCGCTCTGTCGCAGACCCAGCTTGCATTTGGGCATGCATCGCTGACATGATTGCTTTCAGCTCGGCTTCAGATATCGTTTCCTCGCTGTCTAATGGGAGTTCGAGGCCCAGGCCCACAAGTGAGGACGCTTCGGTGGGAGTGCTGAGGTCGATGCCGTCTTTCAGCGCCGTTTGGGATGAGTCGCCGTTGAGTAATGCGGCTGTGAGCCTAGCTTCGGATTCCAGGAATTCGGCTTCTTCCTTCTCCAGATCTCTGTTGACAGGACTCGGGGGTCTCTCTTCCCTCAGAACTGGGGTGGCTCCGTCTTCATAGTCTCGTATCCTGCCCTGGAGCTCTTCCACTGCTTGATGTTGTCGGGATAGCTGCTCTGTTGTATCGTGATATCTCGCTTCGAGGGTGTGGTAGTCAAATTCGAGCCTCTTCTTCATCTCGTTCAACTCATACCTCTCCTGCTCTATGCTCGGCAGAAGGCGTCTGTATTCGTCAATCTCCCTCTGTAAATCACTCGAACTTGCCTGGGCAAAGTCGGATTGCTTCAGTTGATTCTGCAATTCCGTCACTTTCGTTCTGAGATTGGTATTGTCCTTCTCCAGGTCCTGGCTAGCCTCCAACTTCTGCCTATACTTCTCGGCTGTGTTTGCTTTTCGGGCCAGCCTGTCACGCTCAATTTTCATTTCATCATAGTCGTCCTGGAGCTTTTGCGCCTTCTCAGCTTTGATTTTGAGGATTTCGTTGGCTTTGCGCAGGTCCTCGACCTCGGCCTCGGATTCGACGACTCGGTTCTCAAGAGTTGCAATCAGGGTGTCGTGTTTGGCGTCGAGAGGTCGGGTCGAGAGGTCGGATCGGCCTGCCAGGACGGCCGAAAGGCGGTCGTTTGTCTCTTTTGATTCGTCTTGAACCTGGTCAAACCGTTCCTGAAGCCTCTCGTACCGCGAGTGGTATTCCTGCAGTTGTTTCTGCAATTCCCTCTTTTCGTGTGCAATCCGCTGATTATCGGCAATGACCTTTCCCAGCCTCTCCTCTGACTCGAGAACAGACTCCATCTCTCCAGACCGCCGTGGCGAGAGGGGCATGTCCTCGGGGTAACTGTGTCCGCCTTGATCTGAAGCATCTGTCTCGTCTGCGGCGCCCTCATCTTCACCCGCCTCCTGGACGGTCTGCATCAAGACACCTTGTGTAGACTCTGCAAGCTGTTGCATTTGTTTCAAATACTCAATTCGATCGGCACAATTGATCGCGGCCACGACCAGGAGTTTCAGCAATGCGACGGTATCGGTGAGGGTCGATGATTGAGCGATGGCCTTGAGATCGGGGCCTCCTCCTGGGAGAGGCAGTCGCTGGCCACATTCTTCGGTGAGAAAAATGGAGAGGGCATCGTGAATGTGCTTGAGGTTGGTCCACTTCTGTATCCACTGATCTGTGTCTGGGTTTTCTGGAAGGTTGCCAGGGAAGCTGAAGCGGTCGATTTGTTCTGTAGGAGGTTAGTGAGTGGTCGCGATGGTTGGCATGGGACGTCGGCGTACGCAAGACTTTCCATATGACATGGCCGTTGCTTAAATCGTCTCCTGTATATACAGGATCTGCGACGGAAAGACTGTTGACCCAGTCAATGAGTCCTGCTGCGATGGCTTCTTCGGTTGCCATGGGGGTGGAATGGAGTGTCTATCTCCTAAACATTTCATTATTGAATTCGTGGTGCGGATTCGAGCTCAGCGTCGACGCCGAGATTCAAGAGAGATGCATCATAGTGTGTCAGATAATCGCCCCGTGGACTATGGTTTCAGGTAGAATGGAGCACTCGAGGGACGCGTAGCTGGGAGAAGTGGGAACCCGTTTTCGTGTTGGGGCGCGTCCTGAGAACTGGTGAACGTCAAGCCGAGGATGACGTCGATCCAACACGACGCCAGGATGGGATGACCGCGAGCAGCCTGAGGCCAACAGGATATACGAGAAAGATACATATCAGAAATAAAACGGTGGCAGTCGTAGGATCTTGTCCATATCGTCAATGTGAGCGGTGCACATCGACCACCCTTTATTGACGAGATTTACTGTATCTCGGAGACAAACACTATAAAAACCTTAACGCCCGTCCAGCTTGAAGCGTCTGGCTTCCCCCGATAGAATGTAGTCATGTTTACACAGTAGCAATTCATTTTGTTCATTCGTCTGATCATATGCAGCACAGTCCTCCTCTCAAGAACTCGGGCCAGTGGCGGCGGTCCCATCCACGTGCACAACAAAGTCATCCTCCACATACGGAGCATAGGCTTCGGCCATGGTGTGTATTTTATTGAGGGTGACCTCAGAGACGGTTGCGGCGAATCCTTTGATTAGGGCTGAGAATTATGTCAGTGGCTTCGCATCTCGGATCCTAGGGGGTAGGCAAATCCTCACAGTATTCATGAGTGATGATTCCGCCATCCTTCTTAATCTCCTCAATAGCTTTGTCGATAATTGAAGCCGGGGTATCAGCAGGGTACGATACCACCACAGGTTTCTGAAGTGGGGGGAGGGCGAAGACAGATGCGACCAACGCGAAGAGAAGGGTGATGAAAAGACGCATGCTGGGATGTCGATTTCGAGTAGTCGAAGGCGGAGAATCAGTGGATGTCGCGAAGGTTGTGGGTATTTGCAGAGCGTTACACAACGGTTTTCAGAATGTTTGATCGCAGATATCGAATACGGAGAGATGAGAAGATTCGATGGCTGATGAGCGACATTCCAACACCTGGTGATGCTAAGTATGCAGAGGGACTTGTTTGACATCATTTAGTCGAGGCTTGGCGTTGTTGACGCCGCGCTTGCGCTTGCGGCTGCAGCTGCGGCTGCGGTCGGCGTCCTTGATCTCTGATTCCCTCATTCCTGGTTCCGTGGTATTTGTTGGCAGAATCCTTCATCTTCTTTCCCTCGTCATCTCACCATCTTCCGCCGCCCTTCGGCCTCCCTCGATTCTGAAGTCTGAAAATTCTTCCCCTGTCTTTCCCTCTGACAGCCCGTGGATGAAATCCGCCCTTCCTTTCCACTCCAACTCGTCAGATTCCTTCCGGTGAATCTCATCCGACCCAGGAATATCATGGTGCCTTGTTACGTTGCCATACACTCATGACTTGAAAAAGCCTGAGAACCTTGTTGGGCTGGATATTTTGGGATTGTTGGATGAGCTGGGCCGCGAAGAGAAAGAATAAACATAACCTGGTCGTCATTTGGGGGGTGGCGTAGATAGCCAAAAGATACCACGACGTTCCTCTTTCGTTGTCTCCCTCAGGCATTTTCCTGTCTGAACACCAAGCTTGAATGAGCTCCTGCAGCCACCTCGATCATTCACGCTACTCACTCACCGTCTGCTCGGCGTTAATCGAGAATCGTCGTTGCCCGTTTTGACCGCTTGGAGTCATCACTCGACTCTACTGCATTCCCAATCTTTCTCCTTCTTTATATGCAGCCCCATCTCATTTCCATTCGTCATGTCTGGTTTGCCATCTGATGAGGTCGCCGAAGACTACAAGGGGTCTTTGGAGGATCTCATGGCCAACGACAGATATCAAATCTCCAACCTGACCCTGATCGCAAAAGAGAATATTGAACATGCCGAAGCCATCTCCCGCGTTTTGCAAAATCACATCAACCGAGTACGTCTGATTTCTGTCTCTTTTCCCCAAGGATCCCGCATGGAAAGCGACCTGTTTGGGTTGTGAAACAATCGACTAACTCGGTTCAGGCTCCTCCTGCACGCAAGCTACCCGCCCTCTACGTGTTGGATTCGATTGCCAAAAATGTTGGATCGCCCTACACCGTCTATTTTGGCCGCAATCTCCATCAGATTTTCATGCATGCGTACTCCCAGGTTGATGGGGCTGTTCGCCGAAAATTAGAAGAAATGCTGAAGACCTGGCGGGAACCTGTTCCGGGGTCCCTATCAACCACCTCAGTGTTTCCCAACGCTAGCACTCAATCCATTGTCGACAGTCTCAATAAATTCCGTTCTCCGATGCCTGCAGTGAATCGACACCAATCAACTCCTGCCCAAGGCAATCCTGCTGCTAGAGTTGCTTCGACTCAACCGTATCGCCAAACACCGACTCCTCCTCAGACTCTACCACAGTTTTTTCCAGATATCCCTTCGCATATTCGAAGCCCGCAAATACAACCAGCGATACCGCAAATCCCCGGTCAGCCCTACACTCAAACCCCACCAGTCTCCTACGGCCAGGCGTACCAGCATCAGCCTTCCCCGTACTATCAGCTTCACCAGCCACCGCAGCCTTCCCACACACCCCAATACCTTTCGGGCACCTCACAAGCTCGTCCGGTTTCTTCCGGGGCAGTAGACCTGCAGAAACTGCACCTGGACGTGGACGATTTAACAACCGATGCCAAGATTGAATGCGCCACTCATCCTATGGATGCTGGTGCACAACGCAAGCTGTCAAGTCTCCAAACTTTAAAGGAGATTCTCGACAGCGGTAGCGCGTCCGAGAGTGATTTGTTGGATATTCGGAATACAATCATGCAAAAGATGGCGGAAAAGATGACTGCAAGTCATCAATCTGGGGGGCAAGCTCCGATACCTCCGGGACCAGCCCATAATCCATATGTACAAGGCGAGGCAGCCGCCCAACATATGCCAGCCTCTGCACCGGCTCCATCCTCTCTTTTTAACAGTACCAGCCTTGCAGAACTGCTGCGAGTAACGGCAAACCAACAGGCCGGGCAGCAACCGGGCTTTTATGCGCCGCCACAATCCGGAATGAATACTCCGTTCTATGCAAACACCGTGCCTCCTCCTGTAGTCGACAAATCACTGGTGGCACAGCTTCGAGCGTCGGGACTGCTGTCTGCAGCGCCAACCCCGCCTCTTCCGGGAGGACTCCCCGGCTTTGCGACAGACGCGACATTTGAAGTTGGCTTTACGTCGGCAGCCATCCGAATGACTCGACCGCAGTTGGTCTCGAGCTTTCTAAATTCCAGACCCAATCAATGTAGCACATGTGGACGGCGATTTACATCGGACGAGATCGGAAGGGAAAAGAAGGCTCGCCACCTCGACTGGCATTTCAAAACCAAGGCAAGAATGCTTGAGGCAGAAAAGCGAGGACAGAACCGAAGCTGGTACGTGGATGAGAGAGAATGGATTGCAAGTAAAGAGTATGAGGACGACGCGGGGCCAGGGGATGGCAACGGAATGCCGGGGAATGGGGCGGTTGTGGCGGCAAAGAAGAAGGCGCAGGACTTTGTGCGCGTGCCTGCGGATGCAGTATTGCGATCCTTGCCATGTCCAATAGACCAAGAATCGTTCAAGAGTGAATGGAGTGAAGAGGTTCAAGATTTTATATGGAAAGACGCGATCCAAGTTGGAGGGCGATACTACCACGCAAGTTGCTATGCTGAGGTCACAAAGGGGCGTGACAAGGACGGGGTATCGACTCCGACTGGAGGAATGGGACGGACAGCAACACCGGATTCTGTGCTTGGGAAGCGAAAAGCTGAGGTGCGTACTTGGTGACTTCAAGAGGTCCTGTGACGACGTTGCTGACTAGGAACAGGGGGGCACACCTGGCACGAAATCCCGAATCAAACTCGAACCGGCACAGGCTGCATGATTGTCAATCCAAATACACAGCGGCGTCCTGGACGACATGAAATCAACGCCCAGCCTTTGGAAGGCGAGTATTAATGGGCAAGGCCGAGCGAGCATCGGATGATAAAAGCCCTGGCACCACACTCATGCCGCCACAGAGTGATTGGGAAAACTTATGCGAGATGTGTACGCAGCTAAGATTATACAAAATTCAAGTGTGAACTTGCCGTGTTGTTCCGTCTGCCGTGTCGATTCCGTCTAGACGTACAAGTGCCTACGATCTAGGCACAGTACCACCTTGTCAATAGCCATTCTGCACATGGTCACAGGCCAACGATTGGTGACAGCGTCTAACCTGCATGCCATTTGGTAACAATTGTTCCGTCCGATCAGAGGCCGGAAGAATGATACGAGAAGGAGGAGTACAAAGTAGTACATCCACATACCCACCTACATACTTAAGGTACATAGCTCGTACGTGCTCGTTGTACGTAGCGCTGATTTAGCCTACTTACTAGCTTCCACCCCCACCCACTAAGTCCTGCTAAGAGTATTCCGTAGTACCGAAAGGCTATCAGTAAACTTTTTTTTTATTCTCTCCCATCGTCCCTCACCCAAGCACGTCGACTTCACCGCGCACTTTTCCTGTCCTTTGCTTTTAGATTTTTTCATTTTATATACAGCACTCTTGTTGGCCTTGGACCCCCCTTTCTAGATTCTACCGTCGATATCTACTCCAAGTCCCTATCCATCACAGTGAAATCTATCAGACGAGCCATCTCACAAGCTCCCCAAACCCGCTGCGCATCTGCCTTCATCTCCGTCTCGCCTCTCGAATCGACCATCCCTGCACCGAAGATCAGTCCGCACGCTCTCACGCGGAAACATGTCCCCTCCGGCAGTGGCTCCTGCCCTGGGCTCGGCAGGAAAAGAATATAAGCGAGAGTCGGGGACTGCGCGACTGCTAGGATCAGGTATCTACACAAATCTCCGCTATCCCGTCGTAGAAGCTTGCCTAATCGGTGTACAACAGGCTCAGCAGGAATCGCGGAGCTCCTGGTCTTCCACCCTGTCGACACGATAGCCAAACGACTGATGAGTAATTCAAGCAGAGTACGTCTGCGCCCACGCTCGCTTCGCCCCAAACCAATACTGACTACCACCTCTCCCTCCAGGTAGCATCCGTCTCAGCATTCAAAGGTGTCATCTTCAGGGAGTACGCCTCCGCCCCCGCCTTCTCCAAATTCACCTCTCTCTTTCCCGGCCTGGGTTATGCCGCTGGCTACAAGGTTCTGCAGCGCATCTACAAGTACGGCGGACAGCCCTTCGTGCGGGACTACCTAACCCAACACTACTCTCAAGACTTTGACAACGCGTTCGGCAAGGGAACGGGCAAGGCGGTTCTCAATGCGACGGCAGGCTCGTTGATCGGCATCGGCGAGATCGTCCTGCTGCCTCTGGATGTCCTAAAGATCAAGCGCCAGACCAACCCCGAGGCGTTCCGATCCCGGGGTTTCTTTCGCATCGTGGCCGATGAGGGAATGGGTCTCTACCGTGGAGCAGGCTGGACTGCCGCCCGAAATGCGCCCGGCTCGTTTGCCCTCTTTGGTGGCTCTGCATGGGCCAAGGAGAAATTGTTCAAGCTGGAGGACTACAACAAGGCGACGTGGGGCCAGAACTTTGTCGCCTCTGTTGTGGGCGCGTCTGCCAGCTTGATCGTCTCAGCGCCGCTAGACGTGATCAAGACACGCATCCAAAACCGAAACTTTGAGAACCCTGAGTCAGGTTTCCGGATTGTGTCGAGCATGATGAGGAACGAAGGCATCACCAGTTTCTTCAAGGGGTTAACCCCCAAGATGCTGATGACCGGGCCCAAGCTCGTCTTTAGCTTCTGGCTGGCGCAGACGTTGATCCCGGCCTTCGGCACGATTGTGTAGAGAGCCAGGCTGCAAGGAACAGGAAGACAGAAGAACGGGCTACTAGGGGAATGAGAGTCGGTGTCGAGGAATTTCAATGGCCCATTTCTCTGCTCGGCTCTTTGGTCGGGATGTCGATATTCATGTTTTGTTTGACTAGATGACACCTCTCGGGCACTCTCATCTTTGGATCTGACGGTTGGTAGGGAATCACACGAGGGGTGGGATCTGTTTCGAATCGAGTGTGTGGAATATTTGCTACTAGAAGAAAGAGCAGGATGTCTGAGGATGCCCTGGGAGGCGAAACGAGCAAGGATGGACTTACCAGGCCGGTGAGGGCGCGATTCGGGTTGGAGAGGAGAGGGGATGGCGGTGTCTTTGGCGCGGCGTTTTTGCGGACTTCGGGATTAGACGAAGAAAAAGCCCTGGCAGGGTTTCTGTTAATATGTGTGCTCGCGGGATGAGCAAGGGAGTGCGGATCGCAACCGTAATGCCTACCTACTCAGGGAGGCCATCAATGGAGGATGGAAGACGTAGGACGTGAGCATGAGGAGATGCCAATATTGAATCACCACTTTTCTTCATCTCCCTTTCTTCGCGACCCATGTATTTATTGCTCAACAGGACAGAGTTCAGCGTTGCTACAGAGTAGATAACACGGACAATTTTCCAGGATATCATTATTGTTGGTACCGGATGCGGTAGCACGAGACAAAGGCGATCGAAGGACTCAAAGTCATCTCACCAACCACACGGGGTTTCCCTGCTCATTCAATGCCCGCGCGGGCGCAGATTGCAAACTTCTACTTTTTCGACCAAGTCACTGATCCATCGGGCGGCTTCCTGGGCCGCTTGCATCCCGCCAAATTCGAGCCGTTTTCGTTTCAATGCCGCCGGAATTTCCCGTCTCGGCTCCTCGCATACACGGGAGGTCTGTCTGGCATGGCTTGGGTCAGGTCAGCTCTGCTCTTCTGGGCGTGGTGTCAGACAGCCGCAAGGTTGATCCGATCGTTGAAGCTCGAGCTTGAGCCTCTCGAATCGCCCAGCCTGGCCGGGCGCTCCACGGGGAGATTCTTTTCATCCTTAATGCCACGGATCCGAACAGCTGCTACCATGGTCCAGGCAACCTAGATTGGGCTCCCCCGTGCATCGCAGGCGGTGCGTCGCTTCCACAGATCTGCCGATCGGCCTGCGAATGGCCTCACTGTGCCTGCTACCGTCGAGTCTTATCCGGCATCCGCAACAACCCGCATCTTGCAGGTTCACGACCTCATTTATCTGCCTTCAGCTCAGGTCCCACGTAATTCTTGGCCATCCGGACACCCTTCTGCCACAACGCAGCCGGACTCGAATCTTGCTCAGGGTATGCGTCGCGTTGGTCGCGTTGGATACGCAGAGCAGCTGCGGAGACGCCGACGCAGACGGAGAAGATGGGGTCGATCAATCTGCGTGAGAAGGGGGAGGTCAGTTGGGGAAGCTGGAGGTTATGGTGGAGGGGAGCTTGCGGTGGAATGGGAGGACGAGAGCGCCTTACTTGGAAATTAGCCAGGGCTGAGCGACGGAGGCCATGGTCGAATTAAGCTGCAGGTTATTCGAGTCTCTATGCCGCCGGAGAGAGCTGTTTGGAAGCTGTGATACACAGATGAGTTGGGGTGGACGAGGATGCTGCTGCAAAGAAATAATCACACGATAGTTGAGGATGGATGTGGACCAAGTTCACGGAAGTGGGTCACCGCCGTCAGCCTTGCGGTCCAGCAAAATCACAGGACGCAGCCTCGTGGTCCACTCGGGCCGCCTAACTTCGACATAACTGAGCAAAACGTTGAAATTATCATTTATATGAAGGTAGAAATGATAACTAGAGGAAGTCTCCTGGTTGCACCTCAATAACATACATTAGTATTATAACCCCCTGCTGAAAGCTCGTCTCTCGACAACTTGAAGAGCTCTCGACCACGCATACCGTCTTCTTTCAATGCTAGTCGCCCTCGTAAATTTATGTCTATCGCGATTATAAATTCTTAGCCCCATCTCGTTGTCTGAGTCTTTGATCCTTGCGCGGAGATGATACTTCGTAACCTGGTTGAGCGGGACGAGAATATCGCCAGCCCCTGTAATAGCCAACAGAGAAGCTAGGATTTCACATATAAGCACAAGCAATAGTAGGAGAGAGAGCCGCCATTAAAGTCAGGCGAACTTTTTGCAGTCTGGAATAAACTGTGGCTATGCGTAAGAGTCAGAGCCCTGGACGAGAGTGTGGATTTGTTTGGTAGAATAGGTTGGGGAGGCACCAGGCGAAGAGGCCCCCTCCGGTCTTTCCTCTCTGGGACAAGTGCAGTACTACTGCTTCTTAGTACATTGATTACTCTCCATAGCGTGGTAATAATAATTCCGTACGAGAAACTCTATATTACTGGCAATGGGCATTCCCTGTCCCGCTCCAGTTGCTAAGTAAACAATCACGCAAGGCTCTAGTACGAAGCACTTTCACTCTTTGTTCCACCGGATAGACCACGAAGCTGGCGGTGGCAGAGTCAGCAGCTGTCTGTCCGCCCTCACGCCGTTGCTGTCGCCGTCGCCCGCACTCTCGCTCTTTCGCGCCGCGCTCCGAGAGGGAAGCGATGGCCTCGTCGCGTCACTCGTCCATTGTTCAAGCTAGCACCAATGTCAGACCTGCTCGAAGTCCTCCCTGATTTTAACACCAGGCCCTACTCCCATCTCTTCCATTCTCTCGAGAAGAATGACATTACTGTCACGGACCTGATAACCCTTGATCCGAGAGACATCGCCCGGAGATGCCCACTGCCTTCCGCCGACGTTCAGAGACTTGTGGCCGACGTGTCGCAGGCTCTACAAAGCGACCTCGAGAGCGGGATATGCCGCAAGATGCCCGAAGTCAGGGCCGGTGACGCAGTGGAGAGTAAGGAGGATCTGCTGGCAAACAACATGACAAGCAAAAGCCTATCTAGGACAGAGGTCAATGCCACACCCATCCCTCGGGACCTACCAATGGTTAGGACTCTTGATCCTGACATTGATCAAGCACTGGGAGGAGGCTTTCAACCTGGCCACATCACCGAAATTGTGGGAGAGAGTGCCGTTGGGAAGACTCAATTCGTTCTCGGGCTGTTATTGTCTGTTCAACTCCCTCCACCACGCGGCCTCGGCAAAGGCGCCATCTACGTGTCGACTGAAGCAGCACTTAATACAAGGCGTCTAAAAGAGCTCCTTGTGTCGCACCCAGATTACGCCAAGCTGGACCCGGCCGATCGTCCGTCCCTCAACCATGTGCACACGATTACGACCCATGACTTGGAGGCGCAGGAACACATTCTGCGCTATCAGCTACCTGTTGCAGTGCCACGGATGAACATTGGGCTGATCGTCCTAGATTCGGTTGCCGCGAATTTCCGAGCCGAGCACGAAACTCGGACCGCGGCTGGATTGGCAGAGAGAGCGGTGGAACTGGGAAGACTAGGAAGTATGCTCCGACGCGTTGCCATAGATAACACGGCCGCGGTGATCGTGACCAACCAGGTATCCGACCGATTCGACGACCCGTACCCAAGGAGCTTTGTACGGCCATCACCTCCAGCAAATACATCCTCCCCGGCCTTTGCTAGTCCAAATGCACCTGCCCCCGCAGCCGTGGTTGAGCGTCGAACTCTCACCCAAGGGCTTGATCACCAGCAGCGCTTCTTCACCGGGTGGGGAAGCGAGAACGCGAAAGGAGTGGAAAGCTTGAAGAATCCCGCTCTTGGACTAGCATGGACAAATCAGATTTCCGCTCGCATGGTCCTCAAGCTGGAGAGTGAACGTCAAGAGTATGCCGGAGGCAACATCTGGACCGACCGAAAGAAACGAAGGTCGTTTGCAGTCGTGTTTGCACCATGGGCGGCTCCTACTTATCCCCCCGTGAGGTACGAGATTGACACGCATGGCATTGTTTCTATCACCAAGACCGCTGCGGCAAGGACCCCGTTGACTGCGCCGGTGGACGAGGCACACGCAGATCTACTGAACGAAGAGCTGTGGGCGACGGATGACAACGACGAGTTTCCCTGAATTAGCAGTATTTCCAGCACCATGGATGGATTGAATTGCAGGATGGATTGAATTGCAGGATGGGTCTTGGGTAGTCCGGGGGAGATGCCGATCGATTGATGTGTTGGCGAACATTGAGTCTGCCGCCCGTGGTCTGGATACTTGGCCGGCCCCACGTGCGCCAGACTTGCCAGCCGCTCCTTCGCTGGACACGATGGCGCGTCAACAACATCATATCTGTATCCGGCAGGTCCATGCGTCCGCACCTTCTCATTCCCCGTTTTGAGTGTTAGCCCGTGATGTCGCCTCCGTGGTTCGCTCGTTCGTCATTGCCCTCTTCTTCACCTCGTCCTCGCCGCCCTCTGGGAATCAATGTCGTAAGGAAAACGCGGGTGCCCGTGGCCACAGGTCGTCTGGTTGCCGCATGTTGGTGTTGTACTAGGCTCTTATCTCAGACCGAGGCGGCAAACCTCTATCCACACACCCTCTGCCTCCCTCTGAGGACAACTCCGTGCCAACTGGAGCCAGTGACTTAAATATCGTCTGGGTAGGCCTCTTCTCCACCTGCTACTACTCGGAATCTTTCTCTCCATCCTCCTCCCTCTCTCATTGAATCTTCCAACTACGGTCGAGTCAACATGGTCGGGTCAAACGGGCACATTGTCCCCCGGCTGGTCCACAAGCATCCTCTAGACCAGCTGAGTGGCGATGAGATCAACATTGCTCGGCAGGCTGTTCTCGATGCCCGACAGGCCGCCATACTGTTCCGCAACACCTTCGCCGTGGAGCCTCCCAAGGCCGAGCTCATCAAGTTCCTCGGAGCTGAGCATGCTGGAACTCTCTCTCAGGACACACCCCGCCCCTCCCGGCAGGCCCGTGTCCAGTACGATGTCGTCTACGGGGATCGGAGTCACGAGTACATGGAGTCGGTCATCGATATTGCCTCGAGCACCGAAGTCGAGCACAGAAAGGTCGACAAGAGCTTCCAGCAATCCTTGACGGTCGACGAGTTCCGCGAATTTAGTGATGTTTGCTTTGCCTCCGACCTGTTCAAGAAGGCTGTCAAGGAGCTCAACCTAGATGAAAAGTTCGAGATTGCTATCGACCCGTGGCCATATGGTGGACCTGATCCCGGCGAGATCGCACCTCGGTACGTGGAATCGGTCATGCCTGCACTGGGCGCAATATCTAATGATGAGCGACAGATACACCCAGGGCCTGTGTTTTGCTAAGCTGCGAAATGACAACCCGGACAGTAACCACTACGGATTTCCACTGCCCATCATTCCCGTCATGGACACGTACAAGAAGGAAATGATCCGCATCGACCGTCTAGCCACGGGTGGCACACAGGATGGGCTGAAATATGGAACCGGTGGCAAAAACATTCTCGAGCATTGCCAGCCCGCTGAATACGCCCCCGAGTTGCTGGACACCCCTCTCCGCACAGACCTGAAGCCGTTGAATGTGCTCCAGCCGGATGGGCCGTCGTTCACCGTCAGCAACGACTCCCTCATCGAATGGCAAAAATGGAGATTCAGAGTTGGCTTCACTCCTCGAGAGTGCGCCGTCTTGCACGATGTCCACTATGACGGCCGAAGTGTGCTCTACCGGTTGAGCTTGTCGGAAATGACAGTCCCTTATGGGGATCCACGACCTCCATTCCACCGCAAGCAGGCTTTTGATTTTGGCGACGCCGGCGCCGGTCGAGCTGCCAATAACCTGGCGCTAGGTTGTGACTGTCTTGGTGTCATCAAATACATCGATGCCATGCTCGTGGATGGCGAAGGTAGGCCGTCTGTGTCGAAGAACGTCGTCTGTGTCCATGAACAAGACAACGGTATCGGTTGGAAACACACCAACTTCCGAACCAACCGTGCTGTCGTAACGAGGTCGAGAGAACTAGTGGTCCAGTTTATCATTACTCTGGCAAATTACGAATACATCTTTGCCTACAAATTCGACCAGGCAGGCGGGTAAGTTCCCAGCGGCTCTCGTCCTTGCACACTTGCATACTGATTTTGATTCCAGTATCACGGTCGAGACTCGGGCAACTGGTATTGTCTCCGTCGTCAACATAGACCCCGGCAAAGTCAGCCCGTACGGCAATGTCGTCTCCCCAGGAGCATTAGCACAAAATCATCAGCATATCTTTGCTGTGCGAATAGACCCTGCGATCGACGGGCATGCGAATACCATCTTCACGGAAGAGTCCCTGCCAATACCGATGAATCCTGAGACCAATCCGTTCGGCAATGGATACGAGGTGGTTCGCAAGCCGGTGACCAAGTCCTCGTCGATACACGCATCCCCATTCACGAACCTCACAATTAAAATGGCCAACGCCAGCCGGCTCAACCCCATCTCTCAGAGACCGGTGGCATACAAGTTCATCCCATCGCCATCGCAGCTGATGCTCGCCGATCCCGAGTCCAGGGTAGCGAAGCGCGCGGCGTTCGCCAACCACCACGTGTGGGTCACCAAGTACCAAGACGGCGAGATATTCGCTGCAGGCGAATTCACCAACCAGTCGCACCAGGAGGTTGGCGGCGTGGCCGACGCGGCGGCACGCAACGATGCGGTCGAGAACGCGGATGTTGTGGTATGGAACGTGTTTGGGCTCACGCATAACCCCCGCGTGGAAGACTGGCCTGTGATGCCGGTGGAGATTCACCAGCTGCATCTGCGACCGGCCGACTTCTTTGACAGGAACCCGGCGCTCGATGTGCCGGGGAGCAAGAACCTGAGTAGTGTGGAAGTCGGGCGCGACGATAGCGGTGCGTGCTGCCACGGCACCAATGGATCTGTACAGGCGGCCCCGACTTCACATATGCAGGGGACTGGAAGTATACCTGTGGCGGAGGTCAATGGACACTAGACGTGGAGGATATTGACTGGTCACCAACGGCGGGGATGGTTACGACAGTAGTATATACAAGTACAGAGCACATACAAGCACTGAGCACATACAAGCACTGAGCACATACAAGCACTGAGCACATACAAGCACTGAGCACATACTCCGTACAATGCACAGTGTTACCACCGGTCAAATACCGGCCCTGCCACCGAAATCCCGGTGGAACGATAGCAGAATGCTGACTCAGAACTGAGTCATGCCTGGCTGGCCTTGAATCATTGATAATTATTCAGGAGGCACGAGGAGGCCGCGAGGACCCTCCGGCCCCATACGACTTACTGGGTACCCAGCAAGGACATTGCACATTGCTCCGTAATAACGTTACACATGTTGGGTACGGAGTACTCTTGCTGGTCCACTCCGCGCCCCTTTTCTGACCCTTCAGGAGAAGGAACCTTCCTATCAACAATGCACCCAGACAAGAGTACTGTTTTTGGTGACCTGGAGACATGCCAACCCAACGGATGTAGATATTACCCATCAGGACGGTTACCAGTCGCCTGGTCCGGTGACGCTCCGTCGGCAAGTACCGAAGTACGTGCAGCCGAGCCATAAACGGTAGTAAGTAACATGTCGGGGACCCTGTTGGCCGTTTGGGGCTGACCTTGATGGTTTGACAGGTCTCATTAATATTAATCTCATGTGAAGCTTAGAGCCGCAGACCCATCTTCCCGGCTCTCGCGGAACCAAGGTGGTGCAACGTCATCAACGTCTCGCTCACGCTCGTTCCAAGTCGCTAGAATAGTCAGCATCGACTTAGCTTGGCAATAGGGGCGCTTTAGGCTTCGACGCGGTACCCCGTCCATGCCTGGTTCGGACGCCATTGGCCCAAAAGTGCCCAAAACTCAAACTGGTCTTGTGCTTAATTGCCTCACTAGACAGGGGCTGTGCTCAGTTCGGGAAAGTTCGCACGCGACACTACAGCCCGTAGCCTGCCGCCCACAGCCCGGACTTCAAGGGCACAGGCCCTGAAAGCCCTGTAAGACGGAATCATATTGGGTCAATGAGCGGGAGTCTGATGGCCCTTCTGCTCTTCCTGCCGTCCGCAACGGTTAACTGTCTTGTCGTTCTTCTTTGCTTGAGACAAGGCTGCGACTCTACTGACCTTTGACTTCCGCCTGTTCCCATTCTCGGTCGCTCTTGCACTCTTGCGCTGTCGCTCAGACTCGATCAGAACCCTCACACAGCCGCCCACAAGCCTACATGCGCACCGCGGTACCCAACGCGGAGACTTTGATTTTCTGATCATGGGACCCCGACGTTTCCGACTCTCTTATCGATGACCATGTTCGTCCTTGAATGGGCCCTTTTTCTCTTCACCTTCGCCTCTCTTCCCTCTCTACCTCTTGTGCTCTGCGACCCTGTTCCTCTTCATGGCCTGTCGCCGTCGCCCTCACCGTCACCGACTGCTACCGCCATTGCCCTTGCCACTGCCACTGCCGCGGTGACCACCGCTCCTACAACGACAACCCCTCCGAAACCAGACCCGAACCGCAACAAGTACTTCCATGAACCCGGTGACACCGACCTACTACACCACTACGATGGACGTTTCTTCCAGGGGATTGTGTCGGATGAGCAAAGAAAGGACACACTCAGACATCTAATCCGCGCGTATCTCTTGACCTTTGAGTACTTGGGGCTGGAGACTTGGATAGCCCACGGGACCCTGCTGGCGTGGTACTGGAATGGCAAGGTAAGGAGCCACACAATGTCGGGGGTTCGTTGGTTGACGGTGCATTCCTAGATTTTGCCCTGGGACTGGGATTTGGATACCCAAGTGACCGATGAAGGATTGAAAGTGCTTGCCAGCCATTACAACCAAACCTTTTATGACTACGACCAAGGGGATGGCCAGGTCAAACGGCGCTATTTTCTGGACGTCAATCCGTGGGCGTGGCAGCGTGACCGTGGCGACGGAGCAAACGTACGCAATGTTTCTTGAAGAGCAATGGCACACTGCTGACCGTGCGACACCAGATCATCGATGCAAGATTTATTAGCGTGGAGAATGGACTCTTTGTCGACATCACCGGGCTGTCCGAAGTGTACCCCGACACAGAACCAGGGATCATTCTGTGCAAAAACAAGCACCGATACCACCTGAGAGACATGTTCCCGCTGAGGCAGACCACCTTTGAGGGAGTCAAAGCCAAAGTGCCCTATTCGTATGGGCCGATTCTGACTGAAGAGTATTCGGATGCTGCGTTGGTACGGACCGAATTCCAAGAGCATCGATGGGACAGTGAGAAGAAAGAATGGCTGAAAATCCCGGAGGAGCAGGCTCCCATCCAGGGAGATGCTGGAGCATATGCATAATGTCTGGATGCAGAACGGCATCCTCGGGAGCCATCCCGAAGATCGCGTGGTGTCTTTGGAAGATGATCTAGGGCATGTCGGGAAGCCTGGTAAAACATAATATTTTCAAATACTCTGTAATTCAACTTGAAGTTGGATCAAATGGCCAAGGCCCCAGGCGAGGATCGAGGGGTCCTTGACCTCGGTCCGGTCCGCCTAAAAAGACAAATCCCGTGCCGTTGCGTCAGCGATTGTCGCCTGCGGATGCCTAGACACCTTACCTAAGTAACTTAGGGATTTAGGTCGTTGGTGCCAAGGTACCTAGAACATGTTGGAATTGCGGCAACGCCTTCGATTTCACCCGCTGATTAATCCCGACGCAATTGTTCGACGGGAAAAGAACGCTCAAGCAAGGTCCATTAATATTCGTCCTTGGCCCAGACCGGTCTTGTACACTCCCTTGCTTCTGCCTCTATAGACGAGAAGCTAAAACTGCAGCGGTTCCATTCCACCTTCGCGGGCAATCAGCCCACTCTAAACATTCTAGTAACTTCCCACCCCTCCGTACCACAATGAAGATTCAGTACCGAGACGAGACTCTAGAATTCGAGGACATTACCGACGAAACAATCAGCGATCTAGGCACGAGATGCGCGCAGCAGATAGGCGCCGACGCCGAGAGGGTGTCACTCTTCTTCCTCCCGAAGCCAGGTCTGGTCAAGTACCCTTTTTCTGATCGCAAACTCGACGACTTTGTCACGCCGACAACCCGAATCAAGTTGATCGGGACGCCAAAGGCCGAAGTCCAAAAGATGGATGACATGGGCGCCGCCAGTCGTCGAATCACCCGACCCAGCAGTTTCAAACCAGTGGCGGCAAACAAGTCAAGAGATTGGAAAAGGATACGGGAAGAAAGCATGTACACTTTTCACGCCATCGAGCCTCTGAGATACCTGCCCGACCCTGAAAAGAGCAGACGATATCTGGAGCGGCTGGCGAATGACCCAGGCATCAAGGCGGCGATGCGCAGGCACAAGTTCAGCGTTGGTCTTCTGACAGAGATGAACCCGGCCGAACACACCACTCATGAATCCAAGACGCTGGGGTTGAATCGCAATGCCGGGGAAGTGATTGAGTTGCGGCTGAGGACTGATCGATACGACGGGTACAGGGACTACAAGGTCATCAGAAAGACACTTTGCCACGAGCTCTCGCACAACGTCTGGGGAGAGCATGATCGCAATTTCTGGAACCTGACCAAAGAGATTGAACAAGAGGTGGAACGCAATGACACACTCCACGGCGGGCATCGTCTGTCGAACCAAGAATTCTACGAGCCCAACGACACAGAAGATGATGGCGAGCACGCCGATCACGGAGGATGGACGGGAGGCGATTTCGTGCTGGGTCGGTCGAACGACGGCCAAAGTGAGGCGGGCTTGACTCGAAGGGAAATCATGGCCCGGGCAGCCATCAACAGGCAACAGAGGGAGCGGGAGGCGAGAGAGCAAGAGCATGGGCGTCAGGAGCCTCGTTCGTAATCACAACGGGGCAAAGGTGGACTGGTGGCCTTGCCTGAGGTATTTACTCAGTACGGTGTGGGTTCGCTCCAGCGAGGTAGTAGGATGACAACATTTCCAGCGCGGCGTTGATTGGGGGTTCGAGGTTTAGTGTTTAGGCTGCGAGCCCACGGCTGCGATATACCTTGGTGATCTTGATAACCATAGACGTCAATAATATACTCTGTACAGTGTACACACTACTGGGTACACAGACTGGGTACACAGACTGGTGAGTGTGAGGTGGCCACCTGACGCCCGGGCATGACCCCGTGTCGACCGACTCGGACGTGATTGGCTTGTTTTCGGGGTCCGAACCGCCTTCAGGCTTCCACGCCGCAAGCTCCAAGTCCCTGTGGCCCGTTGGGGCGCCGCGCTGGGCTTAGGGCCGCAGCCAAGTCCTTGACTAGACACGGGCGTCCAACCCGGAAATCCGGCCAAGACCCGCCCTGGAAGGTGCCGATGCCACTGAAGCAGCTCGGTACTCAGGCGAGGGTTTCAGCGGTTGGCCCAGGGTGCAGTCTGGGGTCAAACACTCCAACGGAAGCCCACCCGCGCCTTAGGCTGTGACTCGGTGGCCGGAGCAGCGTGTGAGCAGGACACGCAGGAGCAGTGAGCCTCCAACGTTTAAGCGAGTCCAACTCTGCAGCCCAGCTGCCCAGGTGAGCGAGATCGCCTGAGGATCATGCTGGGGTGGCCAACTTCAGATACATCTATCGCCCGGTGCGTCCTCCAGCTGGCAGGATACACTTGGACCTCCCTCTGATATTCTTTCCATCCAAACCGCAGTCTGATCAACGTGTTGCAACGCCAGCCCTTATTAGTCTGGCCCCAGAACCCCCAAGCCGGCCAAAAGAACACTTGAGTGCAGCATCCATCTGGCGTCCAGTAGCTCGCTGCAAGGTTATCTCTCCAATCGACGCCATCTCGACCACTGGCAGGGGTGCCACCGTGCCAGTTTGCAGTTCGCAGTTCGCAGTTCGCAGTTCGCAGTTCACCGTTCGCAGTCTACACTTTTACACTTTCGACAACCTCCCAACCCGCTCCCGCACCGCTACTACTATTGTGAGAGGGCCATCCGACGTCACTCAGCCGCCGAGCAAAAAGTTTGCCTTCGCACTCAGCCTTCACTTTAGGCCCGTGTCCATTGACTCACCGGTGAGACTCCACCAGAAACCCGTCCCTGTACTACCACTTGCTCCTACTCACTCGTTCGCCGACACCCTCATGCCAAAATCCATCTCTATGCCCTTCTCTCACCCCCCTTACCACTTCTCCCGAGACCGTCGTTGTCTGTATCGTTACTGAATGCCTCTGTTAGAAGGAGCCGGGCAGTCTGAGCCTCCAGAGAGCCCGGGTTTGACCCCAGGCGCAATCCTCACCCGACGCATCGGCAAGCAGTATTCGGATCTTGCCCGTACCGCAATCATGACAAACGCCTCCTCTTCTCCCGCTCCTGAGAGCGACGAATCCCTCATGCATGCCATGCATGCCATGCATCACGCCAGCCTCATGCCACCTCCCAAAACCGCTTTTGGCAGAACAGCGCATACCCATTCGCCCAGCAGACAGCCACCCCATCCCCCATCCTCACTGGGAAGGGCCTTGACGGACACACCTGCCCCAAGTGCACCGACCAGTCCTCAACTGTGAGCAGAACCCGTTGTCATACTCTCCCCACCTAGCCAGATCACTGATGTTCTCGTTCGCAGATTCGCCCGTGGAAGTTCGAATGCGTCGGGCTCTGCAACGCCCAAAATCCGGGCCACCACCCTCGACATCCCCGGGCTGACTCGATCCAAGGTTTCCCCAGACGGTCGCATATCGGAAAGAGATGTCGGTGCCAAACTGATCATCATCATGGTCGGTTTGCCCGCCCGGGGAAAGAGTTACATTGTGAGGAAGATCGCACGATATCTAAATTGGCTACAACACCCCACTAGGATCTTCAACGTTGGGGACCGTCGGAGAGTGGCGGCCGGAGTGGGCAAGCCCATCCCCGACCAAACACATGACGCACTCCGAGAATCAGTCCGACGCATGAGCACCCCGGCGGGGTCGCAGAGCATCATCGACCAGGGAGAGCTGCTCCCGCCCCCTGCGGTCAAGACGGAGATTCTGGTCAACGGCGAAATCACCTATCCTTCCCCCATAAGTCCACTTCAAATGAACGGCAATGCGCACGTCGACGAAAAGGACGAACCGATTCTGCTGACCGCCCCGGAGCCGATGGACCAGTCAGCTCAGTTCTTCGACCCGCAAAATGTACGGGCAAAGCAGCTCCGAGAACAAGTCGCACATGAAGCACTGGACGAGTTGATGAAGTACGTCTTGGAAGATGGAGGGTCGGTGGGAATTCTCGACGCCACCAACCACACCCAAGAACGGCGAATCTCGCTGGTCAAGCACATCCGGGAGCGCGACGAGAACATCAACATTCTGTTTCTCGAGTCTCGATGTCAAGACCGCAATCTGTTGGAGGCCAACATGCGCCTCAAACTGGCGGGGCCCGACTACAGAGGCAAGGATCCCATTGCTGCCCTGACAGACTTTGAGCAACGCGTCACTCAGTACGAGAAGTCGTACCAGAAACTGGACGAGTTCGAGGAGGAAAACAACATGCCCTATTGCTCCATGATCGACGTAGGGCGGAAGATGGTCAGTTACCAAGTCAAAGGCTTCTTGTCAATCCAGACGGTGACGTATCTGATGAATTTCAACCTGGCCCCGAGACAAATCTGGATCACACGGCATGGCGAGTCGAAGGACAATGTCAACGGCAAGATTGGCGGCGACAGTTCTCTAAGTCCGAACGGTGTGAGATACGCACAGGCCCTAGCCAAGTTCATGGGGGTACAATGGAAGGCTTGGGAGCAGAGCCATGCGGAGAAGCAAGCCAATACCCATTTCCCGCCGCTCCCAGGCGACACGACACCGCCAAACCCGGAGTACACGTCGCAGACAATGCAGGAACGAAACTTCTGCGTTTGGACGAGCATGTTGAAGCGGGGCATCGAGACCAGCCAGTTCTTCAACGACGATGAGTACGACCTGAAACAGATGCGCATGTTGGACGAGTTGAACGCCGGGTCGATGGAAGGAATGACGTACTTTGAGATCCGCGACAAATTCCACTCGGAATACGAACTACGAAAGCGCGACAAACTACACTACCGGTATCCTGGGCCCGGCGGAGAGGGCTATCTGGACATTATCAACCGCCTCGGCAAGGTGATTCTCGAAATTGAGCGAATGACAGACCACGCGCTCATCATCGGGCACCGGAGCATTTCCCGAGTTCTGCTCGCATACTTCATGGGCCTCAAGCAAGAGGACATCAGCGACCTGGACGTTCCGTTGGGAGTTGCCTACATGCTCGAACCGGTAAGCAACAGAGGAGTATGACCGCGGGAGTTTCTAACTGATGTGTTCTTGCAGAGACCTTACGGCGTTGATTTCAAAGCCTATCGATGGGACCCGGCAACCGATGAGTTTCGATACGAACCAAATTATCGAATGAGGCGAGCCACTTACCCACAAGCATGATATTTTCCCCATGATACCCCTTTTTGGCTTTTGTCGCACCTACTGTTTGTCTGGGTGTTTGGTTGTGTGTTGGGTTATCTAATTGTTTGGCTGTATGGCGTTGTCGTTGTTTGCTTCTGCGAGGTGCTGTATAATATCATCATATAAGGATATCCTACTCTGCGGTGTCATTGTCGCTTTCACCGGAAGCTGGTTCTCAATGTTTTGCTCACATTTGGCGCTGTTGCGACTGGACTAATACCTCTGCATTTTGGCAGGCAAGACTGTTGCTGGGATCAGCGTCCTGGACTGATATCTCGGATCGATTCCTGGGTAGATTGGTGATGGCAGGGTGTTTTGTCTGTGGTCAATGAATGGCAAGCGGCGAATGGCGAGGCGAATGCGCTTCTCTGATGGCGGGCAGGTTTCACATTTGAGCGCTGGCGTTGTGGAGGGCAATGGAAGGGCACTGGGGCGAAATGGCTGTAAGCAGACTCGGGCATTACGGACTTCTGCTGGGTATGGGCGTTTGTAACTTGCCGAGTAGGATGGCTGCTAGAATCCAGACAGCCTCAGGATGTTCCTGATAAGTGCTCTCCAATGAGAATACAATGTTCGAGACCCACCCGAGACGAAGGCACCAAATCAGTAGCCAGCATCGCCATCACGACCCTCACCATGTCCCTTTTTCCTGCATCCGTGTATTTGACAAACACCGGGAAAGCAAGCGGGGCACCCACACCCACCTCGCCCCAAGCAAAGGAAAAAAACTCTCGGACTAATCAAGGCGCAATATCGCCCGATCAAGGATTGATTTAACCACTCTGCTCGGCCCTTCGCTATTGACGTGCGAACAATCCAGGCTGGAGGTCCGAGTCGATACCAAACATGCCGACCCTAGTGGTATCCAACTTCAACATCGTGTGTGCCGTCTTGGGCGGGTTCATCACGCTCTTCGGTCTGGTCAGCTATCTGTTCAAAGAACGCTTCTATCTGTCCGAGGCCTTGATCTCTCTCGTGGCCGGCGTGATATTCTCTCCCCACGCCACCAATTTCATTAAGCCGCTTGAGTATGCCGGGGGCTTGGAGGAGAACATCGACTCCATCACCCTCTACTTCTCCCGTTTGGTTCTCGGCGTCCAGCTCGTCATTGCCGGCGTCCAGCTGCCTAGTAGGTACTTGTACACGGAATGGAGGTCCCTCGCCCTCCTGCTCGGCCCTGGCATGGTCATCATGTGGCTCCTCGCCAGTCTCCTGGTCTGGGCCATGGTCCCGCACTTGAGTTTCCTGCACGCTCTGGCCATCGGAGCCTGCGTCACCCCCACCGACCCCGTCTTGTCCAACTCGATTGTCAAGGGCAAGTTCGCCGACGCCAACATCCCGAAACCCTTGCAGAAAATCATCATTGCCGAGTCCGGCGCCAATGACGGCCTGGGTTATCCCTTCTTGTTCCTGGCGTTGTACTTGATCAAGTATACAGGCATGGGAGGTGCCGGCCAGGCCGGCGGGGCGTCCACGGCCATGGGATATTGGTTTGGAGAGATCTGGGGATATACCATTCTCCTCAGCGTCGTGTACGGGATCGCAGTCGGTTGGATCGCTAAGGAGCTCCTGCATTATGCCGAGGAGAAGAAATTCGTCGACCGGGAGAGCTTTCTCGTCTTTGCCATTGCGCTCGCCCTGTTCACCACGGGGACCTGTGGCATGATCGGGTCGGACGACGTGTTGGCCTGCTTCATCGCCGGGAATGCCTTTACCTGGGACGATTGGTATGTTGAAATCGGGAGACCACTAGGCCCGCCCTTGCTGACTTGGAGCCAGGTTCCGGCTCGAAACGGCCGACGACTCTCTGCAACCCACCATCGACATGCTGCTCAACATCACCGTCTTTCTCTGGTACGGCGCCATTTGTCCGTGGGCATCTTTCCGGTCCAACGATGTCATCCCCATCTATCGCCTGATTTTCCTAGGAATCTTGATCCTGCTGTTTCGCCGGCTACCCATGGTGTTTGCCGTGCACAAAAAGATCTCCCAGATTGAGGAGTTCCAACAGGCGGCGTTTGTGGGCTTCTTCGGGCCTATAGGTGTCTCGGCCATCTTTTATCTCTACGTCAGCATCGACTTCCTACGTGACATCCGCGTCGACGGTGAGGTGAGGCCAGATGCGGCCCGTCTTGAAGATGTCATGAGAGTGGTCATTTGGTTCCTGGCCATCTGCAGCATCGTGGTACACGGCCTTTCCGTGCCCCTTGGTAAGTTGGGATATCATCTCCCTCGGACCATGTCTCAAGCACTCAGCACCGAGCGAGAGGACGAGCAGCCAGAATACCCATTCTCGCGTCATGACAATACCTCGGGATTTCAACTCAGGCGGAGGAAGAAGCCTGGCAGGCAAGACCCCCCAAGTCCGCGGCTCTTCACGATTGGGAGACCAGCACACACATCGAGCCAGATCGGGGGTAGGGTGGAAACCCCCCTGGAACCCAGTCGGCCCGTGCATTTTATCGATACTCCGCCAGCAGGAACACAGACGCCAGCAGAGCAGCAGCTAGAGCAGGAAGGGAAAGATGAGCTAGACGTGGCTGACACCCACCTCGGAGCCTAGCCAGAGAAAGATGCTGGAAAGTCATGTTGAAACCGAGGACCGGCTGGGGCTAGATCGGGCGGCGTGGACTTGGGGGTTTGAGTTTAAAAGACATACAAAGACAGACTTACGAAAGATAGAAGCAGCGAAGTTGGAAAAAAGAAGACGGCGAAGGGATGTCTAAATAGCATATCCGGCAACCTATCATCCCTGGGTAATAGTTCAGGTACCGTAGCTACGAAGTCCGGGGTATGGTTAGCATATTGCTCAAGGGCAACGCTTGGAGAAATGGGGACTAAGCTCTCGTCTCTCGCCTCTCGTCCCCCGACAACCCCCCCCCCTACGCCGCAGCCATTCCCCCTTCCACCTCTCACTGGTAGCTTCACGACCTATCCAGCAAGGCACTTCAGCACGCCTCGCCGCATCCTCCTCTTACGATCGAGTACGGAGTACGGAGTAACAAGCATCCAGACCGCCTCCCCGTCTCTCAGATACCCCGCGCAGGGAGAAACAACAGCGACAACCAGGCAAACCCTTGCATTGAACGCAGTCCCCGGTTCCGCTTCGATTCCTGCCAGCGCCCGCACCTGCCCCCTTCACTCCTTGGACAACAAGGCGTGGCAAGCCTTCACCGTCTCGACTCTTCTCAACCCCTCCATCCTCTCCCTCCCCTCCCACTCCCTTCCCTTCTCTTCCTTCACTGCCCCTTCCTCAGTTGTGTTGGATTTTCCCCTGTCCGCCAGCCAGCCAGCTAGCCAGCCAGCCACGTACTCTCTTCCCTCTTATCTGATTCAAGCGGGCCCGAAGACGCTGCTCGTGAGATGAAGTTCCACCGCTGCATGCCTTCGACTGACTCTTGACCCTTCCTGCCGTGGGGACCGACCTCCAAACCTCGATTCTTCCCTCGCCTTCTCCTCCCTCGACCTCAAACTGCCTCGTCTCCGCAGATTTGGCCTCTCCGCCCCGCTACCTTTCACTCGCATATTCATGGCGCAGCCTGCCTTGCCTGCACGAACCACCGATGCCTCACGGCCGAGCCCCAGCCTTTCTAGCACAAACACCGTTGCGGGCTCGAAGAGAAAGAGAGCGACTGAACGAAAGTTCTATGCCGTGAAGCTGGGAAAGAAGCCTGGCATCTACGACACCTGGCCAGAATGTCTCGCCCAGGTCAAGGGCCATAAGGGTGCAGTGTGTATGAATGCATGCGTCAGAAACAGGCCGTGATACCTTGGCTGATAATTCGTGCAGTCAAGGCTTTTCAATCCCTACACGAGGCTCAATCTTTTATGGACGGCAGGGCCCTAACCAACACGACTTCCATTGATCAAAAGTATTACGCCGTCCAGAATGGAAAAGTCCCCGGTGTGTACACCGACTGGACCCAAGCACAGGCTCAGATCCGTGGCGTCAAAAAACCCAAACACAAGAAGTTCAGTACCAGAGCAGAGGCGGAAGCCTTCGTCGCCGCAGGAAACAAAGCCCACGACTTGGACTCGCCTCACATGACTCCCGAGGAAGAAATCAGAAGATTGATCGTGCGAGGTTCGGCCCCAGGCTTGCAGCTGAATGGAACCTATGCACCGACTGACAAAGATGGCAATCCTTACGAAGTTGGTCGAAGACCCTTACCTCCTGGTGCCGAGGACGGGTATGATCCAAATGTCAAACTCGCTGCCGATGGCTCTATCGTCGACAAAACCGAGGAGGAAAAGAACAGAACCAAAAACATGACCAAGGAAGGAGACCCCCCTGGCATGCTTCGCATCTACACCGATGGATCAAGTCTTCGAAACGGCCAGGCCGGAGCAAGGGCGGGAGTGGGAGTGTTTTTCGGACCACAGGACCCAAAGTATGAAGACCCTCCAGAACTCAAATCCTCGCGTGCCTCTATACCTACTCACCGGCCCCATCGTGTCTATACCATGGACTGGGCAGCCCGACGGTCAAATCCCACCCCCTCAGACAGTGATGAACCGGGCTCCGACCAGACCCAACCACGACGAAACAAGAGTGAACAAGAGAAAGAAAAGCTAACGAATTGGCGTTACAGAAATGTTTCCGAAGCACTGAAAGGCAGCAGACAAACAAACCAGCGTGCCGAACTTACCGCCATCCTGCGTGCACTGGACATTGCCCCCCGCCACAGAGAAGTCACCATCTACACCGACAGCAAATACGCAATCGACTGTGTGACTAAGTGGTACCAGAATTGGCGGTCTGGTGGCTGGTTGACCGCCAAGGGAAAGCCGGTCGAGAACAAAGATCTGGTCGTGGATGTCAGACAACGCATCGAGGAGAGGGAGCAAGTCGGCAAGGCCACATTTTTCGTCTGGGTCAAGGGCCACGGCAGTAATGCCGGGAACATCGCGGCCGATAAGCTCGCAGTCGAAGGGGCATATAAGGGGAGTGGTCTCAAGGGGGAAGATGCCAATGAAGCAGACTATGCGAATGAGGATGACGAGGGCGCTGGAGATGGGCCGGTGAACATGGCGTCCAGGGGCGAAGAAGACCACGAGACAAAGACAGCTTTTGATGCCATGCAAAAGGCGATGGCCGATGCATGACGACGGTGACAAGGGTTTCGGGTGAGGCCGCCAGCGATATCTTCCAGGCGGCGTCGGCGCTGCTAGCTCCAGCATCTGCTGCAGGAGATGGGCCAAACCAGCCGGTCCTCGACGAGTGAGTGTGGGTTTCTAGCGGACAGTGAAGGTGTGGAGATTTCGGGAGAAATGTGTCTGGGATACACTCTTAGACCGGGACATTAGAATACCAAACAAGGATCTTCATGAATGACGGCCTACACACAGTGTGGCTTCACATGCCACAGAAGACTTTTAAGAGTCCAATAAAAACATCCACCACAGCATCAAGGCCGCTCGTTTCTCAAGCCCGCGTTGAGCTTCAGTCTCCAATCAAACACAATCATAGCTTCGGACGTCGTGTCATGGCCTTGTCGTATCTTGCCTACACTTCCCCCTCTTCATGTCCTGTCCGGGCTTCAAGTCGGATCGGCCGGAGGGGTTGGCAGTAAGCCTTGAGCTTTATCATGCGCGAGAAGACTCGTTTGGAATCCATGTCCAGTTGCAAGGTGATGCTGCACTGCTGAAACTGGTCAGAGTTAGATCTGGGAGGGATGCCTAGGTTCTGGTGGTCGGGCCATGTTGGGTCGTCATGCCTCCAAGTGCTCTTGTTTGTGGTACCCGAGTGAGGACAAGGGCCACAGCACTTTTCTTCGCAGAGACCATGGCTTTCGTGTCGATGAAACTGTCTTGGAATTCGGTGCCTCATCGCATCAAGTGTCCAACCTCAAGGTCAAAACCAGCAAACTGACATACGCAGCAATGCTCAGGGCGGTCAAGACCACCACGACATTCCCACTTGTCCTGAACCTCTTTACCCCGAGGCCGTCTTCGCCCAGTTCGTTGAAAAATTGCTTATTCCCCTGCTGCCGCCGGTATGCACTCACCAGCAACACCCCCGCGCCATAGACGGCGAACAGGGCGCCGATAGAGTAAAACTCGGACGTGAAGATCTTGAGCACGACGAGGGCGAATGAGAATTGCGACAGCGAGGTGCGGATGTAGGCGCCTTCAAAGGTGCGTTGGGCCGCGCGCACTTCGACAAGTTCTTCGTTGGTCAGGTCGACCGACCGCGCGCGGTGGAGGCGGAGGCGGAATTGGTCTTCGGCATGTCGAGACTGCAGATGGACGTCAGTGGATTTCTGGCAGAGAGGAGGTCGACAGGACACGAGCATTGAGGCAGACTCACCGTGAACATCTTGGCTGTGGGAGATGGACTGCCAGTGCTAGACGGCTATTACAAGAGGTCAGTCGGCGGCGAGGATTATGCGAATCGCGCAGGGAGGAGAGAGGGAAAGGCTCGGCACCGCAGTGCGGAGAAGTCACGGGTCGCCATTGCCAGGTGGGGACGCGGCAAAGACGGGAGGAAGGAGCGACATCAGGACCACCTGAAGCATGCACCAGATCTCGTTCGTTTATTCGTATCAAGGCAAGTCAAAGTCAACCTAGCCAGTACTGGTACATGGACAACTTGTAGATGCCATACCCTCGCCAAGCGACCATGAATTCTCAGTACCGATACTCTGGCTCCTCTTCCGATCCATTTTCGATGGCCCTTCTGCTTCTGTGTCTTGGTCATATCTCGCTCTACCTCCCTTCACTATTTTGCTTCCACCGGAGGAAGTCGAAGCATGTTTCCGCTCAGTCAATGAACATTGAGAGATTGCACCATTTCAATTGACTTGTCCGCTGAGGGGATTAGAGATCCTCTTCACTTGATGTTGGCAGATTCAAGATGGAAGGACCAACGTCTGAACCCGGAAATTCGTAGCGTAAGCACTTCGGGCACCTGGCGAGTCGTTTACGACCTATGGTCAGCAGACCTTCGAACTCTACCCCATTGCTCCCTCGAATAGAGACACCAAAATTTCACACGCCAGCATTTCAAAGGCCTTCAGATGGAGAGGCGAGTCCTCGATCAACTTTACTGACCCCTGCCTGACCTACAAGAATTGAGAAGAGGCCAGCCTGCTTCTAGACGAGAAAACGTGTCCGGGGACAAAATGGCGCCCTTAGTGCTGGCTGGTCTCTGCACTTCACAGACGATATCAAGTCAGGTTTGACCTATGACCTTCTACCAACCGACCGGCTGCCAAGACGCCGATCGGATCTTAACCCGGGAGCTAACCGGCGGGCAAAGCGGACACTGCCGGCCCGTCAACGGAGGCACGTCCCCCCGCGCTGTAACAAAGATGAAAGACTTTCTCCTTAACGAGGAACAAATAGTTTTTATCGGATACTGTGTACGAATATCTCATTCTTATTGAAATGGAACCTTGTAAAGCGAAAGTAGTCTTCTCTTGGTGACAATTTAGGGACCGGAGGTGTCACGAGGTGTCTATTGAAGTCACTAGCTTGTCAACGAGTTGCCACTATTACTGAAGCTCTAATGATTGAGGTTGACACCTAGTCGATTCTGACGGCATTCGACTGCACTTGGCTCAGCAGGGTTAACACTAGAAAGCCAAAGACAGGAAAGAATCTGTCCCATTTGAGAGTTCCGCTAGAGCCTTGGCCTATATGCGTCAGAAATCAGTCTGCGGAGTTCTGCTCCAATGCCTCAGGAGCAAATGACTAGGGCTAGTAATGGATGCCTCGAAGGTGTGCTGAATAGCTGACTGTACCTGCTTCTCTCTTCATTCCATCCGATGTACCGGCTTGAAATGCCGTCCTAAACAGACCTAACATTAGGTATATAGACCAGATAGCGCATTCACAATTCAGCGCGGTGTCTTCTTCCTCCCCCGATAACGATCACTTTCTTCCTTTTCACGTTCCCCTCTCAAATCGAAAAAAGAAATAAGACAAAGTCCTGGGGATTAAAAACATCTCTTCTGCCATCCTCAAATCAACACTTGTAACGGCTGTTTTCTTCCTCACGTGCCTGATTGTATCATGTATGCAGCACCTGGTTCTTCAACATTAGTAGCGGGGGTGGTTATGAGACGAGCTATATCTCTATTCAGTCTAGAGGATCCCAGATCCAACCGAAAGGATGTCATGCTTGACAGAAGAAGTATAAATATAACCGAATGCAGCTATGACCAAAAATGGGCTTGAGATGAAGAAAATCAAGAAAATCAATCCGACTGACCTCCATTTCCCATGTCCCATTTCTAGAATTGTTAGCTTTTTTTGCAAGCCTGCTCGTCTACTGCCTGTACATGTGCCATGATGCCAACACAGCTTTACGTAGTGCTTAAAGTTTCTGGCTTTCTGGCGTACAGGATGTCTCCATCTGGGCCCAGGAAGAAGGGTTAGATATTTCCTAGGTCTAAGATGTACTCTGATGTGGCCGGCGTCATAGACAAGAGGCTAGACGATGTGTATGAGGGATGGGTAGGTGATAGACATATGTAGTGCTGTTGTCAGGACTTATCGCCATGGCACTCCGACGATAGTGGCTTGCAACGATAACACGTGATCACAAGAGGCGCGTCCCTGCACGGCTATTGATTTGAGTACTCAGTACGTGCTTGTAGAGCTTGTCGCACTGTGCAGCAACGCCCAAGTCGCGAGGCTATTCTCCAAGCTCGTCGAAGAGATAGCACATCGTCAGCAAAATTGATTGCCGGTGAGGGTCTGTCGACTATCAACTTCATGGTCGGGATCCATTAGGATGCTTCTTCTCGCTTAACCTCACCATCACAACACAATCAGTGTAACCTTCTTCATTCCATAGGTTGACTGATAGACCAAGCTTGGTGTTGATCATTGTTGTCTTCAATGGATGCACAAAGGCGCAGAAGCAAAGGGGGTTGTGGCCGACAAACGTTGACGGATACCACGCCACTGATAGCGATTGTCTACTGACCGTGACTGGCGGTGGCTGACCAAAGCCTCCACGATTCTCCCATCCGCAGCGGATGATGTCCCTACTTTAAGTCTCCTTCCCGGCACGTCGCCTTTCTGCCCGGCCGACGAGGCACGATGGGGCCAATCCCATCGCGCGGGACGCCTCGGCGCATCAGATGCCGAGATTTACTTGATGCGAAAAGCTGCGAGAATCCCGAAAAGTCGAAGTTGGGGGAGGGCTTAGCGTCCTCTACTGGGGGTCGCCGACAGGAGATCCTCCAATTGTGCCGGGCCTATTTAAATAAAACAAGTTACCCGGCCCGCGCGCCTTGCTCCCGTCATCAACACTCATCAACACTGTTCAACGCTCCGATAGATTAGCCAGGCATTCCTAGCGGCTTTTGTGCAAAAAGAGGGACGGCCCTCTGTTCATGGCAACGCATACATTTTAATTTGTAGTTTACAGCAACAAAGAGACGGACCATGTCGAAACTCATAGATTACGCTGAAGGTACGGACGATTCCTGCGTGGTGTGCTTTCCTGCCAGTGCTTCTCAACCCCCACGCGCGTCGCACACGGCCACCAGACAAGCTCGCTGACAATCTCCTGCTCAATAGTGCAAAAACACACCTCTAGAGACTCTTGCTGGGTAGTCCTCTATGGCAATGTATGGGATGTGACCGGCTTCCTCCCCGAGCATCCTGGCGGTGCCAACATCATCCTTAAGCTCGCCGGTAAGGACGCCACCGAAGAGTACGACCCGATCCACCCCCCCGGCACGCTCGAAGAACAACTACCCCAATCCGCGCGACTCGGGCCCATCGATGCTAAATCTCTACCCGAGCCCGTAAAGCCAGCCAAACAAGTCGGACCCGAAGCAGACACTGAGGTTGAGCGGCCGCTGGCGGCCCTGCTAAACCTCGACGACATTGAGGCGGCCGCGACGAAGAAGCTGTCCAAGAAGGGCTGGGCGTATTACTACTCGGCAGCAGACGACTTGGTCAGCAAACACTTGAACAACACTGTGTACAGACAGATCCTGCTGCGGCCGCGGGTCTTTGTGGACTGCAAGGACTGCGATCTCAGGACCAGTTTTCTAGGGCACCCGCTGCAGCTGCCGATTTTCGTGTCGCCCGCGGCCATGGCAAGATTGGCGCATCCTGATGGTGAGTGGGGCATCGCCCAGGCGTGCAAAAAGTACGGTGCCATGCAGATGATCTCAAACAACGCCAGCATGACTCCCGAGCAAATCGTCAAGGATGCCGGCCCACATCAGGTGTTTGGATGGCAGCTCTACGTGCAGAGCGAGCGGAGAAAGTCCGAGGACATGCTGGCAAGGATCAACAAACTGGATGCGATCAAGTTTATTTGCCTGACGCTCGACGCACCGGTACCGGGGAAGAGGGAGGAAGATGAGCGGGCCAATTACATTGCCGAGGATACAAGCCAGGCGGTCAAGGATGCAGGAGGCGCCGAATTGAAAGGCGGAGGGGGCATCGGGCAGTCGTTGTTCTTCGGCACCGATCCCACACTGACTTGGACCAAGACTCTGCCGTGGTTGAGAAAGCACACCAACAAGCCAATCATCTTGAAAGGGTTGCAGTGTCATGAAGATGCATACTTGGCAGCACAGTACACCCCACAGATCCAGGGAATCATCTTGTCGAACCATGGAGGGAGGGCTTCCGACACCGCCCCGCCCTCCATCCATACGCTGCTGGAAATCAGGAAGTACTGTCCCGAGGTTCTCAGCAAGCTCGACGTCGTGGTTGACGGTGGCATCAAGAGAGGGACCGACGTGGTCAAGGCTCTGGCCCTAGGAGCAAAGGCCGTGGGTGTCGGCCGGGCTGCGCTGTTCGGCCTTGGAGCCGGTGGTATTGCCGGTGTCGAGAGAGTGCTTGAGATCTTGAGGGACGAAACTGCCACTGCGACTCGACTGCTGGGTGCTGCGGGAGTCAAACATCTTGGTCCGGTGTATATCAACACCAGGGCCGTCGAAAGGGATATTTACGATGGGCCTTCGAACCTTCCTAGTATCCAAGGATCGACCGACGGGCTGTGGACAAAGGCGAAACTGTGATCTTTAGGCGTGGGCCGAACTTGAGCGTAGAAGCTTCGCATGGCGCAATTGGTGGGGCGGTAGCCATGAATCGTGCTGAATAGATCAAGAATAGCTGTCTCTGTAACACCGATGAAAGGGAAATATCTTCCCAATTCAGAAGGCTTCTTGCCCAACCCCAGCCCCATACCAATCCCGTAGTTCATCGTTTTCCGTCCTGGGCCCGGAAACCCCGGCTGCATTGAAATAATGCGAGAGCCTCATGTTCTCGTCGTTCGCGTCGTCTGGCCAATCAGTTCTCGTGGTCGGTCCACCTCGCTGCTCAAAGATATCCTTTACTGTGCCCCAGCTGAATCTGCATTCGTTGCCAAATCCCCACACGGGCTCAACGGCTGCCTTTAGCCAGCCGACACACCTTGCATCCGACGGATACCCAGAGCCCCAATTCGCCCCATCTCCCGAACAAGGGTCAGACTCCTGCCGGAGGTATGCCTCTAGGAGAGTCTCGCAACTAACATCTCGAGTAACTTTGGCGACGACACTGGCGGCACTGACGCAGGGGTACAAGCTGTCAGCTTTCTTCTCGACAGTGATCTTGATTGTAGGAAAGACCAGTTCCAATTTCTTCTGGTAGACCGCAGGCTTCCCAATCGTGTCAACATATATTTCCCTCACATTGACGCCTTTCCGGATGACACCTCGGATTAGTTCGATCGTGGCATCCATGGCCTGGGCATTGAGATTGTAGGACCCGCCGTTCTTCAACATTCCAGCTCCGATATCCTGAGCACTGAGGGATTTGATGGCCCAGCCAGAAGCAGTGAACAGGTCTGTGTCAACGGTACAGACCGCTTTCATCAGGCTGGCCCTCACGGCCGGCGTCAGGACTTTGGAATCATCAAAATGGTGTGTTATGGCCAGAAGCGACTGCTCGCTCTCAATTGGGAGATAGTAGACTCCATATATCATAGGACCGATCACGGGTCCACGTCCCGCCTCGTCGACACCGAGAACGCACGAAGTGCCGAGCGTCGAGTGCGAGGAGTCGCTGGTGCTGATGCCATCTGGCACTTGGCTGTAATGCGCATACGATTGTCCGGAGAGGAGGGCATCGAGATGTTCCTCAACTGAGGGAGGAATGAACCCCGTAGCGGGAGTGACGGCTTCTTCCATGGATTCTGTATGGTCGATGTGAGACAAGTATCGAGCTGAAGCTGTTGAAGAGGAGGAGACCGCGACTCGACACGACACGACGCGCCATAACGCGCCATGACGCGTGAGAAAATTAGCGGGAGATGGTAGTGCGGCTTGTGCATGGATGGCCGACCGTACATGCGTTGGGCGGAGTGTAGACACATTACAGTCTCTTTCTTTCACAACCCTCTTCCGCCGATTTGTTGTTGGTGTCCTGTTGGATACATCGCATGTTTCCTGAAACTTCTGGTTATTCAATAGTTTGATCTAAGGCATTTCTAGTCCAGCAGTGCTGACTCATAGTAATGTGAAGAAGGGAACCAACATCAACTTGGGAACCTCGGTGGGGAAACCACTGTTCACTAGGCCCGAATCGGCATCCACGACAACAACATTTGCTTCTTGGATCGCAACCTACATCTTCAGATCCCCTCCACGACACTCACATCCTCGTTGCCTACCCAAGGGCTTCCTCCTTAGATCCTGCGCAATTACTCTTTATCTTGCTTGCGCCCACTATGGCCCCACGCCCGGCGAGCCGCCGCGAACGCGACAATGTGGATTACTCGGCGGTTGGAAAAATGGGAAGGTGAAATCAATTGCGCACCGAGGATGAGCCTTTCACTGACCCAGCGCAGGCGTACTGGCGTCACTCTGGACCAAAGACCTCTTGATTCGAACGGCATGGAAGAGATTACGGGGATTTTCTCCTCCCCGCGCAAACCATCACCTTTGAAGCACATGATAGTTATGGATACTGTTGAGGAAACAAGTACGTCGCTTGGGTCATTGGAGATGTCTGGCACCGACAGTACGTTCCGGCGAGACTTGACAGATGGACGTATTTTGATGCTACATATCTATACAACGTCGAAATCCTGCCACGGATCAATGCTGATTCTGTATAGGCCCTGCTCTTAGTCCGTCTCGAGCGCTGTCTTCTCGAAGATCCACCTTCACAGTATCGATTCCACCGCGCTCGTCATCGCCGAAAAAGAGCGGAATCAGTGGGGCGGCAAGGAAGAGCCACGGAGTTGATATATTTTCGCCCCAAAAAAGCCTCCAGCCAGATGATCCTATGGATCGCGAAAACACCCCTGTGATCACACCAACTCGAACCCTCCAACCCAGAATATCCAGCCAAAGTCCCGAAAGGTCGCCTCTGCGTGATATCACCACACATGCGCCCTCCATAAACGGTGTTTCCAGGCCCAGCATGCTCGACATAGAACGAGCTTCAAGTGAAGCCGTTGCCTCTATCGAAGATGAGGGAACTGAGGTCTACAGAGAATCTCTGAGCGAGGTGGGGGTCGCTTCTCAGACACCCGACGGGCATTTGTCGGTCGTTGACAACGACGGAGAGGAAGAAGAGGGAGAGGAAGAGGAGGAGGAGGAGGGGGGGGAGGGCGTGGAAATGTCGAACCGCGATGATCGGGAGCACTCAGAAGAGTTGGGACATCTCGCCCAGGATTTTGACGATGAAGAGGCAGATCAAACATTTCAGCCAGAATCAGCAGAACGTACAGACCAACCCACGTCGAACAAGAAGAGGAAATCAGATGTTATTGAGCCGGAAGATGAGGAGGTGGAAGAGCCGTCCCCAATACCGACCAAAATGCGTAAAATGAAAGCAAAGCCAGTCACCACTCGGAGAAGATCTCCAGAAACCACATCGATCTCGGAAACACGGTCGCCAAAGGCCAAAGGAAGACAGCCGCTGACAAACAAGGATACCAACGCCAGGCTGCCTTCCCAAGTGGTCGACATCATCGACAAGGTAAAGCCAAGACCTGGAACAGGACGGGGCTTATACATTCTTCGACGAGAAACACCGGCAGATGACGGAGTACGACACACGCGGAGTGGCCGAGTAAGCGTGAAGCCACTGGCGTACTGGCGGAATGAACGATGCGTTTACGGTGGTAGCCCTAGTTCGGCGAAATTGGCCGACGGGGCGCGATTCCCCTTGAACAGCATCAAGGAGATCGTGCGGATAGAAGAGATTGACAACAGCGAGGCAAAGAAAAGAAGGCCGAAGACTTCCAAGAATGGCAAGGGAAAGGGCAAAGCCCGCGAGACCCCAGTCGAAGACTCGGATTCCGATTCCGATTCCGATCCCGATCCCGATCTCAGTACGACAGTGATCCCAAAGGAAGATCCGGATGCTGAACCATGGGAGACCAGTCTGGGCACACTCCGAGGAAACGTCTCAGTCTGGGATCAAGACGAACAGGCCCCGACAGAGCAGGAAGAGGAGATCGAGATCGCACATGCACCCGCAGCGATAAAGACAAGTGAGGTCAAGGGGTCGACGTTCCAAGACGGCCCGACATTCAGATACGCCAAATTGCTCAGCACACAATTCTTCGGCACGGGGCTTGTGGAGCTGCCGCCGGGGGGCGTGAAACGGCCCAAGAACTCGCGCAAGATGCATATGAGTTTCTTCGTCGTGAAGGGTCGGGTCACGGTCAACGTCGGTCCGATGGGTAGTGACGAGACTGGCAGCATGAACCGCTTCAGCATTGGGAAGGGAGGATTCTGGCAAGTTCCTAGAGGTGAGCGAATTGACGTTTCCAATGCATCCGGCAGAAACTAACTCGGTGTGCATCAGGGAATCAATATTCCATCGAGAATGAACTGGAGAAGCCGGCGCGTATCTTCTTTAGCCAAGCCTGCGAGCCGGCCCCTGTTGATGAGACATGATTTCTTTTTTGGATGTCCCTATTCTGTGGAGGGTTGGATACTCGGCCCCTCTAGTATGCATTCCAGCGGAAGTTGGTTCCACTGTGTTGAACTGCCTTTGTACATTTTATGACTATGAGTTTATGATGGAGGTTGAGGTTGAGGTTGAAGTTCCAGACATCAAATATGGGCTGGCAGATGATATGGGGTTGGGTGACGTAAAAATTGCGAAATGGCTACGGGAACCTGGTATTGAGAAGGGTATGCTGGGGTGGCCTCGCACAGATAGGGCTTGCAATATGCAGTGGATGAACCTGGGTGCATAAACTAAATTCAAGTTTGATTGCAGCCTTTCCCTTTCGTGTTGAGGGATTCGCGGCCCCCCTACTCGACCCCCAACATCCTTAGGGTGAGGCATCAGGAAGTAGGAGTATGCACGGTATGATCCTTTCTCGAGATTGGTATGGTCGACGCATACTAGCTTTAATCTTCGGATCGCCTGAGACGGCGGGCGGAAGTCTTCAGCTGGGGCACATTACCCAATTTAGGTCATGGACAGAGGGCTCCTCGGGAAGACGACGGGATGGTTTGGACTTGGTAGTGTCAGCCCGTTCATGTCAGGGCCCAGGCGCTTAATGGCGTCCAGAATCCGGGATTTCGTATGTCGAATTTGCCTCGCTTTTAGTTCTTTGCGGTAGAGCCTTCCCAGTTGATAGTGTCTGTCATGCTTGGCTGGCATAGTGTGACTCGCTTAATGTGGTTCTGGCCGGATGCCAGCTAGGCTCCTGTCAGGCATCTTTCCGGTTGCTCTCCATCGGATCGCCAGGTCTTCCGGCAAACAGAAGCCAACATCCGTTTCAAAGCTCCTCCATTTCCTCATCCAAATCGTCCAGTGGCTCGAATGCTCCGATCTGGACCTTCTCTGGCCGAGCAAAAACCCCAAATTTCTCACGACACTCAAACACCCGCGTCGTCTCCTGTCCCCCGTCTTCCCCTTCGACAGCCACACTTCCATCATTCCGGCCAGCGGGCTCGTCCAGTTCAACCCCCACCCACAGACACCCCGCCTCCCTGGCACCGCCCAAGCCGGGAATCTCTCCCGCGAACCGCACGAGGCCCCTCTTCCCGTCGTCATTCCCGATTCTGCACCTGAGCCCCACCTTGACCCCCCGGGCCTCCAGTTCGGCACGGTCCTTTCCCAGTCTCTCCGCCGCCATCTCAGCTGTGGATTTAGCGCTAGGATCGAACCTGCCAAGCTTCTGTCGTCGTTTCCATGCTAGCACCGTGTCGTCGAGCTTCTCGTACTGCTCCTCAGGCATCTGGTACTTCTCGACAGAGCTGAGGTCGGAGAAGTTGAACGTCTGCCGCAGATTCGCGGGTCGACTGTCGAGGACTTCGATCTCGACGCCGCGGCGGAGGCCGTAGCGCGGGTCACCAACCAAGGACGAATCATCATCCAGCCCGATCCAAGACCCATCGAGGGCTCTGGTACGGAGAGACTGAGATGACGCGGGGATTCCGGTGACGGGTTCGAGTTTGGATTTGAGTTGGGCGATAGTCCAGGACGGCGTGATGCGGCGTTCGGCGGAGAGGAGCGGTGCGGCGGAGGGGTTAGTGTCGTTGGGGACGATAACTTGGACCACGATGTCGGCGGGGGTCGATAGTGATGACATTTCAAGACTTGACGTCAATTGACGTCGATTGCCGAGTTTGTCTGAGAGTGAGGGAGTGAGATGGGTTTCGTCGAGCAGTGTCGAGATTCGGTGTCCAAGATGGGAAATTAATCCCTGCCTCGACCATGTCAATCCGGATTGGAGCGGGGCTGGACTGGCTGGACTGGCAGGACTGGCAGGAGCGGCAGAAGTCACGAGAAGTCTCTCCACTTTCAAATGACCAATATATGCCTGAAATGACCAAGCATCGGTAATCTTGGCACTGGCGGCTTTCCCACTGGCACCCCGCAGGTTTGTTTGTTTATTATTTGTTGGCTTGCTTCTTCTCAACATTCAGGAAGAATGTCATCCGTCAGGTCGAAGGCTTCCCAAGGGCACCCGTATTTCCAATTTAAACGAGTAGTCTGAGAAGCTAACGGCATTACCCTTTTTCAGGTCGCAATTCACGATGTCCATCCCGCGTTCCTTTCCTACGTTGCCCAATCTGCACCCATCCACACTGGGCATCTCAACAGGCGTCGTCCCCGAGCCATCCATGCTCTCCAAGGGTTTGCTCTCAGCCCGGCAGGGTGAGATTTTCTGTTGCCGACAGAAGTCCCTCTTTTGCATTGCTAGGTGAGTCAAGTTCTGCCTCGGACAGCTCGTGGCGAACGATCTTGCCCGTCGCGTTTCGGGGAATTTGCTTGACAAATACGACCCCGCCTTTGAGATGCTTGTATGAGATTAGCTTCGATGCCACAAATTCCTTCACCTCCTGAGCCGTCAATGACGCCGCCACCCTGTCTTCACCGTTTGTGTTCGACCAGTTCGACTCGGCTCCGGCAGACTCAGCAACCGCTCGAACGATGTAAGCACATGGCAGTGTCGCTGAGATTCCCAATGAGTTTTGGTGGGTGATACCAACCACGGCTGCATCGAAAATTCGGGGGTGTTCCATGAGCACCATTTCGATTTCTGAGGGCGAGACTTGCCACCCATTAACCTTCATGGTTTCCTTGATTCGGCCGTCATGGAATATTTTGTCATCTTGCCAGTGCACACGGTCGCCAGTTCTATAGAATCCTTCGGGATCGAAAGCTTCTCTGTTTGCGTCCGGATTGCCGAGATATCCCTGAAACAGGCTAGGTGATCGAATGAGAGCTTCTCCACGTGTGCCGTCCTGATCTACGCCGGCACCATTTTCGCCAACGAGTTTCATTTGGACATTTGGCAGCAGTTGGCCGACGCTTCCAGAAGAATCTCTCTCCCGCAAATTCGACAGACTTTGCCAACCGGCCTCGGTAGTGCCCCAGCATTGCGAGATAACGGCGTCGGCATCCAACATGTCGTTCAACTGGGTCTGGACACTGGCGGTCATCGGAGCACCTGCACAGACGACGTGTCGGAGGCTGGCAAGAAGATGACGTTCCGAATCCGGTAGCTGGGCTAGGCTGGCGATGATTGGAGGAACAACCGGTACGTCGGTGATGGAGAGGCCATGGACAGCGCGCAGAAAGTCTTGCCTATTGAAACGGGCCAGAAAGTAAGTGGGGATGCCCAGCCGGAGGGGCAACACCAGCGCCAGAGGTGCCGCAAATGCATGAAAGACAGGTAGACAGATGAGTTGCGACGGCTAGGAGAGATGTCAGTTGGACGGTTGCTGGAAAGGCGGGGAAGAAGGAGACGGAAATACCTGATACGATCTGGCACCAAACTGATCCTCCAGCATGGCAGCCTGTGCAACGATATATCGATGTGGAATCATGGCAGCTTTTGGCAGGCCAGTTGTTCCGCTGGTCATGGCGTACACCGCAAGCCGGTCCTGGGTAGGTTTGCCATCTTCACAACGAGGTGTCCAATCACATTCGCACTCGACGAGGAGTGTCCGCCAGGTGCGACACCCTTTGACGTGCAAGGATCTCTGGGAACCCAGGAAGAAAATGCTCGAGGTGGGAATGCTGCACTGCGAGGCAGCCTCAAGGACGGGGTCGATGCACGTGTCTTGGGCGAAGATCAGTTTGGGCTTGGTCAGCTCAAAATGGCGGACTAGCTCGGAGGAGCTGTAGCCGGGATTGGTTCCAGAGACGCAGGCCCCGGACCCGATGACGGCAAGCCAGAGAAGAGGATACAAGATCTATCATGTCGCCAGATCGACACTCGGTCAGTCGAGTTACACGGCAGCAGCTGGAGCAGGGGCATGGCGGCAACAGCCGCGGACTCACGTTATTGTAGGCATGCAGGCACACACAATCCCCCTCTTGCAGGCCGACGTTGCTGAGACCCTTGATGAGCTGACGCACAATCGTCCGTGCCTGGCTGGCAGACACCGAATGGGAAGGGCTTTTGGCATCGATGAAGATCTGAAAGAGAGCTGAGTCAGCATCGCAGCCCTGCCGGGTGGCAAAGGGTTCAAGTGGGCTACCGGCTTGTTGCTGTCATAATGACCGAGATTGCCGAAAGCAAAGGACACAATGTCTGCAGCTGGGATGTGGATGGTCGAGGCGGAGGACCAGACACGCTGGGTGGGGGAGGACGTGGACAAAGACATTGTGTAACAGTGTGAAGACAGACGTCACTATCGTTGGCGGATTTGCCCGGGAAATTGGCGACCCAGGTAGGACAACCGATGCCGACACCACGCTCCGGCGAGGACGAGGACGAGGACGAGGAGGGATGGGCCACGGGCGAGGGCGTCCGCTGTGCGAGAGCCGACGGATCTGGTGTTCACGAGAGACGGAAGCCCGCAAGGCCAAGAGGGGAATAAAGATACTGACGGAAGGATGACAAGGAAGGACGGGGATTGCTAGGAGGTCGGATGGGCGAAGGTGAGGCGAGGATGGAGGTGAAGTAGCCCACTGACAAGGCCGGGGCAGAAGGCCATTTTGGCACGAGGGACTTGACGAGAGCGCAGGCTGTGGTTGACACGGGTGAATCGACAGTGCGGGTGCAGGTGCAGGTGCGCAGACGCAGATGCAGATGCAGATGCAGACGCAGACGGAGACGCAGGCAGAGGCAGCGAGCGGTTAGCGGTGAGCTGCGAACAAACCACTCCCTTCAGGCTTCAGCTCACTGCGGTTGCAACGGCGATTCGACTACTACACTACTTCGTGCGGCGTTCACCTGACAGCGGCTGCATGGGCCAACGCGGTCGCGACCGGGCAGGCTGAGACTGGAGACTGGCGCCTGGAGCCTTGAGACTTCGAGGGCTTCCTCCGGCGACGGTGGCGGGCCAAGAAGCTTGCTCGCAGGAGTGGACGTGGGTGGACGTGAGGGTACCTGAGTGGACGTGAGTGGACGTGGGTGGACGTGGGTGGACTGCCTGGCCTGCCTGGCCTGCCTGTCTTCCTCATTGGCAGAGCACGCCAGGAGCACGCCAGAGGCACAGGAGAGACCGGGCGTCCGTGCTTCTGGCGGGATCCCCCCCCCCCCAGATGGAGTCTACCGATATCTCGGATGACGGATCCAGCCCTGCCGCCGTCACCGTCGCCGCCACTGTCGCCGCCACCGCCACCATCGCCGTCTCCGTCGCCGCCAGCTCCCAAATGCGGCTGCTGGAAGTTGATTCGTCCCAGCACTCGCCAATACACCTGCCGGGCCTGAAGTTGACGCTTCCGGGGGCTCAGGCGCTGCATTCATCTGGTGATCCAAACCATCGGTGCCAGAACCTGGGCATCCGCCGGCTCCGCTGCATGAACGGAAAGCACGGCTAACCACGCATCCATGCTCGTCGTCGTCTTCCTCCTCGTGCTCACCAACGACATCTAAAACGCCGCGTTCTTCTCCTCCTGCTGCTTCCACGCCCACGCGATTGCTTTCCCTACCTCGGATACTGTTTTGTTCCTGTCATCCTTCGGCACTCGCGGCACTATTTCTCATTACCCACGTTCTCACGCCGCTTCCCGAAGTGTCATTGCATTCGTTGCCTCGAACCACCTCCTCAGTGACCGCTCCATCCTCCCTCCCTTTGCCGTGCCGCCCTATATTTCTCACGGAAGATCCACACCCCTTCCTAAAGCTCATCTACCATCTTGTGCACCAAAAAAAGAGCCCGGTACCCTCCATTGGAGTCCGCTCCGTCGAGTATAAGGCTCTGAGTTCCGCCTCCACCAAACGGCTCTGGCACCTCTTCTGATACCGCGTTTACTCGCCGACAACTTCACCAAATTCACCCGGACCCATCCTCCAATCTATCACAATCTACGGTAAGTCTTCTGGCCACATGGCTTCGACCACAGAACGGACACCCCAGCTTCGGGCTGTGGTTGATGCTCTCCCTTCCCGTCGTTTTCAGTCGGCTCCCCAACCATATCGCCTTCTGTGGTCGTTGGTGCCTTCTTTGTACCGCCGGGACCCTTTCACGCGTCATCGCTTATCGGCTTCACTCTGCAAGCAATCAATCCGAAGCCGAGTCCTTTGCTGACTGGGTGCACTCAGTTGAGCTGATCTGGCATGGCACCCACTCCTGTCACGGAGCTCCATGCTCCTTCGCAACAAGACCATCATCGCTTCGACGTCGAGTCGGGCCAACTCGAGATGGCCCCTTCTCCGGATCCGGACTCTTTCGGTGATCCAGGTCCTCCCTTGGCTCAAAAAGGGAACTCGGTCGCTTCTCAGTTCTCACCGGGCAGCTCTCAGAGGACGTTGCCCGCCCACGAAGGGCCCCACGATCAATCCTCTATCAAATGCTCCTCGATCCTGATCCTCGAAAAAGATCCTGTTCCTGCAGTACCACTTCCTCAGAAGAAATATCTTCGTATCATCCGCAACCTTCGTTGGACTGTCCTCTCGGTCTACCGACGCCTCAACATCCTTGTTCTTGCTGCAAACATCACAGCCATGACCATTTTGGCTGCTAGACACCAGCTCCTCGACATGTCTCCAGATGACGCTGCTACAGCACTTTCCGTCAACCTAGCGGTAGGAGTATTGATAAGACAAGAGCTGGTCATCAACGCGTTATTCTGGCTATTCGGGAATTGTCCCCACTACTTTCCTCTCCGGATCCGTCGACTAGCGGCCAAAATATACCACCTTGGAGGCGTACACAGTGGCGCTGGCATGTCGGCAGTCCTCTGGTATGCCGTCTTCAACGTTGCAATCATCCGGGCCTACCAGAAACGAAACCTGGTCTCCTATCAGAGAACCATACCAGCTCTTACAGTTGCCCTAGATGTCCTTTTTGTGTCCATCATTGCCACTGCCCATCCTGCCATTCGTTCGAGACTACACAATATGTTTGAGTTGGTCCATCGATTTGCTGGCTGGACGGCCGTGGCTTTATTCTGGGTTCTCTTCGGATTACTGGCCGATGCCAGCGTTCGGGACTCGGACAATATGGTCACACTCCGACAGGCGTTTACACGGAGTCCAGCCTTGTGGCTGCTCATTATTACCACTATTTCGATTGCACTACCTTGGGTGTGGCTCAGAAGGGTTCCCGTGGTTGCTGAGCCGTTGTCGGATCATGCCATGCGTCTTCACTTCACCTACACCAATCTTCCTCTATGTGCAGCTCCTCGGCTGTCAGACAATCCTCTCCTGGAATGGCATGCCTTTGCAGGAATCCCGGCAGAGGATGGTCAAGGCTTTTCGGTGCTCGTGTCCAAAGCAGGGGACTGGACATCTCGACTCATCAAATCCCCTCCAACAAGTTTATGGGTTCGCGGAATACCTACCATGGGCGTGCTTCATGTCGCCCCTATCTTCAGGAAGACGGTTCTCGTCGCCACTGGTTCTGGAATTGGCCCGATCACGTCGGTGTTGAGCAAAAAGGGCCTTTCCTGTCGGATCTTGTGGTCAACCCCAGACCCTGAGGTCACTTATTCGGCCAGTGTCATGGAACGTGTTCGTCGAGCTGATCCAGAAGCCGTTATAATCAATACCACCCTTGCTGGAAGACCAGACCTGGTGCGCCTGACATACGAGCTCTACATGTCATCCGGAGCGGAAGCAGTCTTCATTATCTCCAACCCAAAAGTCACGAGGAAGGTTGTGTACGACCTCGAGTCTCGCGGAGTTCCTATTTTTGCTCCTATCTTCGACTCTTGAGATATTGCAGCTCACCACACACCTCTGTGGTTGAGGGAGAGGAGATGAGAAGGGTTTGCACATACGGGCGGCTTTCGACTTGAGCGACAAGGGTTTCAATGCTGATATCCCGAACGACCGCATCGTTAGGTCATAGGTTAGGTTCTTTGGCATTTTTATGGGTTAGGTTTCTTGTTTCTTGCCTTCTCTTCATGGGCTAGGTTCTTTGTTTTCTCTTGACGGGTTAAGGTTTTTGGTATGATATGTTTGTCCAAAAGCAGTTGTTGTATTACTACGCGAGCCTCGACAGAGTTGCTGCATTGTACATTAGCCACCGCATCAGGCAGCCAGGAGAGCTAGCTTAGCAGCCACAGAGTCCATGGCATTTGCTCAAATACATAACTATATAATGATATGGAAGCCTCGGCAAATTCAGAGTTTTCCCGCGTCGTTTTAAAGCCGATGTTGTGTAGCGGTTGCGGTTACAGGACCACAGCCACAGCGTCCGGCTTGCGCCAAGACCTTGACTCGCAAATAGCGTAGCGTGCCAGTGGACGTCGCCGGACGTCGCCGGTGGTGGCCCCCCCCATCTCACGGTTGCACGACAGTGCTGAATCGTCGAAGTCAATTTCAATCTCACGGGCACAGAGCCTGGAGTGGCCTTGCGGCGAAATCAGGAGGGAAAAGGGGCCGAGTCATAGCTAGCAGACCGTCGTCATAGAGAGGGCGGAGCCCAGGGACGCGGAGGAGCATGGGCGGAACTAAAGTGGCCCCCGCGTGCCCCCCGGTCCTCATACTAAATCAAGTGGAGCTTACGAAAAAGGCAACGATCGGGCCCCACGTCAAACGTCAAACGTCGCCATGTCAGGAATCAGACAAGAACAGGCCACGGAACAGGCTCAGTGCTTTTGATTTTTTCGAGCTTGCACGAGCTTGCACGAGCTTGCTCACGGTAGCTGACCGCACCTCCTTTCCCAGTGGATGATGATTTCTTGATGTGAAGCTCAATGACACGCCACCTTTGGCTTTCGCGACGGTGAAATACAAACTGAGAAAGACAATCTCGAGAATCTGAACACTGACAGCCGTCAAAGTATTGCCGATTCCTGTGAGGCTGTGTTCGAAGATCAACACAACACAACAAAACAAGAATCAATAGTTTTGGCTCAGGGGAGTCGGACGTCGTTCAATTGTTGGTTCTAGAGCTCTGGCATAATTCAAACTTCTTGATGATTGGAGTCCGGTTTGCTGAGTGTGAGGGATCCTAGCAAAAATGACGATGGCCGAAGAAATGAGGATGGGGGCTTTGTGGGGTTGAAGAAGAGCTGAGAAGGCTCCGGCGAATCCTCGATCCGAGGCATACTGACAGCCATACTCTTAGCTGAGTTTGAGCGTCATGATGACGGTGCCTGTCGCTTGTCGAGTAGTCGCCATATATGCGACACAGGATGGCCGATTTCATGACGCATTTCCGCTTGAGCAATCTCATCTGGGGTCGCCTTTGTACCGAACATCAAAAGGTTTTGCAAGAGCGTGTTTCTTGTCCGCTCCTTGATGTACATAAGTTGATAAACATTTGCTCGCGGCTTTTTCGCCGGCACCGAGTCTTTTTCAGCAGAGGGCTCGTCACTTGAACTGGTGGACTCATCGCTTGAGCTGGTGGTCTGATCGCTTGAAGTCGCGGACTCATCACTTGAACCCGTGGACTCGTCGCTTGAGCTCGTTTCTTCGCCGGGCGCCGAGACTGCTTCCTCGCTCGTTCTTGCCCTTTTGTGCCTTAGTGGAATGTCGCCGCCCTTAACTCCAATAGATTCTGATCTAGGTCGTTTCTTACAAGGCCTCGAGCTGACCTTTTCAGTGAACTGACGTTTCGAGCTGTTTTTTGCAGCGCTGTTGCCATCACTGTCGGATTCTATTTCAATTGGGAACTGCTCAGAGGAAGACTGTGACGAAGCAGCACTTCGCACGTTGCTAAGACTGTTGTGAGTGTCCGAGGGCGTTGATGGATCTTTTCGCATGTTCAGTTTCGCACTTGATCGCGGTTTAGTTTGCTTCATGCCAGTCTCTGCCTGATGACTGTGTTCTTCCAAAAAGCGGATCACTCCCTCTAAAAGGCACTGGGTCGAGGTCCCTTCAGTTGGAATTGGGAAGTATGCTTTCGGTATCAGAGCAGCTAGGCTTCGATAGTAGGTCGACGTAGTTGTTGGCGTTGGTGTGCGGCGCCGCACTCGTTCTGTGGCTATCTTGTAGACGAACCGATAGGCCCTCTCAAGTGGACTCGGGATGTTATCGCCGGCGGGATCTTTTGGCATGTACTCGTTTGGTAAAAGTTGGTCGATTCGATTGAACAGCGGCCCGGCTGAGCTCGACTCATGCTCGAATCGTAGCAACCCTGGAATATCTAGACCCGTCTCCATGCGTCGGTTTTCCATCGTATGACTGATAGGATCGATCGTGGTCATCTCAAAGAGGGCCGGAACAGGGGGGATTGAGGGATGCGTGAGTCGACAGTGGGCTAAGACAATGAAGAGAGAGGTAAGGGACTGCCTGAATTGAGACAATGCGCGATGTGAGAAACACAGGCAGATATCCAACCGAGCCGCAGCAGCGTGGTAAGACCAAATTCAAAGGAGAACTGACGACCGCGCTTTCTGCCAAACCCTAGACGACAAGGAAGAATGACCTGCCAAGTCAAGTCCGTAGCAGTCACAGTCAGCCCAGTTCAAGGCAAGGCCAGTCGAGTTTGTCGTGGTTTCACTGTGCCAATTCTCTCCTGCCAAATGGCACCGCTACTCAAAGACTCAAAAGACTGAAACACTCAAAGACATGCCCATCACTCATCGGCAAACTTCCATCGGCCGTTATCCCTCCTAGCTTCTACATATCGTCTCTCGACTTCTTCCCGCTCCCTGACTCTGGCTTGTTCCTGGAATTCCAACTCTTCCTGCGTGCTCGGCATGTCAGTATTCCAGAACCCCGGTGGGCTAGCCGGCCTCCCAAAAGAAGTCTTGTGCAACTTCCCGTATAAATTCGCTGGGCGGCTGGCCTTGGCCTCATGCAAGAGGTTGGTCCTTGCAAGGGGTGTCAGTGACTGTATCTTGTCTTCCGAACCAGGGCCCAGGAAATCCAGCAATAGATCATCATCAGAGAGCTCGGTGCTGGGAGAAATTGTGGCGGCGGGCCCCTTGAGTTTGGGCCAGCAGCATCCGGGACGGGCGCAGCCAGGAAGACAATTTCTTGCCTCCCGACCGTCATCTGCAGAGTCACGGTCTCCGTTGGGAAGAGGACTGGGTCTAAAGTGTGAAAGACTAAGACGACTCAAGGGCCTGGAGCGGAAAGGCTCGTCGTCTTCGGGAGCTGGGGCTGTTCGTGGCTTGGGTGGTAGGAAAGGTGCGCGCTTGATTGATTTCGCCGTGGCTGCAGTCGTTGCGGTCGGCGTTATAGCCCTGGCAAACGGCAGCAGCGGTCTCGAATCATCAGCGCGCGGTAGAATGGGAGTGACCGGGGCAGGAGCAGGAGCAGGAGCGGATAGCAACGCTTGCAAACGTCGATGTGGTGAGCTGCCTTCCTTTCCTCCCGACCTTGCGTCGGATGGCCACCCTAGATCGGACCGCACTCGACTGTGATCTTCCCCGTCCTCAGCTACAGATGGAAGAGCTTCCGCCCCTCTGTCGCTGAGTCTTTTGAACTTGGGACCGCGTTTCGAAATAGCACCTTCTCCCGCGCACAGATTGGGAGAGATTTCTCGCAGTGGCCTGGCCTCAGGGGATCTGCTGCGGGGGCGCTTCTTAGACTCGTTCCCACAAGAGGTCTTGCTGCGTGTCGAGGGTTGATCAACAGCTGGCCCATCGGCCTGATTCGGGCTTGGGCGTTCAGTGTTGTCCGAGGAGGCCACTTGAGAAGAGAGATTCGGGGTTTGCAGCTGCCATTTCTTTTCTCTGGCTCGAAGACGCCGGACTTCGAATCTCAGACGGTCGATTTCTGCTTGCTTTTCTGCATCCTTTCTGAACAGCTGATCCAGCTGGCCGACAAGGCTTGAATCAGCATCCTGCTGGTGACGCGTCCGGCGCAAGTCTTCAACTTGTAGTTTGAGCTTCTCATTTTCGCGCTCCAAACGTCTGATGGTCTTTGTGCTCACCCCGAGACTAGTATTGAGGGTCTCGCTCTGGGCCAGCGCAAGTATGAGGGTTTTGGTCAATGTCTGAGGCGACTCCGAGTCCATGATAGCGAAGCTGGCGTGGAGGCCCAGGTCGCGTACGAGGAACTTTGGGGTTGACATTGCGGGTCGCACCGGGTCAACCTCGGCAGTATCGTGACTTCAAGTTGCCTCTGATATCGAACATGCAGCCTCGACTGCTTGGACTCAGTCACAGGGTCATGAAACGGAGGCTGTACAGTGAAAGCGCCGAGCGTTCGTCGACCAAGCGGATCCGTACTGCCAGTGGTCCCAGGCGCAACCTGCTGGACATCAGTGACGAGATCCTGCTCCGAGTTCTGTCTTTCCTCCCCACCAGAGACTTGCTCAGAGTCGAGAGGTATGTGGACTGCTTCTTCGTCGCCGTGCTTGGACTGACTCGGTTGCAGCGTGTCGCCCCGCTTGCGCTCCCTCGCCACCGATCACGAAGTCTGGAGATCAAGGTACTACGACACCTGGATCCGATCTCGGGCTCGCCGTGTGCCTCGAGTCCAAAATCAAGATGTGTCCCAACACAGGGCGAAGGCCGCGAGGTGGTTGCAGCAGGGTCAAAAACTAAGAGATGGAGCCTCGGTCGACTGGAAGCGTCAATTCAAGATCAGGAGCAATTGGAGCGCGGGCACAGCACGATTCCACGAAGTCGAGGTTGCGCAGCCTCCTTCGCAACCGGTGATTGCCAAAATGCAACAGGGCTTTGTCTTCACCGTCGACCGGGTTGCTGGGCTACGCGCGTGGTCGCAGAAGGATGGCTCAAGGGCCTTGAAGGCACAGCTGGCGCTAGAGAACCTTGAAGCAACTTGCATGGCGGTCGATACGGTCGACGGGGAGGTCCATATTCTCCTGGGGTTTCAGAATGGTACCTTGTCAACATACACCTTCACGGATGGCACACAGTTCAACGTCGGATGGTCCTGCGCCTCGTCGGACGGGCCTCTCATTGCGGTGGCGCTCGCAGTACCGTACCTGATGACGGCCTCGCAGACTCTAGGGCTGGCCCTCTTTCACTCCAGCCCGAGTGAGGGGATTGCGGCGATTGCGCGGCTACAGTCTGATGCGTCCTTCTCGCCCGTCTCTTTGGCCCTCCGACGGGCACCGGGCACAATCATCGCCACTATTGCGTATGCGTTCAACAGGCTCAACTCTGGCTGGTGCGTGGGATTGCAGGAGATCAGATTGGCCACCAACGGCACGTTGCTGGACAGTAGACTAGCCTCTACTGTCGACACCACTGTCGACCGATGGCGAGTGTCGACCAGGTCAACGGGCTCTCTACCCGTTCCATTCCAGCCCCAGCTGGTGAGTCCGCCCACATCTCTCTCCTACCACCATCCATTCCTAGTCGGCACGCTCTCAGACAACACTATGCTATCCTTTTTGGTGAATTCCAGCGAGCACAAACTGGAAATCAGCGCAGGGCGACGACTCTGGGGCCATACCTCGGTCGTGTCAGGGGCTGAGGTCAACAACCGGGGCAAAGCAGTCTCGATCAGTTCCAGGGGTGACGAGGTGCGAGTCTGGGAGTTGGAGGCGGTGATGACGGCGGGCATTCAAGCCCGAACAAGCACGGAAATCACAGCGGTGCATGGTCTATCTGGTGGCGCTGCTGCTGTAGCCCGCCGCGGATCTAAGGTGGGATCTGCACGCGATGAGATCAAACACGAGCCTGGCCTCGGTCGGAGATGGGTAGGGTTTGACGAAGAACAGGTGGTGGTGCTGGGAGAGCGGGACCAGACGCAGATAATGGCCTTGTACGACTTTACGTAGCGTGTATACTGGGTAGATGGAGACTGGCTGGCTGGAGTGCAGGTGCAGGTGCAGGTGCAGGCCGAGGGCCCCTCGGGCCCAGACCCAGGCGCCGATTACTTGGTATTTGGGCAAAAACAGGCCTATTATCCGCCGGAGGCTCGCCACTGGCCTGCTTACTACTGCCGCCTCCTCCTCTGGTGACTCGTGAGGAGTGCAAAAAACTAGTCGATTGTGACGTTGATTGCCTCCACACTCAAACTCAGCTTTGAGCCTGCAAAAGTTCACATTCACTCTCTCCATCTCATTTCCTCCCATCAATCGTCCTACCAGCCTTCCTCGCAACGAAAATCTCAGTCCAAGAATCCCTGCTCACTTCTCTCCTGTACGCTTGTCCCCATCTTTGAGCCCTTTGGACGCCCGCACATACTAATCGTCTCGCTTCAGCACCACCAGCCTCAAATCACCAGTCCTCTTCATCATGGATCGGGGTTGCTACAACTGCGGTGACTCTTCCCACCAGGTAACTACCGTCGCTGTCGCTGTCGCTTGCGTCGCCCATTCTCACTCTTCTGCAGGCTCGCGAATGCCCCAAGAAAGGGACCCCAACTTGGTGAGCGCAAATTCAAACTTTCCCAACAACCGCCTTGCTGACTTTTTCACAGCTACAATTGCGGAGGTAGTTTGCGCACAATCAAAACCCCCTACATCCCTCACTAATCGTTCCATCAGCCGAAGGTCATGTCAGCCGAGAATGCACTGCGGCTCCCAAGCCCAAGTCGTGCTACAAGTGTCCGTGCAGCCCCAAAACCTCCCCCGAACACACATTGATCAAGAATAGGTGGCAATGAAGGACATCTGGCTCGTGACTGCTCTCAAGCCGGTGGACCTGCTGGCCCAGGACCCGCTGGCCCGATCGCCGGCTGGGGCAGTGGAGGCGGAAACACCTATGGTGGCGGCGCTCCTGCTCGGGAGTGCTATCGCTGTGGCGGGCAAGGCCACATAGCGCGGTGAGCCGGACCGCAAGACACGAAAAGAACACCCGCTGATATATCTAGGGACTGCACCTCTGGCGGTGGTGGTGCTGGTGCTGGTGGCGCCCCCGGCTATGGCGGCGCTGCCGGTGGCGGGTTCAATCGCGGTGGCGGCGGCCAAACATGCTACGTGAGTTTCACCATATCCTCCAGAACACCAGAGCTGACAGATGAAACACAGTCCTGTGGCGGCATTGGCCATATGTCGCGGTAAATACCAAGCCATACCTCTTCCTATTGGCCCCATCCAGCTAACAATCAACTAGCGACTGCACCCAAGGCCGATCCCAGAAGTGCTACGTAAGTCTCATCGTGGCCATGCCTCATCGCATACTAACATTGGGGCAGAACTGTGGCGAACAGGGTCACCTGTCTCGTGATTGTCCCTCCGAGCCCAGCTCCGAGCGCATCTGCTACAAATGTGAGAACATCCCACCCGGTCCAACTTGAATCCGTCCCTCTGACAATTGGCATAGGCAAGCAACCAGGACATTTGCAGTCAGCTTGCCCCAACTAGGCGGGTCGGGAACATCCTTGACGACTCTGATTTCCCCCCTTTCTTATCCAATTCACGAAACGCATGGTCCCATGGATGCTTGATGGTGGGGATCACATTCTCGAACATCATGATGACATGAAGATACGCATTCGAGCAATTACGACAATTTCGATTCCACAACACAGCGACAGATGTTATCCTGGGCACCACAAGTGATGGGTGAAAGGATGCTTGTTGAAGCCAAGCCACAGTGGAAGCGATTTGCAAGGTTATTGCAATGCAGAACGACGGTCGAGGAGGATGGAGAGCTGCGCACAGGATCCTCGTCAGGTGATCAAATCACATGGAACCAAAGAGTCCCATCAGCAGAGCTGACTGAGCCCGCCTCGGTTTACTCCAAAAAAAGTTGTTTCAGTCATTCATTGCGTCCTACATGCGAGATAAGGCATGGGAGGACGCTCGGGGGTTTGTTGCTTTACTCAAAGCGACTTCTGCAGAGAAGACGGCTTCGGCCGAGTCAATGCAGAAAATGAAGACCCTCTATGATCTTAGGCGACCTACCTGCTTACGCCCTTCCCTTTAGCCCCTGATTTTTGTTGATTCTATTATGTCTGACCAAGGCCCTCCGCTCTATAGGACCACGACCGCTCGTTGTGACCGAGGATGGACATGCCAGGAACCCAGAAGTAAGCCGTGCCATAGCACGCATGAGTCTCCGAACATATGGTGGGAACCATGGCACAGAACCAGGAAAGCCCTCCTTGGCGGCATTGATCCGGATTTTGTGAGGCACTATCATCGTCAGAGCTATGCCCCATGCACTCACTGTATTTGAAGCGAGCTGCAGAGCGCTGAGATGCCCCAAGGCCAGGTTCCGCCCCGACGCCACCGTCACCTCGTACCGCATGGGTCTCAACTCACGGGCAACCGACTTGGATCTTGCCCTCGTAGAGCAAGCGGGCTTTGCTCACACCACCTGTGTCTGTTCGCACCACTCCCCCAGTGTTAACATGCAGCGCAGCGCCGTCACTACTACTTTCCCCGACCCGCCCCGAACACTCATCCTGCGTTATGTATTCTCTACCAGTTCCCCCGTCGACGCCAATGCACTCACTGCCATGCTCAAGGAAATTCGCCGTGGCGCTATCCACTTTTTGCCTCGATGACGGCCAGCCTAATACACAGTTGGTCTCGACACCATTCGAGGCTCGCTTGCCATATTGCCCGGCCCCGGGCGCCCCGGCGGGGGAGCATGCAGGCTACTTGTAGGACATGCCAGACTTGTGCCAACAAATTCTCAAAGGCCAAAGTGGGAAGGGACGACGTGTGTGTGAGGATGACGCGGTCGTTAGCTAGCTCCCTCGAGCCGAGGACGGAGGTGAGGTTCGTTCCCCTTTGGGATGGTCGTTGAGTGTGAGGGAGGATGGCATCGCTCGACGACTTGTATGCTGCGACCGCGGCCGGGGCCTGTTGAGACTCGAGCCTGCGGACGCGTGGGGCGGGAGGCCCGTTGGGTCGTCCTCGATTGCCACGACACGAATCTGGGAACACTTCAACTCTTCACCTGCTGCAGGAATGGCATTTGGCCGGCGAGGAGGCGGTCGAGACCTCGCCTTCATTTCGGGTGTGCTCTTGGCCCAAGGTGATTGATTCTATGCATCGTATGCTGGTGTCGGTGTCGGTGTCTACGGCCGTCTCCTTTGTCGGTGAGATGGTCTTTTCACGTCATCTTAGGCTGACAATTGGATAGTTCCGGAGAGGTGAACGTCGGACGATGTGGGAGTAGCAACGGTTGAAGGAATGGAGCCTCGCGAGAATGGGAAAAGTGAAAAAGGCGCAGGCAGAACAGGACTCGCCTGGTCTCGAGTCAGTCAGGCAGGATCTGGTGGCTCCTCTGGTCTATGGCTCTCAAGAAAACGAAGCCCACTTCTAGGTGGTCCTTCCAGTCAATTAATTACAAGCCAGCGCCCGCTTGGAACGCTCTCGCGGTCATCTCCTCTTGAGGCCAAGGTGTCACGCATCAACATGGCCAACTGCTGGAAAATACATGTGAAGTGGAACTCGTCAAGTTTTCCATCATATCTAGATCGAATCGAAGAGCATTTGCTCCTCCAGCGTGCAGGGTTATACGCACTGCTCCCCCTGTCTCGTCTGCAGCATTCATTTCACTGGCAACCATTGTCCTCCAAAAAAGAATTTGAAACCATGCAAAAGACTACTCGTGCCAACCACCTGCCACGTAGAAGAACGATTGGCCCTAGTATCCAAGGCAAAACGCAGTTGCCATCACATGGTACTTGTGCTGAAGTAGTAATTACTCCACAGGAACTCATAGTCCTCGACAATACCTCCAACCAGGTCTAACACGGGTTTCCCTCTCAACCTCTCGGCGGCGCCGTGGATCCAAGTCTTGGTGACATTTTCGTAAAACGCGCCTCTCATGCCCCACCACGCAAGACTCCAGCCTCGCTTCTTCAATTCCTCACGCTCCAGGGCCGACAGGCCACTTCTTGCGCCGCCAGGGATACGGGAGGCAAGGTCTCGCTTGGTCAATTGGCGGGCGACGTACTCCATTCCCGCTCCGACCAACCAGGGGGTCCAGTTCCGTTTCCATTTGGTGCCCTCGTAGCCGTAGGTGCGTGCAATACGCTGCATCAGCAGGGCATATACGACAGGTCGCAAGATGTACATGATCTCGGCGGCCTGGCCTCTCATGGTGGTTAGTCGGTGGAGTAATTGTTTCGCGGGCTTGACGTCGTCGGCCGTCAGGACGTGCTCAAGCAGATATGCCGAGACTGTGTCTGGGGTAGGGAGTGTCGGGAGGGTGAGGCCCGTCCGCGGCATGCAGTAAGGCTCCGTCGTCGACAGAGATGAGGGTTTTCCCGCGTCCGACAAGGGCGGAGTGGGGACACCAGCATCTCCCAGTGCATCCTTCACATCAAACGATTCCTCGTCATCACCGAGATTCAAGGCATCCGGGGAAAATTCCTCTTCTGGCTCATCCTGCACTATCGGGGCAAAGTCTTCCCTGAGGGGCATTGGAGGGCTGACAAGGGGTCGGGAATTGGTCAAGCGCATCAACAGCAACCGACAAAGGGCCTTGAATGATTCCAACAGGACAACCACGCGCCAACGCGTCCGTTCACCCCCTCTCCGCCGTGCGATCATCTCCCAGAGTAGTTCGGTGTATTGTACGATCTTTAGAAGTGTGGCAATCTTGGTGTAGAGGGAGGACGTCGAGGTCCAAAAGGTAGTGTAGCGAGCGTGTAGGGAGGGCTTCGGTCTCTCGACGCTGACGGCTCGAGCTTTTAGGACGGTGGGCGACAGCGCGAGGATGCTGGCGCGGTTTTTGAGCAACTGATCATGATAAATCGAAAGGAGTTGGACGAAGGAGTGGACGGATTCCGAGGCCAGTTCCGAGTCATGGAACCGGGCGCCTGGGAGCAGGTAGGTCAGGGAACGAAGGCTGCTCTCGATGTTAGAGACAGCCGAAGAGTTGGACGCGACATAGTTGGAGTAGGTGGACGGCAGATTGAGGGCCGCTTTGGTCAGGTCGGAGGATGCGCAGGAGAGGGTGTTGAGGGTCGCGTGGACCGACCGTCGCAGCACTGAATGCGCCATATCGGGGGGTAGACAGTCGTCACATACGGACGCGAGCAAGCCTCGAACGTGGTTTTGGATTATGACGGCCCGTTAGAGATGGAAAAGGAAAGGCAAAGGAACGGGTTGGAGTTGGAAGTGATGAGAGAGAGCGGCCTCAACATGAGACTGCGCGGCGGCCAGAGTCGGGATGAGTACGATGAGGTGGCTGGCGCGCATTGATTGGCTGGGGCTGTGCCGAGGCAAGTGTCGAAAAGGTCGAATGTCCCTCCTGAGACCTCCTCCATCTCAGGCTTCATCTCTACAGAATCACAGAATCACAGGGGACTCACAGACTTGGCCCCTGGGTGTCTTTCTGTCTTTCCCTTCCGTCCACAAGACAAGACGGGCTCCTTGCACATACAGGATGCTGCTGTCTCCGGACACCGACACCGACACCGACACCGACACCGTCACCGCTCGAATCACGTGATGGCCTGGACGCAGCCTGCACAGCACCGTGCGGCATAAAGCCCAACCAGCCACGTCTCCTGTGTCCCTGAGGCTCCTTATCCTGTGCGTTCCTCACTTTGTGCCTTTTATCACCAGTTATTATCTGTGCGTTCCTCAAACGGGTGCCTTCATCGCCGGTATTAATTATATCCGGCGGGCCAGCGTGCCAGCAACAAGAGCCGATACCGAGTCACCTCATCCACCTTTTGACAGCTGCCATTTCAAATTCGAATCCCTGCCCCCACCCCCTTCACCCCTCCGGGGCCCCGACGACGAAGACGACGACGACGACGATGCCGCCGGCGAAGCGACCGAAACGCAACGCTGGCCCCTGGTCATCGGCCAGAATCCTAAACTCGACGTCACCGATCGTCACCAAGGACATTCACGCCTTTCTCGTGGCCTGCATTTCAGGCTGGAATCACACCTACTCGGAAGTCGAGAAGCGCAACATCATTGACAGCCTACCTCCACAGTACCGAAAATACAACGTTGACGTGGCCGGGCGGCTGATCTGCCCTGTCACCACCGAGTTTATTCTCGAGGATCAGTACGTAAAAGCTGCGATTCCAAAATTCAAAAAGGACGTGGCCGACCGCTTTTACGAAAAGGGATGGCAGACGTCAGCTAGAAAAGCCATGCAGGAGAGGAAGGACGGCAAGTTTGACCGCCATCTCCAGGAACACACTGAAGAGACTTTCGGACATGGCCAGAACTGGCATGATGCCAACGACGCCGCCTAGGCTGAAGTGGACGCCAGCGACGGCCAATGGACCGGGAATAATGCAAAGGCGAGGGGCACAGGCCTCCCACAAACCCAAGCTTGGGACCAATAGACACAGGCGGAACATGAGGCAGCTGACAGTCGACCGACTGGGTTCCGACGCGCCATCTGTCCCAGTTCTGACGGCCAATGCCCTCGACGCCTCGGTCGATCCCTAAAGCGCCATTCGGCTTCGCCGGCCACGACTCGGTTTTGTCTACACACCGAAAGGGACGGTGACGGTGACTTCCCGGGATCTTGCTAGGTATTGGTTTGGATTTTTTGCATCATGACAACTCGAAATTCTGTCACTCGATGTTGTACGACGTCCGGCTCGAGCTACAAGCAGCTTATCCGGTCACCACCCTCGTCGTTAATAGATCTTGCAGAACCAGTGGAGATGAGACCGGCGCCAGGACAGATTACTTGCACCATGACCTTTACCAGATGACCAGCGATTTCTTGTTGTGACATTCCAAATTGGCAGAGTCTCTGCCTTGCCCAGATAGGAAGCGCAATAACCACTGTACACTGTACAGTATACACTCTAGAGGAAGACGATGGACCGTACCAGTCACGCGTGAAGCCAGGGCACACACCTGGTTCCCCGGAGCAGCGACTGTGATGCGTGAGTTTGGGTGCTTTGACTCACGATTCACAGTTGATTTCACTGTCGTTCGACGAATGCGTTCGTCAGCAGGGATGATGTGACTGCACTCCAATACAACACACCAGGCTGACCAGTGATAACCCTGGGGTGGACGGCCCGCCCTGGCCACTGAGCACAGACGAGATGGATCATGATGGCCCTGGGGCGTTCCGCAACACCAACAGTTGGCTCGAGCCGAAACAAGTCCTGAGTACTCTTCCCTGATTCGCGGGGAGGGTGGACTTCGCACTGATGAAGGAGTGTTGACATTGGACATTGGACATCGTCGCCGGACATATTTGCCAAGATATCAGATTTAGGTTACGACTCACGAGCGTGTGTTTCTCCGGCGTCGCGATCCAAGGGCCCGTCCTGTTTGAGCGTACGGCAATCGTTGGCACGTCTCGTAGCATGGCGAAAACCCAACTCGATGAGCCTATATTTCGCCCAACTCAGCGGCCGTTGGTCATGTAGGCCACACGTGTTTTGTTCCCGCGTGAGCACCATAGTGCAGGTTGCGATAGCTAGTCTCAAATGCTGACAACGAGGATAGTTTTATGGTCACTAGATTCGGGCGGGACGTGCCGCCCCCATCTCGACGACAGAAGCCAAACAGCTGAGGGGCGTCGAACCTTCGATCCAATATGTTTGAAGTTTGCGTGACTCTAAACTTTCAGCCAACTTGGCTTGCATGTCGAGGCGGGAGCGGATACGGATCCCAGCACAGGACGAGGTCGCCCTCAATCCAAGCAAGGATCCGAGTTCTATGGTGGCAGCGAATGAGACGCACTTCCGGGATTAGCCAATCATCCCAAGAAGGCCGAATTGGAATTGTACGTGAGTGGTATCATTTCAGAATGGGAAAGGGGGAACCCTTCTTGGTTCTGATGCCCAGGGCACTTGGCCGAGAAGGGAATCTCATCTGAGTTAAGGACGGTTGGAACTGCATAGCGCTTCGGAAGCCGGTGGGTCGGTGGTTAGCAAACTCGGCGGGAGAACGAGGCTGTTCCAGTCTCGAACTTCGGGCAGTCTGTGGCGAGAAGCTTGGAGGGAAGCGAAAGTGTCCAAGGAGCCAGGGGCCATAAGATGACCAGGGGGGGTGCAGATCGGGACCGCTGGGTGGCCTGGAGGAAATCCTGTTTTCTGAGTTCACTTCGGGAGAAGCCACCAGGGTCGGATAAGGAGATTCTCACTGATCCCCTCACTTGGAGGGTAGCTGCGAGCCTGTTCGAGCGAAAGACGACGGTCATGGACGGTCTGCCCGGCAAGGCAACCAAGGATTCCGTAGTCGACGTGATTGTGGGGGTGGCCCCCGGACAGGCTCAGGTCTCAGGCGGAGCCAGGACTGGTCGCTTCGCAAACGCCCCATGGATGGTTGGCGTGGAATGGGTGGCTTTCTAGAATCCGGCGTGCTCTAAGTTGGGAATGCCTTGGGCCGAAAGAAAGCATGAAAAAAATGAGGACTCCGTCGACGTGATTAGTTGGCCCTGGAGAGCTGGAAACATGAAACCCTGGACACCTAGAAACCTACCTGAGCAGCTCGAAACCTACTTACTTCGTTGACAGTGGTGCGCACCCTGCCCACACCCACACCCTGCCCGTCCCCTGCCGTCAGGTGAGCAAGGAAGCCCATGGCGCAGAGCCCAGAGCCCAGAGCCCGAAAACGACCAGGGACAAACAAGCCCAGGGCGATCGCAAATCACCGCCCTGGCAAGCGCTGGTTTGCATTTGCTCCCACTCCTTCTCGAGCCGGACGCCGCCCCACGACGGGCCAGGTCAGCTGGCAAGGCCCCCGTCGGGCGAGATCTGCATCTGCGAACCTAGTCCGCGATAGCGCTTCCAGATGAAACGAAGGGCATTCTTCAGTATTTTAGGAGCGACCGTTGGCACCCATTCAACGGGCAACCGCTTCTTTGCTAAGTTAGTTCCGTCAACACATGACCTGCTAGGGAAGCAAGCAAACGAGCACTGCAGCTAAGCCGTGCTCCGTCGTGATTCGTTCCTCCCGGGGTCAGCTCGTGTCCTGTGGGTGCTTGTCTACGCATCCCCGGTGATGAACTGTCAAGGCGCAGAATTACCCTGGCGAGCACGCTCGTCTCAGAGCGTGCGGCACTTAAGGCAGCCAGCCAGCACTCATGGTGCCAATGGTTCTCGCAAGCCGGCGTCCCAGCTGCCCGATTACAGCTGCAGCGTATGTAATGGGCTCTACTGTTGAAAATGGAAACGGCGGTGTGGTCACCGACATTTTCGCACCCTGCGCGGGGGATGATTGCTGGCAAGCCTCGTCACTGCCTCGCTCCGTGCCCATTGTTGACACGGCCGGACGCCACGCAGGATGTATCGCCAGGTAAAATGCTCGTGCACGGGTGATGGCGCAACGAGGACCGCCGGCGGGCTGCTTCAAGTCCGTGGCACACGTCCAGATGAGGATTTTTTTGGGTCGACGCCTTTCTGATCGACGACCCTGACACAGCGTCGCCGTGGCGCTCCGCTGTCAAGGCTTCTAAGTTCTGGGTTTGTTCTTGTCCTCTGGATCTTGCAGCTCTTGAACTAGTCCCGGGTTCTTTCCCTGCTGCGGGTGATTGACCTGTCATTCCCGGACCTCCAGAGGCACCACCAGAGGCTCCAGAGGCACCAGAGGCCAGGGTGTGGGGGGAGACTTTGAAGGTGGATCTAGCTGTTTTCACTACTATTAAGGACCACCAAAATCGGTCCGCTTCACTCTCCAGGAAGAGAACGTTTTGGCTAGCGCGCCGAAATAGTGGCGTCGTCTGACGGCGCTCGGACGGGCCGGCGGAATGCGGTGATGGGAAACTCTGGTGGTCTCACTCTCCTGGACGGTGGACACCTCTCGAGTCTCGAGTCTCGACCGACTGGACCGAGTGGTGGCTAGAGTGATGGACTCATGGCATTTCGGCGCCGCTCGCTGCAATATCGCGGCACGAGGAGCAGAGGCGGTAGCGGCAGCGGTAGGGGGAGGTTGTGATGAACGAGGTCCACCTGCACCGGGTCCTGCAGGTGCGATGGCCGACCAGGGTTGATATTTCGTCAAGACGATCTCCTCCGGTGTCCTTCTCCCATCCCTGCTCTTGTTAGTCGCTGGGTAAAGGCGCCAAAACCTTCTCCTGACCTGCGGATGGGCTGTGACGGCTGTCTGCTCGAGGTGGCTGGGTCACCGAACGGTTGACGGATCGACCTCGATGATCGACGATTTTGGTGCCTGCTCGTGCCTGCTCCTGCTCGTGCGTCTCTTGTTCCAGTGCTGGCTGCCAGCGTGAATCTCTCAGCCCTGGTCCAGCTGCCTGCTGGCTGGTGGCTGCCGGCAGCCGGTGGCCGGTGGGTTGGTCATCGGACAGTGTGGTCCCATTGGGCGGCATCACGCGAGTGTGGGGGATGAGCTGAGATGCTGGAACTTGGGAGGTGTGGACGGTGAGGACGGTGTGGATGGTGAGGACGGTGTGGGCAGTGGGCAGTGGACGGAGTAGGGCGTTGCAGGCGTCGCAGGCCTCGCCAGGTGCTGGGCCACGCAGAAAGGACAATACAAATCGGCCCCCCGGTCACGGTCGAGTAATTCGCAGGCGCTGGGTGGGTGGAATTTCGCAGGCACGCAGCCAGTGAGGGCGCAGGCTGCACCTGCACTCTTCTCGTGTAGAATCGACTTTTTCCTGCTCGCCAGTAGTCAACAGGGTTTAGACTTTGGCAGCACGAACTTCACAATAAATTCCGACGAACTCTATCGCCCCTCCACTCCGAGACTGTTTGACGCCATTCCTCGACTCCGCCAGTCCAGTGGCCTGCGCCGACTCCGTCCTCGATCGCTAGGTCGCTGGGGAGGGAGGGGGCCGCCGGCTCCTGTCCTGGCCTGTCCAGTGTCCACCTGCCCACCGATCCACTTGTCCTGCCCTGTCCTGGATCCCGACTCCTGGCGCCCTGGACCTCGAACCTCAGACCTCACAAGCCAGAAGCCAGAAGCCAGAAGCCCCGAAGTCAGAAGCCAGAAGCTTGCGCGGCAACCCCGGTCGGTCGATGGAGCCGTGCGGGTCTCTGCCTGAGCGCTGGGCAGAGCCCTCAAACGCCCAACGGCATGCATGGCTGGGGGAAACTAGATGACTTCCGCCAGGCTTGAGCAGAAAAGGGAACGCCATGATATCAGGTGCCCTGTTCGTCGGGCACGCAGAAGACGAACGCCAGGAGGCAATGGGGCATAGTGCGCAACGCGACGCCAGCGACGCCAGCAACCGCCGCAAGCTGCATCGAGAGGAGGCGAAGTACATTCGTCTAGCTCCATTCGCCCTTGTTGGCCCTGCCAGTGCCAAAGCAAGTACCAGCACCAGACTGTACGTGCGTGGGCTCGGAACTGCTGTCCACTCTCCGCCCTCTGCCACCGTCCCGGCCAAGAACAAGAAGGGAGCAGCGAGTCCAAGGACGACTGCCGCCGACGTGACCCGCTCTCCAGACCGCACTTTGCTCCAACGTCTTCATCAGACGTTCGAGTTTTGTTTAAGAACACGTCCCATTCTGTTGCCCGCCCACCTGTCCTGAGTCTCGGTCTCGTTGTTGTTCCAGTGCCCATTCCGGTTGCTGTCTCTGTTGCACCTCCACCGCCCGTTCCTCTTGTGTCCCCCTTGCCCAACGGTTGAAGGTTGAACGTCGATCTCGCTGTCTACATGACAGCTCGCTCCTCACCCGTCCAGACACCATTACCTTGGAACCTGCTGTGGAAACGCCGGCGCCTCGGTTGTATCGCCACCACGACCGGACTCATCTCCACCAACGCTCATACTCTCCAGTCTTAGTTCTTAGTACTCACCCGTCCACCTACCTTTTCAGCCTGGCCCAGTTTCCCACGCCGCTCCTCTCCCCCATTCATGTGCATGGCAGCATACACTCACAGTTTGCCAACTTGCCTTCCCACGGCATCCGACCCAAAAACTCGCCACCTGACGCCAACGTGGATATCTCGTCGCTCCTCAAATCGACCGACGACGACGACGGCCGGTCGACCAGTTCCCCCGCATCCGTGTCCAGATCAGAGTCGTTGTCGTCGAGCGTCGCCACCAGTGTGGCTCCCGTGCCTCCCCAGCCGCGGTGCGCGGTGCCTGCGAAGAGGCTGTCGGCGAGCCAGGACTTCATCACCCCTTCCCCGGCCAAGAAGCAGTCCAAGTGGTCCCCTGAGGAAGATGCCAGAATCATCCAGCTCCGTCAGGACGGCATGAAGTGGGAGGACATCAGCAAGCATCTCCCGGGCCGCAGTGCCATCAGTTGTAGGCTGCATTACCAGAACTACCTGGAAAGGAGGAGCGAGTGGGATGAAGACCGCAAGAATAAGCTTGCCAGGTTGTACGAAAGGTACGTCGACCAACGTCGCACCACCTCCGCCTCCTTGGCCCAACCAAGGTCGAAGTCTGCTCCTTGTCCCACGACTGGCATACTTGATCGTGGGCCCATCAACTAATCTTCTCCCACCCAGGTTCCGTGCGGATATGTGGTCCAGAGTTGCTGAGGAAATGGCCATGCCTTGGAGAGCCGTCGAGGCTATGCACTGGCAGATGGGAGAGCATGAGATGGCGAAGCGCGCCGGTGTCACCCCATTCTCGCTTGCCAACGCTGTCGGCGGCCTTGATTCCAACCTGCTGGCACCGAGGGCGCAGATTCGACATGGTCCACCTCCGCCACGCTTGCCCCGCGAATCCCTGGCCGTCGACACGTCCATGCAAGGTCCTCAGCAGCTCCCTTCCCTGGCAGAACTCACCGCGGGACTACCGGCGTTCTCAACACCCCCTTACCACACCTCGGACCCTTTCCGTCATCACATGTACAACCACCCTAAGGGACGGAACACCCAGTTCCGATGAATTGGTCTAGCGACATCGGTTTTCGAGCGACGCGCGTGCGATAGAAATTGGGGCCAGGCGCACCAAGCGATTTCGGGGAGTTCTTATGATGGCGTCTTCTTAACAAAATGTATGCCGTCTGAGCATGTCGGCTCTGGCGGTCAAGAATAAAATGTACAATAGTCATGTGATACCCGCGACAACAGCCGGCGGTTGGAAAAAGATAGATAATCTGAGTGTCTGTTTGATTTTCAACCCTGCCGCTCGATGATGACCCACCAATTGTCTCGGTCGTAACCCGACTTGACAACCCGTGCACCAGCTTCGGCCACGTCGTCCTGGAGTTCACCTTCGCGGTACAAGTGATAGTAGCGCTGATAGGTCGCCGGGGGATTCGCCGGCACGGGGCTGTGGTCGGGTTTCAGGACCCACGGCACAAGGACGTCCTGTTCGCCGCCTCGATCCCAGCCTCTTCGGCTGGTCTTCTGTTCCAGCGCCCACACAAATATCAACGCTTGACCCGCTCTTGAATCTGGCGAGGGCGGCTTGAGGAGACCCAGCATCTGCCGGATCGCCTCCACTCGGCGGGCGGTGGATGACAGGTGGTGTATAACGGCAATCGAAATGGCGAAATCAAAAGTCGAGCTGGGGTGTGGCAGGCTCAGCGAGTCGGCCACAATTGCACTGTGAGGTTGGTGGTGGCGAGCGATGTCCACCAGCGCTTTCGACCTTTCAGGTTGGGACATTAGCAGCAATCGAACTAGGGCGGCCCGAGGCGGTGCGGCATACCTGTCCGACGCGACAATGAAGACGTCCCTGTTCACAGTCAGGTACTTGCCATTGCCGCAGCCAATGTCCAAGCCCACGGCTCCCGCTGGTAGATTGCTCAAGAAGCCATCCACCACCGGCCAAGGCTGTACACCCGGTCAACCAGTAGGTTCTCGCCGCATCGCATGTCGGATTTCAAACCTTGTATCTCGTCGATGAGAAGTGGGATGCAATCTCCTCGTACACTTGGTGCACATGCTTGTCTTCGTAGCTGAGCCGCTCGACATCCTTCGCCGCCATCACAAATCGATTTGGGGTTCCCGTCTCCTACGCCGACGCGCACCCATCAGCACACGGGGAACGTGTGACCGGCCCAAGACGTGTTCAAGGAGGTGCGCACGTATGTTGAACTTCAAGGGATGGAGATGCTGTCACGCTCGTTAATTTCCAAACTATTGGTTTGTTGTTGGCCATCGGTCAAGAAAAAATCGTCAAGAGGGTCGGTCTCCAGCGCCCCTGCCCCGCGAGGCTGCTCGGCGAGTCGGCAAGGTCTTGGCCGATCCGAGCCACGTTACTAGTAGCACTAGTAGTAATACTAAGTACTTAATAAGTAAGTAGTGCCACTAGCACCCGTTTTGCTGACAGGGGAACATATTCCAGACAGAGGTTGATGGCAGTAATACCCACTCCGTACTCCGTAACAATAATCAACACTCTGGGAATTATCTAATGACGTCAATTCAATTGGGTATTCTACTTGATCGGAACATGATCGACATCCCTCCAGTCCATGTTTCTCTTCCCAAATGCCTTCTTGAGGGGAATGATTATTTGGCAATGAAAGGCAGGTCAGTACGACCATAATATTAAACCAAATGCAAACCATCGCAAACTACATTCGGCCCGCTGTCGTCATCCTGCTGTTCATCTGTCTCGAAGCGGCAAACGTGAGATGTCGTCATCATGGCTTAGTACTGTCTCGGAATTTGTTCAACTACCTGCCTCCCTGGCGGTCCTTGAATCGGACTGCTCCAAGACCCAAAGGCACTCAATACACCGGAACTCCGGATCATCATTGCTAGAGCAATGGCGAGCAAGGGAATCTGCAACGGTCAGTAGGGAAGAGGGGGTATTGAGGCAGGACAATGATCATACCCAGAAGAAGAAGAGTTTCCTGTCTCGGCTCAGCTCCACGCGTTCGATTTGCTGCCCCAACATGGCAGGTTCAGAAGAACTGGCTTCGGATTGCTGGCCGCTGGCCTGTCTCTCAAAGTGAAGGTCTGTTGCTGCATCTGCTGCAGCCTGTAATGTTGATGATTTCTTTAACCTCCATGCATCGGAGCCTTCCTCTTGTTCTGGATAAAGGTCTCCATACGCCGGTGGGGAAGAGGCTGCAGGCGGTGTTGAGCCGGTCAAAGCCTCCCACCAGCCCTCGCGCTGAGTCGTTTGCTGCCTTGGGCTTGGCCGTTGTGGGAAAAGCGAGCTCACACGCCGGACCATTGGATATGCTTGGTATTCTTGCATTGCAGCCAGCGGTCCATTTAGGTTGCCGAGGTTCGGCATCACTGACTGGGCACTCTCATTGAACTGTTGCAGCTGAGCGACCAGGTGGTCACGCCATGCCAGCATAAATGCCGGTGCCATATTTGCCGTGTCCTTTCGGACAAAGTCCGGTGCAGTAGTGGGAATATGCTGTTCACTGTTACGTCGCGACTTTGGCACACCAACGCCGGCATTTCGCGCGTTGGGTTGACTGAGCGGCTGTGGAAGACCGCCCTCTTCACGGGAGACCATTGTCGAGGTTTCGTCGTCAACATCGGAATCATCGGAATCGTCCGTGTCCGTGGTGGCGCAGGGGTTTGAGGTGTCTTCCCAGAACGAGCGGAGCGACGATGAGCTCCGACTGTGTAGTCGCATCGGTGTTCCCCCAGCACTTCGCGACCGATAATGTTCAATTGAGCTCATGGTGGCTTGGTATGCAAGCAATGACGTTGCAAGATCAGCCGGTGTAAATTGTCGAATACTGCGAGTCATGTGGTTCGCACCAGCTAAGCGAAGTCTGTGGATCACGTGCGTGTGTCCATTCATGGCGGCGTGATGCATGGGCGTATGACCATTGTTGTCGCCGAGATCCGGGTTAGCTCCCCGAGAGAGCAGTCCTGCCACAAAGCGAGTAAGTCCTAATGATGAAGCTAGATGGAGCAAGGTGAGGCCAGAGGGTCGGCGAAGATCGAAGCTGGGAGCGCCCAAGTGTCTCTGGCCATCCATACGATCCAACACGCGCATCATAGTGGCTTCAAGCTCGAGCGTATCCACGGGAACGCCACCAGCGGTTCCCATGCTGTGCTGATGTCCTCCATTCACGCCATAACTGCCGTGGGAGGGCCACATTGAATGTGACTGTCCCTGTAGAAGTTGTTGAGCTGCTGAATATGGGTCGTCGGTCGGGTGCTGCAACTGCTTGCCAAGGGTCCGAAGCGCGAGGCGAAACATTTCCAGCTCACGGTCATCCACATAGGTGAATAGAGACTGTCGGGACTGAGACTGCGGTTGCATTGTCGAGTACTGGGGGTGATCATGTTTGAATACGACAGACACGACGCCTGGTTGCAAGGCCGGTGGTGCAATGCAGTTCAGACATTTTTCGCCCCAGAACGTAGTGGTTGTTGCCTCGGTGTCACCGAACATGACCTCAAGCCCCTGATAGAAGCCATTGCCGAGCAATGTGACTTCCGTGCCACCAGTGACAGATCCTTCGGCTGGAACAAGTTTGTGGATCAAGGGAGGTGGACGCCGTGTTGGCTGTCCCACGAATTGATTGGCCGCCGCTTGTACAAAGGTAGCGTCAGCCGCTCCAAAGCTGTTCCGCCCAGAACCTGGACTTCCAGGCCTACTAGGTTGACGGGAAGGCGGTGCGGATATCATCATGCTTTGCCTCGGAAGATTCTCTAGGCTGAAGGAACGATTGATGTTGGCTGCAAAGGATGGATCGTTTCCATTAGGAGTTGGTGGGCTTGTGCCAAATGGGGCGGGTCTTGAAGGAGCCATGGCAAATTGGCGATCGGGTTGGCCCATATATGACGCCATATTTGGGGCATATGGAGAAGAAGCAGCAGTATTGGGCAGTGTCGTAGGACCAGTTGCAGGAGGGGCATGCGAAGTATCAAGGCGCGTCATAGTCAAACCAGACGGCAATTTCCCCGATCCACTTTGTTTCCTTCTTTTGGTTGTTGGACCGACAGGTCCACTGGGAGAGGCTGGTCTAGAGAGATTTCGAGCGGCCATGGCAGTGGAACTGTGATTCGATATCGCGGACGGTATCGCAAATGGATTGCTGACTGGTGCCATGGGGAAGCGGGGGTTGAAATTGTGCTGCAATCCATGTAAATCTGTCGTGGAGAAGGATTGTTTGAACATTTTCGCGTTCTCTGCATGTCCTTGAGGCGGCTCTGTGCCAGAGGAAGAGGGGATGCTTGCTCCCTGAGGCTGTGATCCAGAAGCCGGCAAGGTTGCTGGGGTGTTTGATGCCGCGGCCGGAGCGTTATGCGTTTTGTGGTCGTCGGTTATCATGATCGGATTGGTCATAGCTTGGGCGATGACCTTATCTCGATAATCCTTGATGGTGAAAATAACCTGGAAGCCCATCTTCTCATTTTGATGCCTACAGTAGCAGGCAATGCGCATTGGGAGCTCAACCTGCACTGCACACGAAGGCGAACCGGCTTGTTGAGTACCAGCTCCATTAGAAACGCCCGTCTCCTGCGGACGGGGAGCCTCGACCCAGTCTTTGATTTCGTTCGTATTGAAAACAACAACCCTTTTCTCCTCATCTTTTTGGAACATCTCTTCTTCTTGGGGCTTTTTCTGTTTCTTCCTTGATGCTCTCTTTCTTTCACGCTGTATGCAGCCCGTGCAGATTCGAACTTCGCCGCCATTCAATGGCGTGTCCTCATCATCCTTTGAAGTGGCAGACCCGTTCGAGGAGGAAGGACTAGGTCGGGTATATGCGGCCAATTCCTCCCCCCTTGCACGGCCCCATGCCCTTTGCAATTTCAGAGGATCTTGCATGGCACTCGTGCATACCAGGGACGTGTGGAGTTCGTAGATTTCCGGAGATCGGTCAACATCAGGTTTGGTCAAGAACTTGGGTTTTGAGACGGTGTGTCTGGGAAGTCTAAGTTTCTTGACTCCGGGCGGGAGTGAGGAGAGAGTCATCTTGATGGGTATTTGTGTCTCGACTCTTGATTTTAATGAGGTAGGATGTATAGTCAACAGCTGAGCCCCCTCGGCAGAATGGGCTGTCGAAGGGGGCGAAGAGACATCATGGGTGAACGTGGAGGGTGTCGCGCTCGATTCCGGATCGAAGCTAAGGCCAGTCGTTGGGAATTGCATGCTGGGGGAAAAGGCGGCATGGCCAGGTGAATCCCCACCCATGGTTATGTGATTGAACGTCTCCTCGAGGCCAGATGATGGGGAATGTTTGTTCCACGGAGACTGGCCTTGGGTGGAAGGAAGCATCGCGGTTAACGGAGACGCTTCTCTTGAGCCAGGAAAGAAAAACTGTGGCTGTCCAGTGGTCGGAAGGGAGGCGGCAGGGGTGTGTTTTCCAAAAGGTGGAAAGTTGGTTTGTCGAACAAAGGGCTGAGCAACCAAGCCCTTCATGCTATTGGCGTGCATGACATCAAACCCACTGGGCGTGCTTGCAGCAGTGTCGAAATCGAAATCCGAGGCCATCTGCTGATTACTCGCCTCGAAGTCTTGGTCCATGCCGGCCATGGACGCGTCCTCAAATAACTGGTCGTTGGAAGATATTGAGAAGCCGTTAATTCCACTCCCCCAAGTACCCTGCGTGGAGTGGTGTGCTGGAGGGGACGCCGTAGAAGCAGCAGAAATATTGCGCTGATGATCGTCGGGAGAATCAGCGGAAGAGCTGCTAGAACCTGATGCCGATCCACGAAGAGACCGAGCAAATGTGGTATTGCCAGGCACGGCGCCGAAATCGTCCATCTCACGCTTTATGGACAAATCGTTGGGGTTCAGAAAGCCAGTGGCGGACGCCGTCTGGTTGGGACCGATGCCAGGAGATGACAAAAAGGTGTCGAAATCTTGACCGGCGAAAGCGGGAGTCTGGTCGATGCCAGCTTGAAATAGATACATGTCCTCATCTTGTGTTGACGCCATGTCGGAAATGTGTGATCGACTTCAAAGGCGGTGGAATATGTTCGAAACTATTGCGCAGCCTGTGCCATGTCTTTATAGCAGGCGCCTCGGCGAAAGCAGGTCGTTGCGGAGGGAGCGGAGGAGGCGGTAATGAGGAAAGAAGGATGCTCCGGCGATGCCTGAGGAGATTTCAGAGGGCAGCCTCGAGGAGGAGGGGGGTTGAATCCCAACCTTGAGCGTCTGTGGCAGGGAGTTCGTGCGTGGCGTGGCGTGTGGCGGGAGTTCACGACGAGATCGGGAGGTTAGCTCAACGACGCAGAACCACGCTGCAGCCAGCACTCGGTCAGAGGGCACTGCGAGTCTGAAACGTGCCGATGAAGGGACAGGAAGAGTTGTGTCGAAGATTCAGGTCGCGCTGCTGTGGTCGAAGAATTGAGGGTGGAACTAGCTGTGGGTCGCCAGCTGTGACGGAGGACCGTTAGTAGTTGGACGGTTCTTGGAGAGCGAAGGTGCAAGTAGCACGGAGACTTGGTGGTTGAAGACGAAACACAGCGCAGGCCGCAGGCTGCTTTGGTGGAGCTGGCCGGCCTTGGCATTTGGCTTTCTGGGGTTCGAGTTCAAGTTGCCGTCACCTGTGCGCCTAGAGCAAAGGCGGGTAGGTCCCCAAGCAGGCACCCAATCCCTCCATACATTATTACTCCCCGGCGCCGTTCAGGTTACCACACCTCCAGGCGCGTACCAAGGAAGGTACTCTAGAGGCGCTACCTACCTGGGTGCCTAGGCGCCTACCTCCTTAGGTGAATTATTCCATGCACCGCTGGAACACCTCTTCAAGTAATGGATGTCAGTGCTCCTCTACGGAGTAAGCATTAAATTTATGTCCAGCAACTCTTTCCTCCTCGCTCAGTGGCAAGCGTTGCGACGCTGGCTCCTCCGTACCCCATAAGCACAACCGCAGCGATTCCTAAGCGAGATACGGAGTAATACGGAATACGGATGGTGGGCACCAAGATGGACATACTTTCGCCCTCACTCGCGCTGGCAGCCTGGCACACGCCCATCACTCCCATCATCGAACGCCACCTTTGCACTCTGTGTCCGTCCAGGGCTCCCCCCAAATCTATGGTTGAAGCAATCTATCCATTACTCATTGCTCCAACTCCTGATGTGCCACCCTCGCGACACACAGCAGCGCCACTTTCCGGTCACATTCTTCGTGTGCGAGATTCCCATGCACTACTCTAACTAACTACCTAACGCAATACAAATCCTCAGGTCCGCAGCCTGCAGCAAGAGGAGGTTTGTTGGCGCACGTCGCCCACTGGCACTGGCACTGACACTGGCACTGGCAGTTGGAGGATGCTCCCTGCCTCCCTGCTCCCCGCCTCCCAGCCCTGATGCCATAAATGTGCTTCTCCCCTCTTTGCGCGAGAGAGGGATGCCACCTATCTGTGCACACTCGCCCTTTGTTCGCAAGGTTTCCCATTTCTCTCCGTGGAACCTTCCTACTTCCAAAGACGCACGTACAGCAGCTTCTCTTTCGAGCCAGAGGCGCTTCCTAACCTTAGCCTGACAGTCGTCCAGGCCAACTGAAGGTCAACCCTTGCCTCCCGGACGTTGGTGATCTGATGAGTTGTATAAGTATAACGCTCTAAGCCATCTTTACAGAGTGCAAGTCAAGCATATACCCTCGACGTGAAATTCGGCGACTCTTTCCAATCTCTTCACCAATATATTTGCTAAAAGATGGCAAGGCTAGCGCGTATGGTCCAACCCAGCTCGGCCTATTCATGCCTAGGTGACACCAGACCCCTCCCTTTTTTTCATCTCAACTGCTCTCTCCAATCCGGCCTCCTTGTCAATTCTCATTCTCCGCCATGTGGCCGTTCGGGCGACACGAGTTCTTACGAGCCGACGATCTGCAAGCTTGAGACGCGTGTGCCGGCTGATAGAAATGCCGCAACAATGCTGTTCAAAAGGCGCTGGGAGACCCACACATAACTCACAGTAACCCTCTTGTCCAAACACATGTCCAACCGCGTCCGAACCTAGACGAGTCTGTCGCCAGGAAGGACAGTGAGCAGTGACCAATGGTGAATCAGGTTGGCCACATGCCTCAATACCGGCAATTCAGCAAAGAAGTCGAGGATGAGCCGTTCGCGCTCGAAGGGAATTCGGTATTCGAGCATGACCCTTTGAAACAGGAGATGTCCGCAGTGACCCCGGAAGGTATGGAGCTGGTCTCTTCCCGCACTTTCGCACGTGAAGATGGCCGGCCATGAGTGGTATCATTAATTCATTCATTTGTGGAGTGAGAAACATGAGGTTCGTTTCGGTCGCAAAGCGTGCTCAGGGTCTCGGTCTATCATCACGATCGGCTGCTCCTCCTCCCCACCGATTCTTCGCTCTCATCATAAGTGGGCAGCGACTCCTTAGACTCGTTTCGGCGGACCTGCCCTTCGCTGGTGTGACGAGAGCGCCTGATCTCAAATGCAATCACGAAGAGCGCATATAGCAAGAACATAACCGCTGCCCCTACACCGTATGCAATACTGGCTTTTCGAGAGGTGGCATCCGTCTGAAAGGGGCTGAACGACGCCAGCCTAATGCCAAGTCCACCGTTGATCATTCCCAGAACAATGAGAAGACGGCCAACCCAAAGATGGATGCGACCGACAGGTGTCCGGCCGGGAGGTTTCGTCGGTTTGTGGGCTGCGACGTCGGCCGCTCGTTTCTTGTAGATGCGATGGTGGGCGGCGCCGAAAATGGGCTGGAAAAATGCAACAGCAAGTATTACGAGGCCTAGTTTAGGATGGGGGTCATTCCAGACACCCATGGCGGCAGACTGCTGAGCGAGCCAGATTCCCATACCCGCGGCGACGATATAAATGATGTAGCTGAGGATTTGGCCGATGGCGTGGACCCTGAGAACGACTGGACTCTTGAGATTGAGTCGGAGAAGAATTGCGAGAGATGGGATGAACAGCACCCAGACTAGGGAGGCTAACACGGCGTGAATGATAAGGATTCTGCTTGCTCTGTGGAACTCCCCCTCAGAGGAGAATACAGAGCCCGCGGCGGATGAACCTCCGGCCGAGTTGCTGCCGCTGCCGCTGCCGCTGCCGTTGCTGTTGTCCCAAGGGGGGGAGCTGCCTGTGTTTCCCCCACCAAATCCCCCTCCATTCCCTCCAAATTGGGCATTGGCGATGCCGACTAACAAGCCTGCTGCGAGGAAAGCAACTGAAGTGCGAGGAGCCATGGATATTGCGGTCTGAGAGCGTGTCGTTGAGAGGAAGCAACGATTCAGCCTGTTGTACGGAGTAAAGTGCACAGAACGAGGGGAGAAGGAGAAGGTAGAATACCGGGTGGGCAGAGAGCTGGTCAAGAAAGGTGTTGGATGCCATGTGCGCTGTCCGTGATCTACGAAGGGGCTGGAGTATTCAAGCCCGAAGAGGCAGTTGCCTCCCATATTTAGACGAGGCCGACATGGGCCAGCCAATCGATATAAATAGTGCGCCGACGATTATCAGCACCTTGATTGGCCGGATTCTCCGAGCCCGTGTCATATCGGAAGGGGATTGGCGGAAGGTCGAGGCGCGGAGGTGTCAAAGGAGGGGGCGGAGTGGGAGGCGGGCGGAGCCAGAGGCACCGATCCGCCGACCCCAGTCACGCCGAGACGCCCAGCCTACTTAACTGCTCATAACTGGAGTTGTCGAAGGCCTCACGGCACACTCGCGGCACCCTCGCGGCCAGGTAATGAGCCTGCGAGGGCGCATCGGTCGAACTGGGAATCGGTGATCGACTAGGCAATTACGCATGATATACTGATGCTGTGCGTGGAGGACGCGTGGCACCTACCGCACAGGAGGGGAACACGTAAGTTCTTACTTGACTGGTCCAGTTGACTGGTCTAGCATGACGGAAGAAACAGGGACGGCAGCGAGAATCCCTGGAGTGGTTTCTACCAAACAGTTCAGTAGACAGGGAATTGTTTGTGGGGATATATTGATCACATTGGTTAAAACCAAACATTAACAGAGGCATTAGTTTGATCTCGATGACTTTGCCTGGGCAAAATGGCGCGGATACCAGTCCTGGGTAGTCGGCATAACCGGGCATATCCCTTTTGTAAAGACGGGTAACCGGGTAGTGTCTGCACGTGTCTAAACACAAAAATCTCCGTCTGACACTTCAACCTTTGTCTCTAGCGTGCGAGCACCATTCTAACCTTCGACAGTTATCACAGGCACCCTGTCGCGTGAACACACAATATGCCTGAGAGCCTGTGACCATGGGAGAGAGAATGCTCCGTGTTTGAGAAACCATCCTTGGAGGTTTTCAACATTTCAACATTTGAAAGTCTCGACAGTTGGCAACTTGGTGGATAAAAATTGGAAATCCCAAGGTTTCGTGCTAATATCTACGAGCCTCTATTGCTGATTTTACATGTTCCGATTACCTCGCGTCTAGTATGTGAAAATCCATCCTCTAGATGGTCACTGGTGCGCACCAACTTGATCGCACGCCGAGGCCACCATGTCCGCACCCGCTCGTCGCTCCGGTCGCCAGCGCAAGGCAAATCCGAAATACGCGGGCCGTGGCTGGGATAAGCAAACATTGCGAGTCCTTCGGGCGTCGTCCGAGTCCTCGGGCTCAAGCCCAGCTGAGGACTCAGAGTCGGTCATCGTGGAAGAGGAGGAGTTCAACGGGCCTAAGGCCAGCAGAGAGGCCAACGCCTCGTCACAGGATGAGTTTTCCGTGGCATCACCATCGTCTGGGATCGGCACGCCAAATGAAGACGGGGACAACAACGGGAGCATCGCATCCGAGGGCCCCGACACCTTAAAACAGCGAACCAAAATTCGAGTAGGAGCGTCCGGCACCACCATAGCAACCGCACATTCGCGAGGTCTCCCACCAACACACAGTCGCGGTAGTAAGGGCTCCGTCTACACAGTCACATTCGGTCCCGAGGTTGATGACCTGTCCGACGTCCTCCAGGCTCGAGACACGTGGCTCAAAGGACCCGATGTGACCATACCTAGTCGTCCAACTCTCTCATTGTCTACGCCCAAACTCGCATCCCTGAGAGACACCCAGAAGACCTCGCTGTACAGCTCGATACTGAAGAATCAGATTGTCCGAGAGATCGACAAACACACATTCGACCGCAAATACTTGATCCGCGAGAGACCGGCGCACTCTGTCGTACTGGGCCCGAGAGGTAACCAGCACATATTCCCACTTAGATGCGGCTCCGCTCTGGATTTCGGACAAGCGTGGCCCAAAAACACCGGCAATGCGGCTGGAAATCGATACCACGAGGGGTTTCTACTCAATGTCGGCGAAAAGGTCCAGTGTATTGCCTGGGCTCCACACCGACACAAAGTGCAATATCTAGCAATAGCCACCAAGTGCACCTCGGTTCAAATAGCCAGTCAATCAGGAGAGCGAGGCCGACCAGCATTCCATCCATCCCCGCCTTATCCTTCAAGCATACAGATTTGGGCATTCCAGACTGAGACAACCAGGACCGGAGGACTCACACTGGCTATGAACGTAGAACCTACTCTGGTTGTCATGTTTGGCACCGAGTGGGGTAATCTACGCCGTCTGAAGTGGTGTCCAGCGGACATTGACCACGAAAATCTCGATGACAGCCTTGGGGGGGAAACGTCACACCTTGGACTGCTCGGAGTACTCTCAAGCGACGGATGTGCCAGAGTGATCGCCGTCTCTCTGCCTCCTAATGATGACAGGAGGCTTCCAAGAGCTTTGGAGATCGAGAAGACGTTGACCATTTCGCCTATGCATGATACAATCTTTACCAGCATAGCATTTGTGGCCCCCGCCGATCTCATCCTCGGCGCCGCGGATGGTTCAGTGCAGCTATTCGACCTAGCCGAAGGAAGAATCGACGACGGCCCACCCCAAAGCTACATGTCACATCAGCTACACAACACATACGTGGTGTCCATATGCCCGGCCTCACCGGGCCCGTTTGCCTCGTTTGTAGCGAGCACTTCTGCCTCAGGCGACCTTGTGTTGACCGACTTGCGAAGTCCGGAGCAAGACAAAGTCTCGATCCCCAGAGCGTGTTTCCCCAGCCGCGACCTAATCTACTCTCCCTTCACCCGTTCCTTCATCACTTCCCTCGACCGAGCCGGAAACACTCACGTCGAGGCAAACTCTGCCACGTTCGTCGTTTGTCATCACATCCGGCAATTCCACAATTCCCTTCGCATAGCCAAACTACCAGAACAAAGTGGGGCGGCCACAGCCCTGGCGGGATCGCAGTGGCATCCTTGTGTCTTGGTTGGGAATGCCCAGGGGCAAATCCTGGCCACCAATTACCTTCGCAAGGTGTTACCGTACAGAAGGGGCGACCCCCGCAAAGGTGCAGGCGCCTACCTACAGAAGATCTGTGAGTATGAGTGGCGGCCGGCTTCGACCGAAGCACAGGGCGGTGACGGGCAAAATGGCAAGGCCGAAGAGCCCATCGATATATACCACGGCAGGGATGTCAGGCCAGGCGTCTCTCGATTCAACGAGGGATTCAAACCCGAGAAGATTGAAGTAGGGAATGCCCCAACTGCGAAGAAGAAGCCTCAGAACAAGGACATCGGAGCGGCAGAGGCCGTCTTCGAAGAGGAACAAGCAGTCACCACCATCGATTGGAGTCCCAATGCTTCGTGTCCAGGTTTGGTGGCTATAGGCTGGGGAAGTGGAATCGTCAGAGTGCAGGATCTCTCATATGACGACGAATCACCTTGAGTCGGCGGATGTGGCATTTCTTCGGCGGCGGCGGCTGGCTGGCTGGCTGCATGAGATCAAAGTATGTCCTGCTGGCAAAACGCCAGAGTCAGCGGAGGTGCGCGGCGAGGAAGGAAACCAGCTTTCAACGGCCGGGTGGGAAAAGTAATAGGCCAAACAGGCTCTGTAGACCTGAAGGACATCATCATTGATTCTGGCTCTCTCGTCCCGGCCATCCCATGTCTCGCTCGCCAGTGCTTAAATTACATTCATGTTGGATTCCAGGAAAGTGCTTTTGGACTCCCCGATGGTGGTGTACATGTGACCGGTTTTTCATTTCACCTTTTCCAGCTACCTGTGCCCGCTTTTTCTTTCTTTGGACCGACGCAATGCTAAAGAGATCGGGGAACCGAAATAGCAAACGTTGCAAAGACGGGGGTGCCAAATGACGAGAGGAACGACTTCCTGGCCGAGATTCAAAATGCAGCGCACGAGCATGCGTACATGTTCCTTCTCACACCAGTCGAAAGCCAGCCAGTCCATCTAGCTCTTGTCGCCACGGGGTGCCCCTCGTCCCCTCGGTGCTCCTCCACGTCCACGGTATCCATCTCCACGACTTCCTCTGCCACGGCCTCTGAAATCGCCACGACCACCACGGCCACCACGACCTCGGCCGCGTTCGCGTCGCACTTGCTCGAAGCCATCGTTCTCGGCCACTGGCTTCTCCTCTGTGGCGGCACCAACTTCCTCTGCCCAGCTGCTCGCTCCGTGCATGGCGGCGGGGGTTGCAGCAACACCGGTATCGGTCTCAGCAGGGTCTCGTGGAACCTGGACCCACTCTTCGTTGGTTGTGCTTGCGTCGGTCACCACCGACGCTTGGGGATCCCATGCAGCTTCTGCAACGGCATTGGAAGCCTCAGCACCGGTAGAGCCTTGTTCAAGGGACGGCAGAGTCGTAGCCTCGTCGGGACTGGGTTTGGCTGGGGTCTGAATGGCAGTGGTGTCGTCAAGCTCGGTCAATCCGGCGTTCGCAATGGTAGGGTCTGACTGAGCCGAAGGCGCGGTAGTTTCAGAATTGGTGGGCGGGGCTTCATCGACAACCTGATCGGTAGGCTGTGCCAACTCTTGCACTCCCTGCAAGGCCGACTGTTTGACTTGAGCAAAGCTAACGTCGAGGGTGTCGCCGCGAACATCTGGGACGCTCTCGTCGGTCCCGTTGATCAAGCTCTTCAGGGTCGCAAGAGATGTGTCATTTCCTTGGTAAACAAGTAGTAGAGCACCTTCGAATGCGCGGCCTTCGTCCGTGTCTGCCTCCTCAGACTGGCGTTTGGAAGCTGCGGCATGCAAGAAGTGTGTAATGACTCTCAAAGCATCCTCAACCGCCTTCGTCTTTGTCTCATCCCTCTCTTGAACCGCCTTCTCCTTGAGACTGGCAATCTCGGCTTCATGTGCCTCAACCAAGCCAGCCTTCTCTCTTGTGAACCGGTCCTCCACCTCTTGAGTAAAAGTGCGGAATGAAGCCAGTTGTTCCTCTAGTTGTGCGAGCTGGGCCTGAAGGGCGGGTTTCTTGAGGACCTGAGCCTTTTGGTCGGCGTTCAGCTTCTTCGAAGCGACCAGGTCATCGAGAGATATGTCAGGGTTTTCGCTGATGACGCTGTCGGCCTTGGAGGAAGCTGCCAGTTTCTTGTGTATGTTGCGAATGTTTCTTTCAGGATGTTAGCTTGGCTTGAGTTTATGGCAGTATCCGTACCTTGCAATCTCTTTGATATACGGGGTTTCCTGGGAGTCTACACCGTTGGCTGCAGTTTGCGATCCAGAGGCTGCTATTTCAGCGGATGGAGTGGCTGCACCGCTGCCTGAGGGCACGTTTTCACCCTTTGCCTTGCGTTTCTTCGCAGACTTGGATTCGACAGGGATGGAACCAGCGGTAGACATTTTGATTTGGTGGGACGGTTGGAAGATCAAACTGCGTGGAGTTGAGAGTCGGGGTCAGAACAAGTTGGGGGTGTAAGGTCGGCAGGGTGCCAAAAAACCAGAGGGCAAGAAAGGAGAACGGTAGAGTTCAAACGACGATATCAATGCTTGATGAATGGTGAGGTGGGATTAACCAAAGAGGCACTGAGGTTCGCAGCAAATTGTTTCTTTCCTTGAGGCTTTCAAGTTGGGGTCTGCGGAGGAGTAATATTGAAAATGAATTTCTAGCTTCGCTTCGCCAAGATGCCATCAGCCTCGCGCCTTTGAAGGCGTCTGGAATGTTCTGCAGTAACAGTACCGCTGGGAACACTTCATCATGACTACGGCTTCCTTCCGCATCTGCTGTGCTACCTACGAAACATGATGCTCCAATATCCCGTCAGTTTTAGCAACGGGCTTTTAGGCACGATTCTAGCCAACGGGCTCCGCGTGACTACTTCTGTGATCGCTCATCGCCGGCCATTGCCAGCGCCACCACCGGCAATGTGATGCTATCCAAGGGTAGGATATGGTCCCAAAAACCAGTCCTTCCCCTCAAATTCTTATTGCCATATCCCAATTTCTAACCACTCGGCTTGCGGTTCAGCGAGCTCGATTGAACAGCAAGTCACTTTCGCAACGTCTTTTGCCCGGCTGGCGAATCGTCCTGCGCATCCTCGTTAGAAGTCCAGATTGACGAGCTTCATTCTCTTTGTAGGTAGCCTAGCCACGGCCGTGCAGCAGTAGTGCAACGGCAGATACGGGGAGATGCGGGCGTGACTGCGAGGAGGGCGGTGCCTCATCTAGCATTTTGATTGGTGGCAGACAGTCAATGGATCAGCCTCTGTATCTTCGAAGACTAGCCTTTAAAAATGTCAGCTTCGTAAGGGTACACGGAAATAGGTGGAGTCACATACCATGGTCGCCGTTCGGATGTCTTTCGCTGCGACTGTCTTCTCTCCATCGGCCTTTGCTTTTCGAGTGGCATTTCGCATGACCCTGGACTGTGTCAGTGGTTCTCCTTGTGTAGTATTCCAATGGCGTACTCTTGGATGAACTGGACGTAGTCGAGAAAGACCAGGGGATCAACGCTCCTGTCAACCCTCTTCCGGACGTGTGCCTTCAGGATCTTCCGCACTGTGGCTCGTGGATAGCGTTTCGTTGTGGATGCCATTTTCAAAACAGGCTTCCAACGCGAGAGCGGTTGTAGCCCAAGAGTGCATCGACTCAATTGCACGACTGGCCTCAAGTTGTGGAAAGGATGCACCTGCGTATCAGTTCAAGGGAGGGGAAAGACAACAAACAGCACGGCCGGGCATTTGGCGCGTCAACTCCAAGGTATGCCAAGGCCTCCGTCCTTAGTAATGCTCCTACCACTGGCAGGCTACCACACTCCGTAATAATAATCCTGTCCACGATTATTAATACCCAGTAGTACTGTCCTAATCCGAGCTACCCCAAGTTTCGGAGGCTCGGTATACTTTGCCCCGATAGCCGGCCTCGTCCCCGGCATCGTAACGTATGGAGTATTACTCCGCAAGGCTACTCTAAACGGATACGGAGCACTGATACAAAGCACGGATGCGGCTAGCATATTCAACCGAGAGAATCAATTCGGTGGCGAGGCTTGGTCTCCTTACCCAATCAATGGTTTCAATCGCAAGAAAAAGCATGGGATGGCAACGACAAGCATCTTGATTTGACATGTTGCATTCCCCGTCCCAGAGCAAGTCCAGACGCGTCGACGCCCTCTTCACGACGCCATCAACTTGGACATCAGGTGAAGGGCAGTCTTGGCTCTCTCACGGACGTTTAACTCCTGGTCCGTTTCTAGTCTCCGAAGATGGGCAGCAAATCCCACCTTCTGGAGCTCAATCGCCCGAAGTTTGCAGCCCGCACGATCACTGACGTCGTCCTCGTACGTGAGGTTGATGGCGATCCAACAACATAGTGCTCGGACATCTCTGTCGGCATGACCGCAGAACGTCAAGACCTGCTTCAGCAAGGCGTGCTGTGAAGCAATGGCATTTCTCCATCGGGCATCACTCGCGGCGACATGTATAAGAATGTACAGAACTTTCACAATAACCTGGTTCGGGGCTGGTGCTGTGTAGTTTTCCTTCCGCGTTGGTCCTGCCATCGTACGTGGCCGTAGACGATCAAGCAGGATTCTGAAGAAGTCGTCCTGTCCCATCTCGTCCAGAACATACTTGACAAGATCAGTTGCATTTTCACCGCAGAATAGGTTTCGTAGAAAATCCAACAATTGGGCCTGGATCTCGGTATCCTCTTGGGTGGTGTGCCACGTATAAAATCCGTCGTTCGGATTCAGTGCGTCAAGGCCTGCATTGTACTGCCGGCTAGATTCTTGCTCTCCTTCCGAGTCCTCACCCATGATCACATCGTGAGTGCTGTCGGCCGCCGGTGAGAGCCGACGGTGTCTTGTAAGAGGAGGGTATTCGCGTTCCACGAGACCAATCACCTCTCCTTCTGGGATGTCGATAGGATCGGTTTTGATCAGCAATTTGATCCAGCTTGGGCCCAATTCATCAACCACTTCCTGCTTCACCTTTTTGTTGGCATTCAAAACGAATTGCTTCAAGGCCCAGATGGATTCCAGGCGGAGTCTCGCATTTGCAGAGTGAGCCTGCTCACATAGCTTCTTCACCAAAGATGGCTCACCCACGGTTTCTTTCATTGGACTGAAGTCGACGACCAGATTTGCCACAACCATGGTGGCAGCAATCCTGACCTCCGGATTTGTAGAATTCATGAGCTTCATGATCGGCTTGGAAACCTCGGCTTCAACTAGTTTTGTTCGTAGCGACTTGACAGATCTTGCCAGCGCTCGAACGGCACCACATGCTGCAAGAATAGCAGGCGCCGAATTCCCTGTCCCCTGCGTTTGCTGACCTGGGATTTGCTCGATTTGGTAGGGCTCCAGGGCTAGCGTAATATGTCCTAGAACGCTCTGGTCGCATATCTCTCTGCGATAGTCGTCATCGAAAGGAGCGATTGCTGCCAACGCTTGGAGACAGCCTTCCCGATACTCCATTTCGCGACGGGCAGTTGAATCAGGACCGCCACTGCCAATACTCCTGTTGGGGGCGAACTTCTCAGCTGTCAACTCCGAGCTTTGGCGTGGTCGCCAGGGCAATAATTTACATCTAGGCGGTCCGTCAAATGTCGATTTCAGACCGGTAGATAGGTGGACAATCGCCTTGCCATCAACTGCAACTCTTTGCATCACAGGGTCGTCCATCACAAGGGTGGCAAGGACCGCAGGGACGGCCTTGGTGTAATGCAAGCCGTTACAAAGATATGATCGGCTGGGTTGTTGGCTTGAGTCAAGCTTTGAGGCGTCCGGATCTAGCATTCGGGTCAAAAGCGGTACCAGAAGAGACGCAAAGGAAGATCCACGGTCCTTCTTGACGAAATTCAAGCTGTAAAGATTGACCAGCAGTTTCGCAGCTAGAAGGCGCCGCTTCCCACGCGACTCGCGAACGATGTACAGCAGCCACGACACGACAGAACTCTCATCGACGTCATCCACAACATCCTGGCCCAGGGCAAGATGGGATATCTCTGTTGTGGTCGGAAGAAAGGAAGTTCGGCGTTTGGGCACAACCGAGGCGGAACCCAATGGTGGAAAGTTGGCGCGACCCGCAGAATTGGGCTTCTCAGGGATGGGAGTAAATGGGAGCAGGGAGTCGAAAGGCCCGTGGAGGCGTGAACGTGGGACGGCAGCACCGGAGAAGTAACTCGCTCCCCACGGCGCTCGGCGTATATCAGAGGGGGAGAAGTCGTCTCTGATGTCCGGTAGCACTGTCCTGACGGTCGGGTTGGTCAGGAATATTCTTGTTCGAGTTTTGGACGATTCGGTTAGCACAGCAAGCGCTTCCAACACAGGTGACAGGTGAGCGAAGGGCGGTGCAGGTTCGGGAAGGGCGTCAGACTCTCCACCATCACTGTCGAAAGTGTCCGGGCCAGGGGGGACTAATCCTTCTGCGACCACGAATGAAGCCAATCGAGCGCAAAGGACGGTCAAGATTCCACTTTCGACCAGTGAACGCTTCTGCGACTCGGAGGGGGCAGTTCTGCAAAGGAGAGCCAAGGCAGCATCACAGGTCTGTTGAGACACGACTGTATCGCTGGCAGTTCCAATCAGATTCCCGAAACAGGCAATGTGTTTTTTCGAATACAACAGGTCCGCCAGCTGGCCATTCTGCGGCCATTGGCCGATGCTGGAGGGCGGGAGGTTGTCCGCGACAGCATTGAGACATCTTAAGATGGCGAGGGCGGGTTTGGGGGAGGGTGGCGGAAGCAGGAAGGAGATCAGGCTCTCTAGAGCGTCGGATTCGAGCAACGGCTGGACGAACGCAGGACCCTCTGTCTCATTCCATTAGCATCGATGCAGGCACGGCGACAAGACGTGATTCTCTCACCGTGAGCGATGACACAGAGTATCTGAGCGACCTGAAGATAGGTCGACTCGTGTTCTAGCGGCGACTGTGCATTCGTCGGCAACAAGGCGATGTTGCTCGGGACGTTGCTGAGGATCTTGGCCAGCAGAGGAATGAGGCCGGCTTGAATGTACTCGACCTTGCGCGACAGGTGTCCGGTCAGCTCATATTTGATAGCCTTCAGCGCCGGTCCCGGGAGAGGGGAATCCAATTCCAGCAGCAGTGGTGGAGTTGCACGTCTCATGGATGCCATGGGAAGACCAAGGGCGACTGGGGATCTCTCGAGATGGAAATCCGCTGGAGTTGAAACTTGAGCCTGCGCCTTAGCCTGACCAACCCAGTGCGGATCTTGGCATTCCTCCGCGTGCGCGTGGGCAGGCTGCATGTTGGTGGTGACATACAGTACCCAGTACTACTGGGTAGGCACGCCTAGGCAAGGCTAAAGCCTAAAACCCACCGGCACGAGGCTAAGTTCTGCAGGCGGCGACGGGGATGGGGATGGGGGTCAGGCCCCGGGTGACCACCCGTGGTTTTCAGCAGCGACAGACACTTAAGTAGGAGTATGGACAGAGGCACCCCGAGTCCCCGCGCAGCCTACTTACTACCAGTCTTAGGTACCTAGGTACGGAGTAATACTACTTAGTAGCCGTACTCGGTCACCATCGACTCTCGAGTCGTTCGCCGTAAGGAAACAGAATCCGGAACGACCAGGACCATCGCTGGGCACTAGCCATGCTGGTCTAGGCTGCGGTGGCTGAGGTACTTACTGGGTACTGCGGTACCATGGTGCTCAGTGGTGCTCTCAGTAGGCAAGCTTTGACCCCTCGCTTGTGTGGAGACCATCGCGGGCTTTTGAAAAATTCGACAAATACCAAGTCGTGCTTCTGCCACGCGCATGGCGATCCCTCTTGAGGAGTGGTGCTATCCAAGTTGCCTCTTTCATCCGCAATCCCCAGTTCAACCACCTAGCCACATCATCATATCGCCCATCCTCAGCAGCGGACTGCGCCAATCAGTCCTGGCTACTCGTGTCCTCTGTCGCTTCGCACCTCCAGGAATAGGAGGAACCTTTCTCGTCGGCCGCCGCCGCCGCCGCCCATGGGCGTGATCACGGACCTCTCTACCTTCGGATTTCGTGCCACAGCGGTGCATGTAATCCTTTCTTCTCCACGCCCGGCTCGAGCGCCATACCATCATAGATGTTGAGCCTCGTCGAACATGCTAGCTACGTCCTCGCCCAGTGGCTCCTTCTCTCCACATCCCCGTTATGACCTGTCCCGGCATCCTTCCTCTCCTCGACCTGCGGTGAAACACAACGACTCGGCCCACAGATGTCACTCTTCGCTCAACCTATCGTACCCACAGCCCCAGAGAAATTACAGCACCCAGTCTCTCGATCGATACACTCAAACCACAGCTCCGGTGCGAGTGAGGATGGTCGACGCCGCCACGCAATACTCACCCCCGGATCAAGGACCTTCAGCCCTCGCTCAAACTCCGACGTCCACCATTGCAGGCTTGCAATTGGGTGAAAAGGAGGAGGAAACACCCACGCCCACTGATCTGGAGCCTTCGGCCACACCACAAGAAAGCGAATCGCCCTCGCCCTCCCCTCCAAGCAGGCATGTCCCGCCACAAGCCCAAGCCAAGAGGCAGGCAGTAGACTCGGCTGCAGATACACCACCTACCACCAATGGAACTGAGACACAGCCAGAACCACCTTCACACTACTCACCTGTGAAGAAGGCGCGCCCAGATGCTCCTCCGATACGATTGATGCCAGTCTTGTACGAAACCTGCAACACCCGAGACTTGGTCGTATTGATCTCTTCAATGCTCATGGAGCTCATCAGATACAATGATGCGATCCCCCTGCGCGAGGGCCAGCTCACAAGATTTCATTCCAGGGCTCCTCCAGGTATATCTGTGCTCGACTATCTCCAGAGGTTGACGACCCACGCCACACTCTCCCCCCCGATATTACTCAGTGTCGTCTACTATATCGACCGACTTTGTGCGCTATATCCTGCTTTTACCATCAGCAGCCTCACAGTGCATCGGTTCCTCATTACTAGCGCAACCGTTGCGAGCAAAGGGCTGAGTGATTCATTTTGGACCAACAAAACCTACGCAAGGGTCGGTGGAGTCAGCATGAAGGAGCTGGCGCTCTTGGAACTCGAGTTCCTGACAAGAATGGAATGGCGAATAGTTCCCAAGCCAGAGGTATTATGTGACTACTATAAGTCTCTCATTGAGAGGAACTCTCAGTATCAGTTGGAAAGTTAAATGGAGTACCGATTGTCCAGCCCGACTCTTTGACTTGCAGTTTTTCCCGCTCCGATTTCGTCACGTGACGCAGCCGATGCCCAAGAGCACCATCTCCGGGAATCCGCGCCATGAGATTCTCTGTCTTGGTTTTCCTTGCCTCTAAGATGCAAGCAAGCCCGGTGGCATCCCATCGCCATGCAGGATGTGAGGCTCGAACGCCTCAAGCGTTTCGGTGTGGCTTTGGGGGCAGTGGGCAGGCTACAAGGGATATTAGCAGGAGATCTCATTGTGGTCACAGAAGACCGGGGATTGGTACAGAAGCGACGGGATGATTTTGGATGATAGAGAGTGCGGTTTGCATCTACAGTCCCCCGCCACCATCGAACCAAATATTACGGGTCATATACTGCCCTTTGGGTCGAACTGAACAGAGTTACGAGCCTCAGGAAGTGATGAGGTATGCGCAACGACCGGAATGATATTCTATGAGCAATTCGTTGCTGGTCGCTGACCATTGACCTTCCCCGTGTCGAGTCTGAGTCACTCTAGCCAGAGCCCAACCCGTTCATCACCCACGCCCTGTCACCTTGGTTGCATCTATTCCTTGACCTTGTTACCCGCTTGCACTGCAGGATCGATCACCGTCAAGATTTTTCTTTTTCGTCGCGTAAAAATCTGCCAGGAGTGCAGAATCCGATGTGACAGGCATTGTCCTGGGTATTGTGACTGGCAAGGGGGTCTATTATTTTGAATCTTCGATACTTGGTGGCGTTGAGGGCTGCCCATCCACAGAAATACGTTAATAAAACCTTGTCACGAGACCTCACGTCCTCCTGGGTCCAGCGGGAAGAGTTGCTCCAGTAGAGGGGTTCGTAGCCCATTAAAGCTGTGGGTGACAGAACGAAAAAGCCGTCTTCGCCCAGATGAATGCTGTCAGTCATGAAGCGATCCGGATCGGCGGGACCGCCGTTGTCCTTCCATTGATGTTTCAACGCAGCAATCTCCAATCTCTGCACCACTTCAAGCATTTCGACAAACCTGGGGAAGAAAAATAAGTCTTGATCTGGGTAGAAGCGTCTTTGGAAAGCAAACCTCTTCTGTACCTCGCTGCTCGAGGTCATGACTTGAAATGTCAGCCATTGGACGACGTTTGGTAACAGAACCAACTTCCAGCTGGTCACCTTTTTGGCCGAGTTCTTCTCGAACCATTTCATCACTCTGAGCGTCTCTTCGGGGTAGACCAGCATACTGCCTTCTGTGATGAAGAGGGCTGTGCCCCTGGGGAAGAGTCTCACAAATCTCCTCCCAGCCTCGCCGGGCTTGTCGTCTGTTCGAAAAGAGCTATTGTAGCATAGAATATTTTCAGACCGTAGTTTGGAGCTGAGACCAATCAAGCGGCAATATGCCGGATCATCTTCATGAAAAAGGAGCAGCCCGATTTTCGAATGAACGCCCAATTGGATGTCGACCTCTTCGGAAAATTCTTTCCACCCATCCCTTTCCGTGTCGGTATAGATTCGACGCGATGATATTTGGAGAGACAGCGACAGTTTCACAGCCTCAGCATCCGAAGGGTGCGAGCTTTCAAAGGTAATGAAAACTCGTAACTTACTTGGATCGAACTTCGTCATATGGTTGGTTTGAGTCAGGTTCTCAAGATCGACCAGAAAAGGGATTTTCATGGCAGTAGGGGCTGTTCGCGCTGCAGGCTGCTCTGAGACGCTCAATAAAGCCGAATTTTGAAGTACAGGTAATGCCAAACTAACCGGTGCGGATAACTTAGCATTATCGACTGGAGGTACGCCGATCGGGTTTTGGATGTTGGCACCATCAGGTCGTGCCCATTGTTGACTCGGCAGAGTTTCCGTTGGCAGTCGTCTACCTGGGGCGAGAATTTGTGTCTGTGGGAAAGACACCGACTTGTTTCGGAATGATAAATGCAGACGCGGCTCGTACATCTCACTTTTCCGACGGCCGAGGTGTCTCCATCCGCCTGCTTGACACGAGTACAGTATCATAACTAAGCTATCTCCAGCATTCGGATACTCCCATACTGCGCCTAGATCGTTATCTTCAAGATGTGTCGCCAAACTCTCGACTGACGGGAGAGTATCCTCATACGCCTCGACGGCAGCAAGGGCACTTGGTATCAACTGAAAATGTTAGCATGCATTAGCTAACTAATCGAAACTACTCACATGGGGAAGATAAACGGAGAATGTGGCAGCGGTCAAAACGTTCTTTTGCTGAAATTGTACATTCAATGCTGCCTCCGTCGGTCCCTTTAAAGCAACCAATTTAGTCTTGAGCCATGGAGGAAGATCGAGGATCTTGACGTCGCCCACGATGTGCTCTTCGAACCTTAGATTAATGACGACATCTCTAGGTTTCCAGACTCGGCCGTTTCTAGCGGTGATGATAGACCGTGTGGGAGCTTGATAGCTTCGGTGGTTCAACGGGGCTATAGGAGTATGAGACGAATCCATCGATGGTCGAGACGTATGAAGACTGTCCGCTTTTGTACGTCCATCTTGGGTTCGCGGACTCCCGGTGCGAGACTCACTCCTCGCAGGCGACAACCTGGTCATACGTAAGCTGTCTGGGGTACTCCGTTGCGTTTCCGCTTCCGGGCTGAAGGGCAAATTTTCACCGGGATCTGTTGATGGCGTTGGTTTAGGCTTGGAGGCCAACTGTAAATCCTCAGACATTGGCCAGTCTTCAGGTGCTATTAATTTGATGCTCGACGGGTCAGGTGCCAGTTCGCGGCGAGCAAGCTTCATGAAGTTGTTCTGATATTTTAGACTCTTAAACGGCGTCCCGGCTTTGCTGAGCCGATAGCGAGATAATGTCGTGGAGTTTGCCCCGGTAGATCTCCTCGCGGTAGCTACGGAGTTAGTTTCATCCAGGGGATTCAAAGGAGTCCTCATATTATTTGAGTGGTAATCTCTGGGATTCCCAGGTTCCAGTATGCTTGTTTCGGCTGTCGTCCTCACTTTCCCCGGTTGTGATGCTAATAAGTCGTTACTTGGAACATCGGCTTTTGAGACTGGGTTTTCGAGTCTTGTGGTCGTGGATGCATGTCTTTTTGACAAACCAGATTTGGAAGTGGTAGATTTTGATAGGGAGCCTTTTTCAATTACCAGAGGTATGCCATCTTCCAGTCCAGGTCGCTTTCCTGCAATCGGTCTCGAAATCGGTGATTCTGATCCTGGGAAGGATTCGCGCCGTCGAGTATGTTCACGAGCCGGGCGAGATCGACTCGAGTCCCTCTGGCGCTTCTTCTCTTCCTGGGCCTCAGCGCACCTATCCATACGATCTTGAACGGCGGCAACCTCTTCCTGGTTCAAGGTATCACCCATTGCCAACTGCTGTTGCCATTGGGCAAGTGTTTGAGGGCTTGAAAAGCTTTCCTCAGGCTCCCATGTGCAGTAAGCATCAGTATAACCTAGCCATTTCACGAGATACACCATTCGTCCATCAGTGACATCTTGGGCGAGAACACGCTCTACCTCATATTCGGCATCCTCTTCGTCCACTCCTGAGACTGAGGACTCTTGGCTCTCCTCCCCTTCCCCTCGTGACGTAGTAGATCCCCACGGCTTTGCCATCGCAGTAGTCTCCCCAGCAATAGTAGCGGCTCATAGTTCGAGCTGGATTCGAGGGGGGTTCGAGGTGGCTAGAGGTGGTGAGAGGTGAAAGCCATGTTAATGTAGTGGCCCGCATGGCCAATCGAGGTGAACTTCAAATTTAGAGTTCGGCGCCAAGCCGCGCCACGCCACGGCTTCCAGTTCGGCCGTGCTGCGTCTGCGATGATTGCAGTCGGACACCTCAACTCTCAACTCTCACGGCGCAGGCAACACTCAACCAAACAATCAACCATTGACACTTACATCCGCAAGGAATCCAACCGTGGGCAGACTCCCCGATACTTACGACCGAGGTCGCTCGCAATCAACCACCATCGGCCTTTGGCAGAAGCAGTCTCTGTTCCCTCCCTTAACCCTTTCTACCTGCGTCCCAAACGTTCAGCATGGCCAACGATGAATATGATTTTCTCTTCAAAGTCGTGTTGATTGGAGACTCTGGCGTCGGGAAGTCGAACCTGCTCAGTCGATTCACGCGAAACGAGTTCAACCTCGACTCCAAATCCACCATCGGTGTCGAGTTCGCAACAAGGTCGATTCAGGTCGACACCAAGACCATCAAGGCGCAAATTTGGGACACGGCAGGGCAAGAGAGATACCGAGCCATCACTTCCGCGTACTACAGAGGAGCGGTGGGGGCTCTCCTCGTTTATGATATCAGCAAGCATCAGACTTATGACAATGTCACGAGGTGGCTGAAAGAGCTCCGGGATCATGCGGATGCCAACATTGTCATTATGTTGGTTGGAAACAAGAGTGACTTGAGACATTTGCGAGCAGTTCCCACAGAGGAAGCCAAACAATTCGCCAGTAGGTTTTGAGAAAATGCCTCTGTCAATGGCACGTTGCTAAATACCCCCACAGGCGAGAACAACCTCTCTTTCATCGAAACCTCTGCCCTCGATGCTAGCAACGTCGAACTGGCTTTCCAGAACATCTTGACAGGTTAGTATACTTTGCTTGAGATTGAGACGACAGGGGCTAACATGCGGGGCAGAAATCTATCGGATTGTTTCCAGTAAAGCGCTCGACAGTGGAGATGCTGCGCAGGCCCCCGCGGGCGGCGTCAAGATCGACATGACTCCATCAGGTGCACCAGATGCAAAGGGCAACAAGTGTTGCTGATTTGTACTCTTCTTCCTGGTCAAATTGGAGCACGGCGTTGTTGAACATGAGCATAAGCTTGGTGATGTATTGATGTGATCATGAATCGTACGGTTCATCGGTGGTGGGCAGCGGATCACCTTCAGTAATAGGGTTGTTTCGTCTCAACTAGAGTCTCATTCTCTCTTGCCTTCTCTAGCCAGTTCTCTTCGTTGGTATTATCTTGTTTGAAGCTAACAGATTACTCGCTTACTGAACATTGTATTCTTTCGTTTATCCTACGAAGAGCGGCAGTTCTGCTTCCAGCCGTTCAGGAAATGACCTTATCACGAAGCACAGCAAACGAGTCTGTTAAAACTACAGTAACATGCAAGATAACATGTGAATTTGAAACCTAGGGGCCAACGCAAAAGTTGTAGCATCCGGGACATAGTCCCTGGTAGTAGAGGCACGGCGAGTGTATGATCACGTGGGGGATGTAAAGCTTGGCAGTCCCGTGACCTTGGTAAGGCTGCAGCAGAGGCCTTCCTTGATTCAAGATTCACGATTTTCGAGCGAGGCAATATTATGGGGTATTGTATATCTTCAGAACCATCGACCGCTTGGGAAAATATCTCTACATCACTCCGTGTCCGTTGTCTGCTCTGTCGAGGACGGCTTGAATTTGCTACTGGGGCTCGTGGAAATCGAGAATCAAGGACTTTCCCACTCAACGGAGGTGTCTTTCAGCTTCCCGTTGGATCACACCACTCAGCCGGCTGTCAAGACAGTCCGTTTCAAAGCTGATATGCTGTCCTTGAGATTGGGATTTGGGGATTGAGAAATCCGATAAAGTGACTTGAAGTTGCTAAAAGCTGGATGCCAGGAGCACGGGAATGAGACATCGAGCTGTCAACGGCCAAATCAATAGTGAAAAGATCATTGTGCGACTCACTATAGCTGCACAGGTCAGCCTGTTTTAACAGTCTGGAGCGCACTTGCCCAAAGCCTACTTCGCTAACAAGATGGGCTTTTCAGCTCCGTCCTTCGATCCGGAAAGAGGACTGTTAATGATATTGAAAATGAATTGTGTTGCCATAGGAGACGCAAGGTTTCACCTAAGAGAGACTAGTGGATTGGTTAACCCCGGCTTGGAATCCACTTCTATATCTCCATAAGCTTGGATTCCAACTCCGAGATCCCGTCGTGTAGTCTAAAACGGCGCTGATCCATCTGCTTATCAACGAGTCGCTCGCATGGTTTCTCTGGAAATAGATAACCTCCTTTAAAACAGTGAGTTGGCCATTAGTTTCACGGTTCTCCCAAACTTCACCCTAACTCTACCAATCATGAGGTATGAAGTTTAGTCCGTGGGACGAAAGATAGCAATTATTAGTGGGTGTCCGTACCCTCAGACTTAACATTTACAGGTTCCTTCATAATGATGAGACCTCGTCGGCTTGTCAGGTGACGCCTCCAGTTTGGCGGTGCTTGTAATGATTATTTTGCTTCCATATTCGCCGAATTCATGGTAAAGGGTTCATGTGGTCTAGCAGACGAAGTGAGGTTCAAGGGAGATGATGCTGAGAAGACTAGTTACGATGAGGATGGTCGCCTATGATATCATGGAGTTTTCTATAGTCCCGCCGAAAAGGGTTCCATATCCACCTTGGTTGAATTAGATATCGGTTACAATTCCAGCTCTCCCATTCCAAATGTCTTCTCTGGCTTGCTGTACATCGACATTTCGAGCGTTCAACACAGTCACCCAATCATGAAAAAGCAAAGAACCAGACTCGAGGAAGCAAGCATCTCGAGTCTCTAGTTCAATGAATTGTTCCACCTCTGGCTTGGTTACTGCATTGTCGAATAGCCATAAAATCTGGGCCGGCGAGAATTTTAAAAATGATTGGACCAAGTAAAAGTTCTCAAGGTCGCTGCCCCACCCTCGCATATGCTTAACCCGAAGTTCCTGAATTGAAGATTTGTTCCGGTCCAGCAGAGGCGACTCAAGAGAGCTATGAAACATATCTTGAAGTGCGCTTGTGTTTCCGGCGAGGTGGAAGGGTCGGGATTTGTATGGCCATTGCGAGAGTCTTGCGTCGTCAGGAATCCTAGACTGCACTTCGCCGTCGGTCGGGCAGATCTCTGAGGCAAGCAACTGTTCGACTGTACAACGCAGATCTTCGAGTTCGAGAAGCTCGGCAACAGTCCAGCTCCGTAGGAGTTGAAGTCGCTCTCCGGCCGCGGTGACGTCCGAGCGTGGCACACGGAAGGCTGATTTGCCATGAAATGCTTGGTTGTAACTCCAGAATCTGTACAGAGAACGGCGCAGACGTCGAGCCTCGTGCTCGTCCAAAACACGACGATCAGCACTATCTGGCCCATTCCACCTGAACTCGGGATATAGAGAAACAAATCGTTTGGCCACACGCGCAACAGTGGTGACTTGGGTAAGTAATGCGAAAGATAGAGGCGGGTTTCGTCGAAGGTGCAGTATTTGATTGTCGTTCTGTGTCAAAAGTTGGAATATATCTTCCACAGGCCCCGTCTCTTTGTCAAGTGCGCCGAAAAAGAGCGTCAATTTTCGTGATTTAGGAAGAAGGTGGTGGAAATAGCGGCAGGTCAGGGATAGGTTGATGATGTCCGAGATTGATGTGAGCGATTCAAAGACCTGAACCAAGATCTCCGGAGCAAAGTCTTGCATGGCTCTTGTCTGTAATGCTAGTCAGCGGCGTGATAAAACCAGGCACATGCAAAGACTGACAAGTAGGATGAAGGCGCTCAGTTTAATACGCAATAAGAAGATAGAAAAGAGAGCAGCGGTACCGCTGCAGTTGGGCAAATAGTCTCAGTAGATCGCAACCCCAACGCTGGGGCTATCCTGAAATGACATGAGGTCTGCGCATGCGCGTGTTGTGGTTGATGTGAAGAATCGACAGGAGTTGCTCTCAATGAGAGAGCAGCTGTGATTCGTTGACCCCATCTTAGGCAGGTCTAATAAAACTGTTCTCAGGTTTCGGCTGGTCTCGATCGATGAGAACAACGCGAGAAAGATGGAATCGAAGAAAATCAGGGGTGAGGTCCCAATGTTGACCTTGGGTTTGGGTGAGCCGCTTGGCATCCACGTGATGCAGCCTTTATGGGGTACGAAAACGTAGGGGTATCAATATCAGTAATAATAGAACATGTCGCCAATACAGTAGCGAGCAAGCTGGTGAGGAGTGATATGAGATGGTAGACAGTCAAGGAAGAGAAAATTAGTGTATATGACGTCTAACATAAAACCCAATGATTTCTCGACGACATCTATTCCGCCTCTTCTCAGTGACCACTGACCAAAGCGACAGGTGGATCAGTCCACAGATTCACACTGGGATCTTCATGCTAATATCCCAGCTTGGAGAATACCGTCTGGCAGGTGGCTGTGGCAAATGTAAAATCTAGCGTCTGAAATATATTACTCTCCTCCATCGAGTCTCTGCAGGTCGCGGAACGCATGGAAAGCAAAGAGATTTCGCTGAACCAAGCATGGCGATGCGTGAGGCCATGGGAGTGGCAAAGGATGATAACAGCGCTAGACCACAGGGGCACAAGTCGAGGATCGCCGTAGTTGAATCACTTCCATCGACATGCTCAGAGTGGGCATACCGGTGATGAATTGGGTTATCAATCCCACCCAGGAACGAGGAGACGGCACCCCGCTTCTTTTCAACTGATGTGGTCGCCATATCCTTGGGGAAATCGCCCGAGGGTTCACGGCAACATTCCAGGGATTAATAGATGGCCAATGCAAGTGCCAAGCCGAAGGGAATATTCGTGTTCTGCTGGCAGCCCTACACCATCCCGAGGGAGGGATAGTTTGCGGTTGGTTTGACTGGTTGGAGCGACATGACTTAGGTTGTTAATTCAGTGTGGTCGGCATATTGACAAAGTTTGGTGTGAGGTGTTTGGTGGCGGGAGCAGCGGATTGAGTGTCTGGATATTGAGGCAGGAGTTGGTCCAGGAACATGCAACTCTTAGCTTGTATACAGTCATTGGACTCGGGGACTCTTTGTTTCCGCGTTTAGACCCTCATTTCATCCGAACAACTTCGAGTTATCGAGGGGTAGTGATTTTCTCTGCGCCCCTGAGTTCAGACCCAGCACTTTCCGTTTCACTGCAAGCTCCTCTGAACCTCCCTTCCGACTAGCATACCGGCTGGCCCGTCGAAGTCTGGTTTCACTGCGCAGCTGATTGGGACTGACAAACTGTTTGTTCTCGAAGATGACTGGACCACCAAAACTTCCTTCCAAGATCACCACTGGGGTAAGCACAAGGCGTGGGCCAATCTCAACTAGTGAAACATCAACACCCTTTCCGGGTTCGCGGTTCGCCTTGTCGGGTTCAGTCTCGCGAATTTCGTAAACACGAATCCAAATTTTGCCATCAAGGCCATATATTCCAATGACACGGTCGATGAATGGTTTCATCCCTCGCACTCCTTTTGACGGTACACAGAAGACTCCACGGAGCATTTCCCGCAGCAATGATCGGTGTTCTTGGCCGGCAATCTCGTCGTCGAAGCTTTTGTCGAAAACAACAAGACCCCTTCCACCTTTCAAGCAATTTCCGCCAAACCCCAATTCTGCCATTGTGTGTACATTGGTCACACTGAACTTGACCGTCGGTCCGTTGGGGGCACGCGCCAGCCATAGGTAGAGGTCCTGACCGTGCTTTCGAGCTTCGAGGAAGAAAACATAGTTGCAGGAGTGTAGGTCAGCTAGAGCATTCAGGGCGGAGTTGTAGTTGTTCGAGGATTTGGTGTCCAGCTTGGTATCTTTGTATGTGTGGGGAAGCAATGCGTGGAGGTCGCTGAGAAGATGCCGATGTCTGGGTGCGTTAGCAACTGGTTTGTGCTGCGCAATATCAAGTTACCTGTATGAGACTCCGCGAGATGTCAACATCAAGACGCGGTTTCGCACGTTGACTGCAGGATGGGGCGCGGTGTCTTGCTCCTTCATCTTCGGGACTCGCTGTGCGTTTTCAGGTGACTCGGCGCGCGCGGTGTTACTGCTGTGATCGGATTCCATGCCGCCGGATGCATCTGAGTCAGAAGAGTCACCAGATCGCATAGCTGATTTGTATGCAGAAGCCATAGTGAAATGCAATTCCGCGGTCGAAGTTAGAGTGGGGATGAATACGACGAGCGCTGGAAGGAAAAAATCCTCTAGAATTTACAGTTGGTCCCGGCGATACGACGGAGATAAATCAGCCAGTTTCCTTGGCGTCTTCACCGTGCAGCGTGCAACTTGAGCTTCCAGTTGTACCCCACCTGTCGTGCCTCCCCCTCAAGTTCGCTCATCCCGACACCTTTGGAACAGGCCACGAGGGGTGCCATCTGTCTCGATCGCCAACTGGGGGAATCTCTACCTTCATGTCACTGATTTGCTTCCCCCCTTTTGCATGTTGTACCTTGCTTAATGCACTTATTGCGATACCTGTGCCGATGCACGCTTTCATCGAGTTTCGCACATATAGCATCCATTGTTCTTCCACCACTGGCTTTCTCGTCCCGGTTCCGGCATTCTCGCCAGGATACAGTTGCGAGGTCGAGTTTGAAACAGGATGAGAGTTCCAGTTCTCCCTCAAAACTTCCTCCCAGGCCTTCCGGGCTGATCGGTTCAGCCTTGATGCTTGGTCGAGGAGCACTTCATCTGTGAGGTCCTGTAGTGAGGACGCGTGATGTGCGACCTCAACACTTACCGGCTCCGGTATGGAAAGATGCAAAAAGGGCCGCATTCTCAGCTCGTATCTCAATTGATCCGACGCATAGGCAAAAGAAGGCTCTACCAAATGGCCATGACGTTGAACCAGGACCATCACCCTGTGCAATGCTTTGGCCAAGGCCTCAGTGGCTTTAAGCCAAGTAAAATGCCGATAGAGTTGGTGGAGTGTCACCTGTACCTCTTGCTGTTGTGGTTGTTCCAGATTGTGGCTCGAAGAGACAAAGTGGCTGATTCGTTCCAGGTGGGCCAGGTGAGTGTTGGAGAGGAACGAGAGGTACCAGTACATGGTGGGATACTCGTGTGGGGCGTATATCGAGAGCTCAAATCCCATCTGAATGACATGTCGAAGTTGCAAAAGCTTGTAATGGTAAACCCAGCTGCTCAGAGAATATGAAAACGTCGGTTCATCGCCGGCTGGGTATGGTATTGGTCGTTCATGAAAGAATGATTGAACCAACCCATCAAGGTCTTCCGCCTCCGCTTGAATCTGGTCCCAGTCGAGGGCAGCGTGACACAATGTGCGTCGTACTCGGCATCGATTTAGGCATAAGGTCCTAAAAAGGTTGAGGAACGACTGGCCACATCTGTTCACAAACGAGTCGAATTGAGAAGAAAGCTGGAATTGTTGATCGGTAGGTATATCGTCCATCTCTCTGCTCCCGTCAAGAAGCGAGCTTCTCGGCATAACGAGGAGACGGAGGTCCTGGGAAATGAATGTTTTCATAGAGAATCGACCCAGTATGGTGTCGTTGACGCTCAAGAATGACTGCAGAAGTGCTCGGACATAGACGGCAGGTTGGAGTGTCTGGGCCATGAAGGTCTGGTAGGCTACTAGTAGATCTGAGCTGGACGAGACGTCAAGCATCTGGAACGCTGTGGTGGCATCCGTGACCAGCTTTCGAAGGAATGCGAAAGCCTTTCCACTCTCAATGACTATCATCGGTCTAGGCGGGACACTGCTTGCAAGCCTTCGCTGTATTTTTAGTGTAAAGGCCTCGAACACCGGGGGACGAGCAATGTTTGCAGAGCATTCAGTTGTTTCGATCAGTCCAAGAATGGTTTCTAATTGCTTGTTGGTTGGCCTACCCCCAACTGCACAATTTTGAAGCATTTGGAGGAACTCGAACCGTCCGTCTAAGCGAGAGCCTAAAGCTTCCTTCATTTGAGAGGAATAGGAACTTTCCTTCAACCAGACGTGAGCCTTCTGGAGGAGGGTCAGTATCTCCTCGGCAGAGAAATCGTGCAGGAGCGGTCTGTTGAAAACTTGAGTGGCAAAGTCTTCCTCCTAGGGTGCGTCAGCAATTGGAGGTGGTTCTGTTGCATATCCAGAACCCGTACCTCGTAGTAATGTTGACTTGTGATCATGGACAGCACGAGATCACAAGATTTTACCAGACCGATGCAGTAAGGCTGGAAAACGTCTTGAAGTAAGGAGGGCGAGTGATTGGTGGCAGAGGGGGCTCTGTAGAAACGGGCATCAGACAGGCGTTTCGGCTCCGGCCATAGCAGTCGTTCAAGATGGACCGAAGTGAAAAGGGTTTGGGACAAAGGATAGCCCATGTGCCACGCTACCTGGTGAATGTCAAGGGTATGCAGTTTGCCGGAGAGGCAGAGGCTTACCTCTCGATACATCAGCTGGTCCATCAACCATACGACCTCCTCAGCAGACACAGACGTTTCAAAGTCAGATTCCTCGTCAACGTCGCCGTCGAACACTACAGAGCCGCTATCCATCTTGGGATCGCCAATCTGACAATGGAGTCAGTTTCACGAGCTGCACCTAGGAACCCTCATGTCTTACCTCCAAGGCGCTGACCGCCTCGAACAATGTAAAGTGCTCATCTTTGACGAGCTTCCCCGGGAGCAACCCTTGGCTCGTGTTAGAGAGGGAGAGAGACAAGCGATCGTTTACTAACTGGACGCGGCATTACGGAATTGTCGTGTTATGTTGTTGACCTGCACATTCGGAAGGATGATTTGAGGTTGACCCATGTCCTCCGCGTCCGTCTACCTGGTGTAAAAGGTTTGATAGTCAGGACGTGTTCGTGAGTGAGGCCGTCAAACTAAGTCCACCAGCTCGACAGTGAGCCTGTACATCGGAAAGAGTTGCAGGTGAAAACGAGTCCCCGTGCGATGGATTCGTGCAAGGTGGCTACGGTTAAGACAGAGGATGTTGATCTTATGTTATTATATTGTGGGGGAAGGAGGGTGGAACATGAATTTTGGTAGCCTTGGTAGTATCTATCATGTGGGCATTCCGACCCTAGGCCAGTAGGAAGTGGCCCCTGCGACGTCCGCAGTCTTCCATTGATTGTAATATGTACAGATTCAACTTTTACAGTCCCACTGCATCTTCTATTGTCTTCCCGCTATCGCCGAAGCCGTGGCTGCTGCTGCGGCTTCTTTACTTATTTGGCTTCCTGTGCTGCGAGTTCGGCCCTTGCGTCTGCGTTTGCAGCACCTAAGCTCTTGTTTTCTCCCTGTTTGCCGTTCTGTCATACTCAGTCAGAAATGTCTGGTGTGGGCAGCGTGTCTTGGTGCTAGCTGACCTGCCACTTTGCAAACCTCAGGTCCATCTCGCCTCTCCTCTCAGCTTGAAGTCGTGGTCCTTCTTTCAGCGATCGTCGGACCACTCGAGAGGCGATGGCAAGGTATCGGTTGTAACTGTGACGGTCAGCGCGGTCGCAGTGAAGCAGAAAGCGAGGGTGGTGTACGTGATGCCGGCGGCTTTCCAAGCAAAAGCCATGTTGACGGTCGAGAGGGTGGGAATATGGCAATGTGAGAGTAGCTGCGTACCAATGCAAAGCACCCTGGAGCAAGTTGCAAAAGCTGCTCTGAAGCTTGAACCCGAGCGCGGCGTGCCAAGCCACTAAGTTGACTTCGGCCGGATTAATTTTGAACCGTAACCACGCGCCGCCACAGAAACCTGCGAGACCACTCCTTGCACTACTACTAGTATCCTTGCCCCTTCTGCCGTGGGCATGTTAGACTTGGAGGACCCATGGCGACTATTCTAGTGAGCAGCTACAGTTTTATCACTTTAGAAGGCCTGTGCAGTTTATTAAATACATCTTCCTGAGCCCCCCTGTGTTCTGTTGATCTGATAACCAAAGGTGAATGAAAAGGCTGTTAATTACACATGTAGGCGTGAAAGTTGCAAGGGCGCCTAGAGGTCAAAGACCTAGAGGTCGCGAAGAATCACAACTGATTCGTCCATGCGATCAATCTCCGCCATGAACCAGGCTTCCTTCTGTCGCCATTGGTACAATACTTGAAGTTCTGCGGCGGACAGCATCTCCTGCTCACTCCCTTGGACATCGCTGCGCTCGATCTTGTTGAGGGTGGAGGCAAGAGTCTCTCGCTCCAGGTGCAGGCGTTGGAACAGTCTTGACATGGCTTTGTACAATCTGCCCAAGAAGACCTTTCGGACTCTGTCGGCGTCGTAGAACCAGAGGAAAATGGTGCGATTTGGTTGTCGCTGGGGTTCTCTAGGAACTTCCTGTAGTTCAAGGAAGCCCATCAGTTGCAGCTGCTCCAAACACTGTCGGAGTTCTTTTGCCCCCAGTAAGCCGAGCTCTTGCAGCGTTTTCTCCTCAAGTTTGCCCTTGTCAACAAGCATTCGAATAATTCGGAGAGCAGTTCCATTCAGTCTCTCACCCATGAGTCTCATGAGTTCGTTATCTCGCAGAAAGTTGTTGAGCTTTGGTTTGTCGACCAACCAAGAATCTGGGGCAGGATCGCGGAGAAGGAAGCAGAAGGCCCCTTGGGACAACACAGCGAGTTGGCGATCGATTTCTTGATAATGTTGAATGCCGTTAGCACGCGAAGCGCGATGGCCGTTGACTCCTGGAGCATGAGAATGCCGACCATTCTCCACGACTCCATTCTCTCGATCGGATCCGTCCCCATCATCTAGGATGCTGTTTATCTGGGAGACGTCCAATCTTTGACTTGAGGTCGGGGCACTGTTGTGTGGCTGTAAATTGAATGGGCCTGAACCGGCATCAATCTGAGCGCAGGCTGCCTTTAGCACACGGGCAGCATGTTTTCCAAAAACCTTGTCCGCCATCGATGCCAGCCGTGCGTTTCGTACCGAAACGATCAAGTTGGAGTAGTTCGCGCATAGCAAAACTTTTCCCTATCGGAGTTAGCTAGAGTACATGTCGGGGCTGCGAATAAATACCTGGTTGGGATGTTTGACATTGGCGTCTCCGTTAGATGTCTCCAGCTCACGCAGTACCAAATCCGCCGAGATAGTACCATCAAGGCGCTTTTCGAGTTCAATATCAATCTTTTCATCAAGATCCAACTGTGATTTTTTTCCTTTGCTCAAAGGTAAGGACCCCTGACCACGAAACTGACGTTCAATTTCTTGGCGTCCATCAAATAAGGACCGGAACTGAGCATCACGAACAGCAATGATGTATTGTTTGTCCACAAGGCTTCGCAGACTGCGTCGAAAATCCGGGTCGCCCCTCCGCTGGTGGTTTGGTAAAGTGACGTCCTCCGAATGCCCGTTGGCCTGTTTTGCCGAGTTGGGCCCTGAAACACGCCCGTCGTCGCTGGAGACTTTAGATTCAAGCTCGTCCGCCGTAGCATAGCCAAAGATGAGCAATTTTTCTATGATGTTAGATGCCGATGGCCCAAACTCCCTTCCAACCAGTTCAACGAGTTTTCCAGCCCGTAGGAGGTTGTATGCGTTGTCGGTATTTGCTTGATACGTTGATAGTCCGTCAGGTGTGGTGTGGTGATACACCAGACGGAGCTGGATCAACGCGGCTACAGCTGATTTGACCTGTCGAAGGGGAAGACGACACTTTTGGGCCAGCTGGTTGGCAGAAAGCCGCCCAAGTCGTGTCAATTGCTGGAAGATTTTCTTCTCGAGTTAGCCCAGTACGATTCCAGGGCTGTCAATACACACGGCAAGAAAAGACCCATGGACATCCTCAACAATGTGACAGCACAACTTCGAATACTCCTGGGCTAAAGTCAGTGGTGGTAGTCCAGAGTCGCGTGTGGAGAGTTTCACACCTCCATCACGGTATCACGTGATCGACCCTGCACAGAAAATGCGAGGTTGCTGCAGAGCACCTTCGAGTACAAGGTGCTATATTTGTCCAAGGGGGATCTTCATGGAACCAGCGAGGCCATCAAAGGGCGCGAAACCAGGGTTCAACAAAAGGACGAGGGAATGAGGCCGTCCTGGTCGGGGAGATGGAGAGTGGATGAGGAGTTCTATGGCATGGAATTTGTGAGCGCGAATCTTGCAGGTGCAAGAGAAGAGTCTTGGCAGGACTAGCGAAACACTGCAGCCAATGCTTGAGCAGCCAATTCAGTTCCGCATCTTGCTCGTTGCAAGCAGTTCCGACATCTCTAAGCTTGAACGCAGCTCGTCCACACTCATCAACACCACATTGCTTCGCCATGGCATCACCAGCTTCGTTGGGCTCCAGGGCCTTGCGAGCTAGTCGTCGTCAGATCCCACATATTTCTCTGCAGAGGCGAGGACTGGCTGCAGCAGCTTCCGGTAGCTTCCAGTACGAGACCGGCGACTCTGCTGGGGTCAAATTCGCAAGCAGAGATTTGCCAGGATCGACGACCACCCTGACAGTCGTCGCAAAAGCTGGCACAAGATATGAACCGTTCCCCGGCTACTCTGACGCCCTCGAGAAATTCGCCTTCAAGGTGCTGCATGCCCACGGACCTCGCTTTCACAGGTCGCTAATCATGTCATAGTCAACCACGAAAAGATCAGCATTGCGCCTTACCAGGGAGACAGAGCTCCTTGGTGGCGAGCTGTCCGCATACCATTCCCGCGAGAACCTCGTACTTCGAGCCAAATTCCTTCGCGAAGATCTGCCGTACTTCACAGAACTACTAGGAGAAGTTATCACAAAAACAAGATACACCAGTACCGTACCCAACGTACTGTTGCCACACATCGACTAACGATTCGTAGCACACGAGCTTGATGAGGAGGTTATTCATATCATGAAGCTCGCACAGCAGGGCGTGCTGGGTACCGCGCTCTCCCTGGCCCTGAACTCCGCCCACGCCGTTGCCTTCCATCGCGGGTTGGGAGAACCGCTAAATCCCACTTCGTCAACTCCACTCAGCAAGTATATCGATGCTGAAACCATCTTCAACTTTAGTGAAGCCGCCTATGCCCGTTCCAATATCGCTGTTGTGGCCAACGGTGCTAGTCATTCGGAATTGTCGAAGTGGGTGGGTGAGTTTTTCACCGACACTGGAAGTGGCTCAGGGAAATTCAAGCTGTCGAGCCCAGCTTCGACATACTTTGGCGGCGAGGAGAGAATCTCACACACCTCTGGCAATGCCCTGATTCTGGGCTTCCAAGGCTCAAGCTCCTTCACGGCCGGATCGTCCTATAAGCCGGAAATCGCTGTCCTCGCCGCGCTTCTCGGAGGACAGTCCAGCATCAAATGGTCATCGGGCTTTTCATTGTTATCCAAAGCGGCAAAGGAGTTCCCACTTGCGCACGTTTCTACACAACATGCCGCATACTCAGATGCCGGCCTCTTGTACGTCGCTATTACCGGCAATGCGGAGCACATCGCCAAGGCAAGCAAGAACGTTGTCGATACGTTGAAGAAGATTGCCTCCGGTGATGTCGCGGACGAGGATATCAAGAAGGCCACGGCGCTGGCCAAATTCAAAGCCCTTGAAGCCGGGCAGCTGACGGATACCGGACTTGAGGCCACTGGTTCTGCGTTGATCACTGGCGGCAAGGCATTCCAGATAGATGAGATCGGTGCCTCTATCGATAAAGTTTCCTCGGACAAGGTTAAAGCGGTGAGTACCTACGACTCGAAAATTTATTACCGAATGAAGCTGACTTTGCAAAGGTTGCGAAAGCGCTGTTGGGTTCCAAGGCTTCGGTTTCTGCAGTGGGAGATCTCTTCGTCCTTCCCTATGCCTCAGAGATTGGTTTGACGGTCTGAAGTTGATGGCATATGGCGTATCAAATCGGCAGTATGGTGTAAAACTTGTAAATATGCAGAACTCAGTCCAGTTGAAGATTTTCCTGAACTCACCTGGACTCCAATATCTTGCGCTGCACTTATCCACCTTTATGAGTATCCACCTTGTCATGCCAACTGACGTACTAGGAAGCCAGATATGCTTAGAATTATGGCTGAGGAGAAACAACTAGTATTGATACGGGCTCGCACAAGCCCAGTCTTTTTGTTATGCATCCGTCGTCTCATGTCATCAGAACTACTCATCAACCAACTCGACACACGTTTTAATTGCAATGCAGGAGGAAAGAGATGCACTGCCCTGCTCACCCACATACAGCCAATGTACAACCTGAGATACCCGAGGGAAATTTCTTCTGCATTCTATGAAAATCCATGAGGCAGCTCCTTGTTGTCGATGTTGCTCACATATCCAGCGCCGGGACAGGATTCGAATTCTGTTTCCGTGAAGTAGATGATCGAGTAGTGGTCAATTCATCATCAGAGTGCTACCTGGGAGGATGGAAATGCGGACCTGTGTGCGAAATCTGTCGATTTCGTACCTAGTCTCATTTGAGCGTATCGCATGAAGTAATTAATTATTGGTGGTATGTACATGACCATGTTCATGCCTTGTCCTAACAGTAGGTCAAGCAATGACACTGATACAGCGTGTTGGCTCTTTGCCCCGCTCTGACGGCTGGGTGCTGAACAAGTGGGTGCCCAGATACCGCCGAATCTGTAGGACCACATTCCGAGGAATATAGTAATGTACCCGGAAAGCTTTGGTAGACCTCACCAAGCATACCCTGCGCCCATTGTTTGCTCACTGTCGCGGCCGTTCCATTCAGCATCGTCGCTTGGCGCATCGTCCAAAAAGTCATCCTCGTGATACTGGTCTTGTGAAGGTCTCTGGTCTGATATCACGAAATTGACTACATCACACCTTCCATGGATAGCCCTAGGTGTTATTGCATCGCTTTCGTCAGTATTCTCTCCAACGCTCAGCTGTTTCAGGTGGTTATTGGCGATCCGAGTGCTTTGGCGTTGTGATGCCGGCATGAATCTTTTCAGTGTATGCTGAACGGTGCTAGACGGCTCTGCAACGTTGAGAAAGGTGTTTTCGAGCCTTGGTAGCCATTTTTTCCTTAGCTCTGCCCGGTCTCGCCAACTGGCGCCCTTTAAGATGGCCTTGATGTTGATCTTTTTCAGAAATGGTAGATTCATGGATGAGTCCACAAGCGACCCGAGGAACTCCTCTGCATCATCCGCGGAGAGTTGGCGAAGGTTCTCGACAGAAATGTTTACTAGGTCCGCCGGCCACGTAGGAGGTCCGTGAGGCAACACATCATCATATAAAGGGTCTCGATCTCGATACGACGTAGGGTCAATGTAAAGCATGTCAACTTCGAAAGTCTGCAAATGGGGACAGGAGGATTTGAGATCGGCCATGAACCCTAATGACATAGACTGGTTGCCGAAGAGCCCGAGTCTTGTCAAATTGGTGCCCCCTACGGCCAAGTATTGCTCGAGTGCAGCCGAAGTCACTTGGGAACAGTGAGCCAGCTCCAGGTGCCTTAGGCTGACGGGGAACATTGCTGTAGTAGCATCATCCATGATGGTGGAATTGCGAATACACAGACGCTCCAATTCGGGCAAATCTGTCAGCGCGCCGACAAGAAGACTCCGAGCTTTTGCAATGTCGGCTTCTGTTGCTTTATCATACAAACTCAAGTTGAGAAAAGACACTTCACGTAGTCGACGGAAGGACGACATTTTGTGGATGGCCGATGCAGTCTGAAGAGCTTCCATCGCATTGGGAAAGCGACCGTTCCACTCGAACCTTCTCATGGCAAGACTATTCTTGTCAAGGCTGTGAAACATCTCCATCGGATAGCACCAATTCCATCTTTGTGCTGTCGGTTGTGCCCAGATGAGCGTGCTGAGGTCATCGTGGTTGGAGTAAAGTCGCAGTCCTTGGAGAAGGGGTAAAAGCGATACAAGGTGTTCGATTGAAATACCGCTCTTGCTTACGAGAAGCTCTTTCACCTCGACGTCCAGATATCGTATCTTTTTCCGATAGTCGGTCATCAAATTTCCCGCTTCCTGCTCGAGGAGTTGAATGAGGCCACGCGCTCGGCAAGAAGGATAGAGGGGGGGGTTGTAGAGCAAGGCTGCCATGCAGGCTTCATGGAATGATCGACACAGAGAAGAGATGGCGCATAGCCAATTTATGGATGGCATGACTCGAGAGGCTTGCTCGTAGAATGGATATGACGCATACTTCATGATATTGACCAAGACATGATATGGAAGCTTTTGCCAGGGTGGAATTCGGCTGTTCTGGGGTGGCGATGGTGGCACTAACTTATTTGCTAGACCTGATTTTGAGGCAGGATATGAGGACCACATTTTCTGTCGCTTGTAGGATGCGAAGGAGTTCGCAGTAACCGATCTTGTTGCAGGCCTGTGACTTCTCTTTCGGGACCTGGAGGGTCCTGCTTTGAGTCCTGCGACGGGTCTCGAGCCTGGCAATGACTCGAGTGAAGATTCGGGTTCGGTTGAAGATGATTCATGGCTTGATTCCCGATATGTCCGGACTCGACGAACAGCCCGAGCCGGTCGCGGTCGAGTCTCGAGTTCAGAGAAGTCTTCAGAGGTGCTGTCATCGTTGGAATATCGAACTCGAGGCGCACGGCGAGGGCGACTGGAGATGTGAGAGTGGGCCATAACGGCAGGCCACGCCACCAAGGACGAGTGGTGGCCGAACGAAGAGCGGAGAGTGACGGGAACAAGGATGATCGAAGGTTAGGAGTGCATGAAGGGGCATGCTGGGATATCGGTCGAGCTGTTGCCTTCGTTGGTTGCTTGCGTGGATGGGCGGGCGATAACTTTCCTCGAGAATAGTGTGAATGGTCCAACTGTGACCAGAGCGCAAGATGAACGACCATCCTCCTGCCGGGTGAAGCTAGCTCCGGTTTTGCTGCACTAGTGCAACGCACGAAATTAAGCTTAAACCCCGACGGAAGGTTTACCGATATATGTCAAGTCAGCAGCGGCGTCGCTGTCGAAGGCCAAAACACCAAGGACTCGGCGAACGGGGGCAGGTATGGATGTTCTACCGTTCGCCCCGAGAATTAATTCTGTGTCCGATCCAGCCAGCAGTGATTTCATCTAATGCAGATTAACGCACCTGCCAAGTGTTAATTCCTTCTCTGAGCACATCAATCCTGAAGGACTGGTTTCTTCATTGATTGGAAAAGGCGCTAGAACAGCAGCACTTGCCTGGAGCTGGAAATTTCACACCCCAGAGGACCGCCTCTTTTGCTTACGGAGTACTCTAGTAGGGTTCTGACCTTGGTTGAGGGACGCAGGCCTTTGTCAGCAATAATATCTGTCTGTTCCTGTGCCTGAGGATCAGGCCCACACTCCTGAGTCCATCTCCTCCACACAATGAGAAGTTCGGAGTTGTTGCCTTATGGAGGCTTGGACTTGCAGAAAGGTGAACATACCATTTAGGGCGATTGGGGAAAAGTGCTTGGGGAATCTTGACTGGGCGTAGTCTTCGCCTGTTGACTGGGAAATGTAGTTTGTCGAGAGGGGCCGCCAGGAATCCAGGATGATGACCGGGGCGGACAACAGAAACTTGGAAGATAAGTGAGCGGGCCAGCACTGGCCTGCCACTCAGTGTCGTCCGTACCCAGTAGTACTGGGTAGACTCGTAGAGTCTTCCAATAACCAAGTTTAACTCGGCGTGCTGTTCCTGCCTTACTGTCACCCCACTAAAGCACGGGCTGCTACTCAAGGCAGTGGCACAGATGGTGGTTCAAGCGACAATGCAAATCTAGCTGCCTAAATCATGCCTGTATGCCAAAAAAAGAGTGCCAACGGCTGCAGATGCCCCAGGCACCCCAAGGCCAGCACTAAGTATGATGGCGGCTTCGAAACTGTGGCTTGGACATTCGCAATTGCAGGAGGGCAAAGCCAATCTCCGCTGCAGCTTCCACAGTTACCGGCACGTCTCGTCTCGACGCTGCTTCATCCTTCCTTCCTTCCCAGCCAATTCCAAGGGGACAGGGCGGCCTGAAGTCGATAATCAGTCCATTATTGTTTCTTCTCTTCTTCCACTCCTGCTCCGGACTCACACTCTCGTCCACACTTTAGTCTACCAAGTCACTCCCAAAACTCAGCCCCCTTCCAAGTCTTCGGAGTTGAATTTGCCGACCGAGTCGAAGGAGAGTTCCCTGATCTGCAACTCCACCTCAAGCCACCACTAGCCCAATTGCAGACCGCGACGCCGTAAAGTCTCCCTGCCAACTTGTTTCCTGCAGCCAGCTAGCCAATCCTACATTGCGATCGACTCTTCTTCCACGATTCTTTACGTTGTCGAGAGACGGTCACCCAAGAACAAGAACATCACGCTTCTCGCACTTCCCCAAGCCATCGCCATAACCATCCCGAATCGAAATCGACGCAAGTCCCTGAGCACGCGCAACCTTCGATCGAGCTACCTAAGCCCCCTGCATGGTGTTGCAAGAGTTGTGTCTGCACTTATCCTCGACGGCAACCTCTTTCCCACAATCGCCGTCGGTTGTACCACGCCTGACAGAGCTAAATGGGGTCTACACAGTATGGGAAGTTTCAGGTGAGGCCCCTCGGACTCGTTGTGCTCCAAGAGACTGACCCACGATTGTTTGCAGGACTTCTGTCGAGACTCAACACTTCCCGTATGCAATGTAGGGCTACCCGAACCACGCACACCGCGTTTCCTTGCCTCTGACATTGTTTAGCTCTTCGTGAAGCACAACCAACCTCCGGGCCGCACCTATGGCGGCTGCGTCCTATTGGGAATATCATTGAGCAATAACAGACATCTCGCGAATTTGGGTTCCATACTACTATGCGGAGTCGCAATACTCGTCACACTGTTCCTTCTATGGAGAGCCGAGCGAAAAGCGGCCGCCGTTGGTCGGCGAGAGATGCAGCTGTTCCTCCTCGGTTTTCTGGTCATTGAGATATGCGAAATATTCACCGTCGGCGGAATCCCATTGAACGACGACGTTCGGCAAGGCTTCACGGCCCTCCATCTTGCCTCCATTACAGCAACAATGTGGATCCTGCTCATGAATGCGCTTGTGGGATATCAACTGCTTGACGATGGCACGCCCATGTCAATGGCACTAATTGGAGGAAGCTCCCTAGCACTATTCGTCGGGACTGGCTACATCGCGCTTGACACGGCCTTTTCCTGGTCTGGATTTTGGGATTCCTCCCTGCACCCGCCTTACCGCAACCTCGCCATTTACACACTTTACCAGCTAGCGCCCCTGGTCTTCTTGTTCTGCTTCTTTGTCCTGGAATCTATCCTGGTCCTGAGGGTGTTGGGCGAGAAGAAACCCATGATCTACCTCATCGCCGCGGCCCTTCTCTTCGCAATCGGTCAAATTTTCCAATATGTGATTTCGGTTCACATTTGTAATCCATCACATGGAAAGATTAATGGCGCCATGTTCGAGACCCTATTCACCTTGCTGAGCGTTGTCGCCATTTTTGTGTTCTGGTCATCGATTACCGAAGATGACTGGCCCATTCAATGATGGCGGTGGGACGAGGAAGAGTTCTCGAAAGAACATGAGAGCAGACAACATCTCGAACCGTGACCAAGCTCATGTCAGAATTGCTTTGGAAGGCTCTTGATCGGAGGGCAGGATTCTGGATGTGGTGGCGAAGCCATGGCCGTGGCTTGATCATCGAAACGGACTCGAAACACTTGTCTGCTGTGACAACATATTAATGGATCCCAAAACAGGCTTAGGCGTTGAGCTTGACGATTTTGACGCAGCGCTTGGCGGCGTTATGAAATGTTTATTGATGGCATTTTCTGTGGAGGTGTTTCTTCATCTGGGCCGATTTCGACGTCGTCCATGGGAGATGGTGAGATTCATCGTGCCTGCGGCTGGGGCTGTAATCTGGTATCAAAGCGAACCATCTCACGTAGACTAGAATAAATAGTAAGATATTGACCAGCCCAAATTGGACGCCCAGTTAGATGGATGTTGTCAGCGACCGAGTCCTCCAGGCCGCCATGCAGAACGGTTATTCGCAAGCTTTTCAACATGATTCACGTAGTACCATAATTGACAAGCACCTCATCACAATCGTATCTTTACCCCAACGCAAGGCAGTGTCCATTCTGATCGGCCCAGCAGATATCGCAGCCAGTGAGTCCCAATGCCAGTGTCCCCAACGGACGAAGCAGCCACCGAGGTTGGGCATGTAATTCTCTGATAGGCGTCGTCAAATAGCCCAGAAGCCGAGTCCCTGACACTTTGTGCGATACCCGATGCTGTGCTAGCCATGACATCTGCGAGAAAATCTCCCATGTCGGACGTATTGTTCCCCTGCGTCGAAACGTGGGGAACACCAGGCGTGGTGTAAAGCCGAGGGATGAACCAGGACGCAATTGAGGTTGCCGGGTCGCTGTGCTGAGGGAACTCGATGAAGCAGCGATTGGACCATTGACAGGAGCTCGCAAAGAGGATCACCAGGATGAACGAGCAGTAGATACAGGGTCGATTAAGGACATATGTCAAGGCCAGTAGGAGGATCAAATGGATGGGTGACAGCGACAGCGGCAAAGGGAGGAGTAGCAAGGGAATATAACTAGAGATGTTTATTAGTACACTGCAGAACAGCGAATTTCACGACATCGGGTCTGTGTTGTTTCTGGGCGTGCTCACCTTCGCAGGCAGTACATCATTCGTACGTTCTTCGAGGCTGGTTTCCAAGGCGGATTGAAGGCGGCACATTCAAAGACGGCTCAAGTAAGGCCACGAGTATTTCTCTTTGTATGTTTGGTGGGACAGACGATTCTGCGTTGTGCAAGTAAGGATGGGATGGTTTTCGGTGGAAAGAGAGAGAGTGATCGGTCAATTTGTAAACGTCGTGCAGTCCGTCCTCGCCAGGCAAAACATGAAGTCGGCGGCCCAATCAATCCGGCTGCGATTGGCCGCGCTTTGGCATTCGATTTGCGGCTACTACGAAGATATTTAGTGGTATTAACTCCGTCATGCTCCGTCTTCCGTACGACTTAGCGCAGGTCTAGTGCCTGCTAAGTTGCGTTCTTGCTTAGCTAAAAAAAACCATCGCGCAGCCATCGAACTGTGAACTGGTGAAGGACAACTTTTGGGAAGTGAGGCTACCTAGGTACTTGTTCTCTACATAATCTCCTCCGCAGTCCTCTTTGCAAATCCTTCACTTTTGCGTCAGCGTTACCTCGAGCAGCCGACAAGTTGATATTCACATATCCCTCAGCTTGTGCCTTTCTGCCACGCTTGGCTCCTTGTCAAGATCTGCTCTCTTGCCTAGGTGTGACATCCCGGGCTGGAGACGAGACTTGCTTTCTTGCCACATCTATCTCTTTCGCCCTTGTTGGCCGTTGACACCGGCGAGCTCAATAGAGGCCCATCTCTGGTCTGACTGAAAGAATGTCGGCCAACGATCTGCAAGCTCTATTTGCGAACTTGAAGCCAAAGTCTCGCGATTCACCCGCACCCTATCTAGCCTCTAGCAATCCCAATCACCCCAATTCCAACGGGCACCCGTCTCAATCGTCCTCGAGTCCGCCTCCGCGATCCTTCCCAGCCGCAAACCAGACGTCTTTCAACCCCATGGCGCCTTTGCCCCAGCCGGGCTCCTCAGCAACGGCCCAGTCTCTCCTCAGTCTTCTGAACTTTGGGCCTGCAGCCGCGACAGCTTCGAATTCACAGCCTTCGGCTAGTCCTCGAGGAAGACCTCAAGAGCACAACGGCGACCAGTTTAAAGAGATGGCTGCAGAGAAACCAGACGGCGAAGGTCCTTCAATCGTAGCTTCTGATCTTCTTGCAAAGTTCATGGCTCCTGCGCTGTCCGAGGCTCGAGCAAAGACAACATCACCGTTGAACTTGGAAGACCAGGGAGGCGGCGGGGGGCAGCCAGCATCCACCACCACCCGTGATGCGTCTCAGGATGCCCTGCTCAAGCTTCTCAGCAAAGCTCATCCGGGAAATGTCGTGGCTGGGCGTCCTGTCCCCACAGAAAGAGTACGGTCCACCGGCTCCAACCACAATTCAGCATCAACCACGACAATTCGAACAGAAATCCCAATTCGGCACTTTGGTTCAAGTGGGAGCGCCGATCCTGCGTCTTCTGAAGCACTCAAATCCGAGAACACAACCACCCAAACCCAGCCTGTCTTCACTTACACAAATCCCTTTGAAGCTTTGAACGCCTCACGGTCTCAGACCCCTAAGGCGACAGTCACATTACCTCTATCCAACAACCCTGATACCCCTCGGGAGAGTGTGGAAGTCGAAGATGATCTGAGTAGTGATGGGCCCTCGCGTATTGCAACAGCGACGCAAGTTTCAAGACGAAAGATCCTTACACCGAAACTGCCGTTTGGAACCAGAGCAAACACTCTCTCACGGGAAGCTTCAGTATCTACACCCAACCCAGAGAAGCATGCGGGAAGTGTCGCCACATCGAAAACACCCCTCGATCACGCCGCTAACATTCTGGCGTCCAATTCTCCACAATTGACACCAGGAGCAGTCGAGCCAGTCGTAAAGGATGAAGACCTCGTTGACATCAATGGAGGCCAACATGATGCAAACCCTAGTGGGGAGAAAATTGTCGACCAAGCTGACGGCGGAGATGACTGGGAAGACACCGAAGATTCACCTGCCAAGTATTTGCCCTCCAGAATCGTCCCAGTCTACAACTTCCCCATCAAGCCATTTGTCTCAATTACACTGCAGCTTGGTAGGAGCTCGGATGTCATCATCAGAGATGACGGTGTCATGGAGATTTCAAGACTGAAGAAAGACTTTGACCAGTTGGATCGTTCACTCGCCTCTGCCACCTCAAAATACATCACGTACGCCTTGGCCAAAAATGGCGGTATGCGCATCATCAGACAAGACGACGGCAGCGACCGACAAGTTTTCAAGAACTCTCATGATCGAATTTTCAACGTTGCTTTTTGTACGACCTCTTCCAACGGGCCCCCTTCAGAGGAACAAGCAGTTCTTGGGACTGGGGTTAGTGGTGCGGTATACTATGCGACTATTTCCAAAGATGGAAACGATTTGTTTGAGAAGAATGATCTCGAGTCGGAAAGTCTTATTTTCCCACCTTACCCTCCAGCTGATGAGAACACGGCTGGGGGTGTACTGAAGACTCGGGCAAAGCGGAGCTCTCGACATCCCGAATTCTTCGCAATTGGCAGGGGCAAAGCTATCCACCTCATCTGGCCGGCGACAGCTATTTCTCCTCGATATGGCGTAAATGGCGTGAGCCGTCGCGTGGACATGGATAAGTTCTTCCGAGAGCGTGCCCTGCAAATATCGACTGGCAAGGCTGGAAAGGATTTCACCTTTAGTGAGGACGATAGTCTCATTGTTTCACTGGACAAGACCGGAAGATTACGATTCTGGGATATCCGCAAACTGGTTGACGAATCTAATGCAACAGCGGCACGTGTTTCAGGTATGACTGTCGATATGCCCCTGTTGTCCTTGTCAACGGCATCCCCGACCGAGAAGTCCTGGCCCACTTCAGTTCTGTTCGTCGACAAAGCTCGACCGTACCTCAAAGGCGGTGCTCTGCGATATGTACTGGTTGGTCTGAGACAAAACCACACTCTGCAACTGTGGGACATCGCCCTCGGAAAAGCCGTCCAGGAACTCAATTTCCCCCACGACAACGAAACCGACGGTATCTGCAGCGTCAACTACCAACCAACCAGCGGAATTATTGTGGTTGGCCATCCAACCAGGAACTCGCTGTTCTTCATCCACCTTTCAGCTCCGCGATACTCGCTCAGTTCGTCGTTGACACAAGCGGCCTATGTTCAACGCATCGCCATGAAAGACCCCGAGCTTCCAAAACCAGAGTCCACCGCCTGCATGAGCGGTATACGTGAGATCTCATTCGAGGGAAGAGGTCAGCTGAGAAGTGTCGAATTATTACCCATCCATCGGTCAACCGATGCACAAAAGGCGTTGGATGAGAAAACTCCAATGTTCGAGCTTTACGTCGTCCACTCTAAAGGCGTGACTTGCGTCAACGTCACGAAAGAGGATCTTGGTTGGAATTCGGACACCAAAGTGATACGCTCTATCGATGCCGCCAAGGAAGGTCTCGTAGACTTGAAAGAATTGAGACTTGGCAGTGTCATTGAAGAAGGGCCCCGGAGTAAGAGTCCCGTCGAAGATATTCAACATCAAGTCAAACCCTCCAAAAAGAAGTCTGGCAAGAAGAGTTCTGCCAGTGCGGACCGACCGGATACTGCCCCGACTGACCCACAAGATGTGTCCAAACAAGCACCTCCACAGGCCGCGACCAATGGTGGGGAATCCGTAGGTGAGGTGGCTAACGGCGAGGTTCTATCGACAAAAGAGAGCAAAAAAAGCAAGAAAAAGGCTGCACAGCAGCAACAGGTGGACGCAGCCGCAACAGCAAAAGCCAGTTCTCGCACTGCGTCGCCGACGAAGAACGTTCAACCACCAGTGGCAGCTGCTACCGTCAAAGACGCTGTTTCCTTGACCGAGAATATCACTGGGCCAGCGACGGCGTCACCTTCTGTGGCTTTGGCTGCAGACGCCACCAACAAACCCGAGGCTGTTACGGTGGGAATCTCGGGCGACTGGCTGGACAAGGAGTTGAAGAAGATTGAGCGCGGTGTCTCCAACGAATTCCGCAGGGAACTAAACGTTCTCTACCAAAACATTCAGAGTGATCGAGTGGTCCAGGATTCTTCAGCTGTTGCACGTCAAGAAGCCGTACTGCGCGTGGTATCTACCACCTTGACGAACAATGTTGAGAAGAGTCTGTCTCGCATATTAGCCGCGCAGGTGCAGCAAGTCATGGTCCCTGCGATTACCGGAGTCACAATCCAAGCTGTGAATAGTCAAGTAGGCGATGCTGTAGCGAAGACGCTCCACTCCTTCATCCCGCACGAATTGGGTGTGCAGTTGCCCATTGTTATTAATGCGGCACTGAAAAGCCCCCAAATGACTCGAGCCATCTCAGATGCGATTTCACAAAAGATCTCGAAGCAAACTGAGTCCCAACTTGCCGATATCTTGCAGACGACGATTGCTCCATCGTTCAAGAGCCTTGCGTTCTCGGCCGCTGAGAAAGCGGCATCCGAAGTTGAAATTCGACTTCGCAATGAAATCCGTCAACTGGAGACTGATAGGCGCAACGACATGTCTAGATTGGAAAAGCTTGGTCAAGTTCTGCAGGCCACCGCAGAGACTTTGCAGCAGATGTCTGACACCCAGGTTGCCTTCCAGGGTCAGATACTGAAAGACCGCCGCCAGTTGGCACTCCTTGGTGAGGCCAGCACACCGACGACGTCTCGACAAGTGTCTACAGCCCGGATGACACCATCACCACGACCAGGTAAACTTGCAACAGCGCCGAGAATCCAGACAAAGGAGGAGCTGGAGCTTGAAGGGATTGGTCGGCTGATGAATGAGGGTCGCTACGAGGAGGGTTCGATCAAGTGGTTACAATCCACACAGCCCGTCGAGCTGTTCGACAATCTCTTCATCCACTTCACCCCCGAATACCTCGCCACAGACGTGTCGCCTCTGATTGCCTTCTCAATTGCCGTCACAATTGGACATTCCTTGACAACCAACACTGCCCAGCGTCTAGAGTGGATCTCTGCTGCGTTCAGCGCCGTCGATCTTGCCGTAAGTCCCTCGAAATTGCTCAACTATCATTGTTCACTACTAACTATGTCACCCAGGATCCAGAAATAGCCGATCTTGCACAACATGCACCCGCCCTCTTGAGCTCCCTCATCCAGAAGCTTGAGAGTCTTTACATGACCATAGCAGAGCGCGATCCGAGCGACCCTGCTTTGCAGATCATGCCTGCAGTTTCGAAGAAAGCGAAGGACATGAGAGCATCTTTGGTCGGGCCTCCCCCGCACAGTCGGATCACCCCTGGCCCTGGATATTAGGGCTCCTTGGACAATTGGAGGGATGTATCCACCGAGCGACAAAATATTTCTAGGGATTTGGGTTGATTGTGAGGCATAAGATATTTCAGCCAGGACCTTCTGGCTTTCCGGTTTACATGTACAGGTGGAGGAGGAAAGGGCACTTGGGAGATGATACGAACTATGTTTCATTTCCATCTCCAGGGCGCTTGCCATGGTGTGTGATTGTTCGTCGGGCTAGGTATTCCCGGGTGCGTCGCCTATTGAATCGTTCGATGGATAAACCAACTATGCGAGGGTTAGGAGCGCTCGCGACTGTAACGAGACCGACCGTGGCCAGTCCTGGGGGGGCATTAAAGCAAATCACTCGAGCTTGACGGAGAAGTAAGACTCTCTATACTAGAGTGGCCATGTACGTCGACTGTATTCATTATCAACCTTCCAGCGCAGTCTCTTGTAGACACTTCGATTACTGTTCAGTATTCCTCTCACCCGCTGAATCATATGGACTTTGGTCAGGTTGATAGTTACTTTTTTACTCTTTTATCACTCACTATCTTGGTAGTGCAGTCCCGTCGGAGAAGACTGGAACACCACCAGTCTCTCGCAGAGACCCGTCGCATGTACTAAATACAGATCAGGGGTATCATGAATCAAACCGTGGCCAGGTCCATAATAGGCCGGAACTCCAATGCTAAGTCCAACCACGCTAAAGTTCCAAATCTGTCCCAAAGCTCGCTTGCATTCTTCCCATTGTTTGCCGTCGTTAGCGAGACTGATGGCGTCCGGCCATTAACGCGAACCTTGGCTATGGATGTCGCTGTTTGCGTCTTTGTGAAGCCCGGATCGAGTACTCCGAGTCACTGCCATGCACATAATCTCGATCCAGGCCCTCTCTTCCTTTCCGTTTTGTCGACACACCACTCGCTGGACTGGCGTTTCTCGTAGACTTGCGCGAGGATGTCTCCCCTTCGAAGGTTGAGTTTCCTCGAAATTGCCGAAGAAGCTGGGTATTCTGCTTCTTTATGTTTTCATCGTCAAGAAAATCGGGGTCTAACTCGTCGTGGCCCTCGTTTGCTGGTCTCTTCTGCGCGTCGGATCCTGCCTGGAGATTGCCTATCCGTCCGGCGGGGGTTTGTGACGACAGCTGAGTACCCTCCATCGACACTTGCCGTCGGAGCTCGTTCACCTGGGCTTCGATGCTACTGATCTTTTCGTCTATCGATGTCCGGTATGTCGAGTGCTCCTGTATGGTTTGAGCGAGTGAATTTTCGACCTGCTTTAAATCAACCTCGACAATGCCGCGAGCCTTGTAAAATTCTTGGGTGAGGGTCTCATGATTTGCCAGGAACATGGTCCTTAACTGGTCGAAATTATCTTGTACCATTTGGATTTTGACGTCTTGCTCGGCAGTCCAGTCAGCTACCATCTGGGCAGGATGCTCAAGTTTGCGGCGAATGTCTTGCACCTCTCCATCAACCTTTGAGAGGCCTCGCTCTAATTTCGGTAAAGCCGGCGCCACAACACCTATCATCTTATGGGCAAGATTGTCAGTCGTGAGATTATCAAAGCGGTGGGTCTGCCATTGCAGCGAATGCGTGTGCTTTTCCAGCCCTTTCTGCATCTTTTTCAACAATGTGTCGAGTTCATAGAACCGTGCCTCAACAAACTCGATCCTCTGCCGGTCTTCATTTGCTAGTTGTGCTGGACCGGATGCCAGTCCAGAACTTCGAATCTGCGCCACATCATCTCGCAGGTCACTGACTCTACTGTTCAGTTCTCGCTCTACTCGCTCCATATCTTGGACGATTTCTTTATCACGAGCAGAGTTTTCGTGTGAGTTAGTCGTTCCCCATTTTGCAAATCTGTCGTCCATGGCTTGAATAATCGTGGTAGGAATGGTATCCTGTGGTGTCACGCGATCTGCCAAAGACGTGGACACATCAGACTGAAGTTCGGAAAGGCTGCTTCGCAGGAACTTCAAGTCTTTCGACTGCTCCTCAACAGACCGTTCGAGAAGTTCATACTGGGCAGGATGCTCTTTCAGTTCCTGTTTCAGTTGCTCTTTCAGTTCCAGTTTCAGTTGCTCTTTCAGTTCCTGTTCCAGTTGCTCTTTCAGTTCCTGTTCAAGTTGCTCTTTCAATTCCTGTTTCAGTTGCTCCTTCAGTTCCTCCTTCAGCTCCTCCCTCAGTTCCTCTTTCAGTTGCTCCCCAACAGACTGTCGAACCCCCTGGATTTTCTCGAGTTGCTCGTTTGATTGCTTCTCAATAGACTGCTGAAGACCTTCGATCTGAGAGCCCAACTTTGAATTAAAGCTACCCAGAAGGTCGCGGGTATTCTCAACCTTAAGGTTAGTACTTTTGCGCCAGCTGTCAAAGTTTTCTGGAAGGCGATCTAGAGACTTGAGACCGTTCCTCAGCTTTTGGATATCTTCCTCTATGAATCTATTCCGGTTCCGGAGTAGATTGAGGTCAGTCCGAAGATCACGGTTTTCTTTGGCAAAAGCCTCGCTATCGGCGGACTTGGAAACCTGCTGGGTTTGGAGAGTGTTGACCTGTCGCTGGAGATTCTGGTTTTCTTTGGCTACTTTAGCAATAGAAGAATCGATATCGGTAGACTTATTGGCTTGCTGAGTTTGGAGAACGCCGATTTGTTGCTGGAATTCACCGACTTGAGCAACCAGGGACCTTAAGATCTCTTCTGCAGACTTGGACTTTTCATGTAGCAGACTGTCACTTCTTCGAAGATCACGGTTTTCTTCATCTAGTTTGGCAATGGCTTCGGTCTTGGATGTCTCCTTCGCTTGGAGAACATTGACTTGTCGATGAAGTTCATCAAGATGAGCATTGAGGGCCCTCGACTTTCCACCATCAGGGCTCCATATCTCAGATAGCAGCTGCACAAAATTCTTGGCAAGCGCGTTGCGAGCCGTAGTTGAATCTCGTAAATCCTTCTCTGCAGACTCATAACTAGCATTGAACTTCTTAGACTTCTGTTCGAGTTGTTCGATTATGACTGGCCATTTTGCCATTGTTTGCTGGGCATGAGTGTATTCATTTTGGGCAGTTTTCGACTGGGACTTGAAATAGTCTCTTTTTCGCTGCAGCAAGCCTCGGTCCACGCCATTGTCCACGAAGCCAAGAAACGCACTTTCGACACTGGAATCGGCTTCTTTGGACACGGAGATGGAGTTTTCACCGACATCCTTGCCCTGTAGCGGTGTTTCTTCTGGTATAGACTTCGCTAAGGCCCTCTCGCTGGAATGAACTCTTGGGTCATGTTCGAGGTGGTTAAGGAAGGTTGAAGGAGAACCGGGGGTATTGTGAGAATTGGAGTTTCTTCTTGCTCTGATTCTAGGATCTACAGACTTCAGCGACGTCTCAGATGAGACTCGGGGTGTCCAGGTGTTGGGGCCGTCCATTGCGGCATGTATGTCATTTCCAAGGGCATCTCCTCCTTCTAGGATGCGAGGGTCATGAAGGTGAGGTTTGGGAAGCGAGCCGGGACGTCGAGTCCCACCGGCGGCAATGAGATGTGGATGCTAAGAAGAAATAAAAAGGGTGTGAGGGAGGTCTCAGGTCAAGGGAATTGGCCGATGTGTACTTGCGAGTCGGGAGGGGCGAAGACGGTCAACCACACGCCTGCAGTTGGGTTTGGCAGTGAAGGAAGGCGCAGTTTGACATCAGATGTTGTCGATGTATGAAGCAACGAACTAGTCTTGGATCGTAGAGAGAAAGTACGAAGTACCTTAGTACTAGCGGTCCTGATATTCGAATTCTATTGGCTAATCCCCGAATTAGTGCTAGGCAACTGTGTTGGCGTGAAGAGATCGCGTCTGTACTTGGAAGGTTATCCGAAAATCCTCTATTCCTCCCCCAACTGCGAACTAGTCGCGAATAATATTTGGACGCTGGCCCAGGATATCTGTATGCGTCGCCGAAGATACATGCTCCGTTCCCAAGTCCTTCCGGCCAACTAAATCGGGTCTATTCAAACAGCCGCTTTTTATCTCGGCTCTCAGTCGCAACCTTCTCGAACATGGCCGCTGTAAGTCTGGTTATTCTGACCGTACTGCATTTGCTGAACTTTGACAGCCCATTTCAACCGTTTCCGAGACACGCGAAGTCCGCGGCCTCAACCTCATTGCTGCACATTCCCACATTCGCGGGCTAGGGGTGGATTTGGCCACGTTGGAACCAAGAGGATCCGCTCAGGGCTTAATTGGGCAAGAAAAGGCACGGAAGGCGGCCGCCGTCATCCTGCAGATGGTCAAGGATGGCAAGATTGCAGGGAAAGCTGTCTTGGTGGCTGGCCCTCCAAGCACTGGCAAGACGGCACTGGCAATGGCCATGGCCCAGTCCTTAGGCCCCGATGTCCCTTTCACGATGCTCGCCTCCTCGGAAATCTTCTCCCTCGAGATGTCCAAGACCGAAGCTTTGACACAGGCGTTCCGCAAATCCATTGGAATCAGAATCAAGGAAGAAAGCGAGATCATCGAAGGTGAGGTGGTGGAGATTCAAATCGACAGGAGTGTCTCGGGGGTCAGTAGTCAAAAAAGCTACTCCGGTCGCAGCACTAACTGGGGCTACAGGGCAATAAACAAGGCAAGCTTACGGTAAAGACAACGGATATGGAAACCGTTTATGATATGGGCACCAAAATGATTGATTCCATGACCAAGGAAAGAGTCATGGCTGGCGATGTCATCTCAATTGATAAATCTTCCGGCAAGATCACCAAACTCGGCCGGTCCTACACAAGATCAAGAGACTACGATGCAATGGGCGCAGACACCAAATTTGTCCAATGCCCAGAGGGCGAGCTGCAGGTCCGCAAAGAGGTGGTCCATACCGTCAGCCTCCACGAGATCGACGTCATCAATTCTAGGACGCAGGGATTCCTGGCGCTGTTCTCCGGCGACACCGGCGAGATTCGAAGCGAGGTGCGCGATCAAATCAACACCAAGGTGGGAGAATGGAAAGAAGAGGGCAAGGCTGAGATCATCCCCGGCGTCTTGTTTATCGACGAGGTTCACATGCTAGACATCGAGTGCTATTCCTACATCAATCGTGCTTTGGAAGCAGATCTCGCTCCCATCGTCATCATGGCAAGCAATCGAGGGAATACCCGCATCCGAGGAACAACATATCGCTCACCACACGGTCTTCCTCTGGACTTTCTGGACCGTCTTGTCATCATCACCACACAACCTTACTCCCCCAATGAGATCTCCCAGATTCTCGCTATTCGGGCCCAAGAAGAGGAAGTCGATCTATCACCGGATGCTTTAGCTCTGCTCACGAAAATCGGTCAAGAGTCAGGCTTAAGATATGCCAGCAACATCATCACGACCTCGACACTGCTCAGCCAGAAACGCCGGGCAAAAGAAGTGGGCATTGAGGATGTCGAACGAAGCTTCAGGCTATTCTATGATCCTGCGCGATCCATCAAGCTCGTCAGCGACTTCGAAAACCAGTTCATTAGTGAGAGTGGAGAGGTCAGCTTGACCGCGAATGGTACGAACGGAACACACCTCGATGCTATGGATACTGCTTAAGACGAATACGGCCAGTCGGCGTGAATGAAGCTCTAAATGACCTGTCAATGAAACCCCCCTCCGGCTCTCTGCTCTTTCCCACAGGGGCAAGATCATGCGTCTGAGCCCGCTTTGCTCCTCAAATGGGACCAAGCGAGAGATGATGAATTAGCGGGTTACACGGTGATGTGGTGTGGCAAGCTCAACGCGCTGTCTCACCAAGCGTGAATTTCTTTGGCGCTTCAAAAGTATACGCCAATGGTGGACCTGGTCAACTCTTCTGGAGTATCATTTGCAGTGGGGAGTAAAGCTATTTCCAAAGCATCAAACCCAACATGTATAACAGGATAAAGGGGACTGAATGACCTATCAAAGGCAGGGGATAGCGAAAACAGGAACGAATCCCAGAGTCAGCATGAAAGATACTCTGTTAATCAAGACCATTTCTGGTGGCTGCTCCATCTTCACACTTCATGTTCCCAGCTCTCCGCGTGTTTCTTCACGATTTCTCCGAATGTCTGTTCGATTCGGGCAAAGCATGGATGAGTCTCTACCCTTTGGTGGCTCAAGTCGCATGTCTCACTCTTAGATGAAGACTTCGGCATTAACCGTCAGATAAAACGGTCAGGAAACGCTTTCAGTGGCGCAGGAAGCGAACGAAGCTGGGAGCAGTAATCTACAGAGATTCCGGGACAACGACAGTAACGATTGTCTCTAATCTGGGGGCTAGGTTGATTCAGGGGATGGAAAAGAGCGCTGGTTGACGAGGCTGGTTGGAGAGAAAGGGATGTGATACGGTCGGTTCGAAACAATATTATTCCGATTCGCCACAGTTTTGCCGCCACATATACTCCGTGAATTGGCCTGAGAAAATGCAAGTCTGAGTGGAAACCAAAGCCATGAATGAACCACACCTTCTTTAGTGAGTATTCCGCCGGGAACTGTATAGAACTCGTCCTCTATTGGCCGCCGCCCCTGGCTACTGATGCTCTGCCCTCTTCGCGCGTGGCCCCGAAGTTGAGTCTCAAGGCATTTTACTTTTCGTTTGTGCCTTCTCTCTCCCGCTCAGAAACAGGGAAGGGAAGGGCCAATTTTTCACTGTCACTGTTGTTTGTTTCCAAGGCAGTTGCGACTCTGGGCCCGACAAACAACTCCATTTCTCCCTCTCATCTCTTGCCGCTCTTTTCTCCTACCCAGTCTAAACATCTTCTTCTCTCTCTGTACCATGCAGCCACCCCTCAGCCACCGGAATCATGGCGGAACAAATTCTCTTCTCACTTGAGCCATTGAAGACCCTTCATGAGACTCGATCCGACGAACAGTTTGGTACGGTTTAATTCCTATTCTGTGCGATCTCGTGGCTAATCCTGTCGACTAGTCCGGGCCTTTGTTGTCGAGATTCCTGCTAAACTGACGAGCAAGGCACTGAGGTACCTAATATCGGGTTGCTGAGCAGGCCAGGCGAACACAATGCTAACCCATAAGCAGCATCGTCAAGCCCATCATTCCATCCGGTGGAAAGCATCCTTCCTTTAGCCATTTCCGACGCTTGTGCACTTTGCAACACCTTCCCCAAGATCTGACCTGGCGCCGTGACTACGACTCAAGGGGTCTACAAACCACATTTCTGTTGGTGCCAAACACAGTTGTCCCGTGGGAAGAAATTGAGGCAACACTGGCACCACATATCGAAATCGAAGGCCTGCCACGTTGCTTTGATGCTGTGGTTCCCAAATTCGCTCCCTTGACAGCCGAGCAAGCCTCCATCTGGTCTGAACGCTACTGGCCATCGATTTACAATCCTGCTGCACAAGTCCACCAAGATGCTCCGCCTCTTCACATGTTACGCAAGATTCGTACAGCCCTTGAGGTCCCGGCCACAGGAAAGTACATGAAACTGGCACTGATGGCTGCTTCAGAAGCCCAGGAGAGTGGCCATGGAAGAGCGGCCGGTGCCGTGGTCGTTGATCCCGAATCTGGGGCCGTGCTGGCAGTCGCTGGCGATGCACGTTGGTCGTCTGATGACCATAAGATACATACCTCATTGATGGCCAATCATGGGGAAGGAAGACCAGAGTACCACGCACTTATGCGCGCCATCGCCATGGTTGCAAACAAGGAGCTCCGACGACGTATCAAGGCAGGATCGCACAACAAATTCCTTTCAACGTGCTCTGAAACCCCATCCGGCCAGGCTCTCACTGCAATTGAGGCTCGCTACGAGGACGATGACAAAGTCCTTCGCGATCTCACCGCTGGACTCGGCAACATTGTTCTTTCCGACGCCGAGGTTTTGCCCGAAAAGCAAACAGGTCCCCGATCCGAAGGCTACCTATGCAGTGGACTTGACATCTACCTCACACACGAACCCTGTGTCTGCTGCGCCATGGCCATGATCCATTCGAGATTCAGAGCCAGTGTGATTGCCAGCAAGATGCCAGGAACTGGCGGCCTCTGCTCCGAACCAGGCGACAGGAAGCTAGGATACGGTCTTTTCTGGCGGCGAGAGCTCAACTGGAGAGTTGTCACCTTCCAACACCAGCCAGTAGCCGCCATGACAGGCCAGGTTCAGGTCGACAGGGACATATTCCACGCTTAGGAAGTCAATTATTCGGAATATCAGGTATTATTTTCAGGCAAACTCGGCCACTCCGGTCCAGTCGCCACCGTCTATTCTGCGGAACTCAACCCCTTCACCAAAATAGCCGGCATCGTTCCACTGCTTCATCATGATAGCATCATAAGGGCCGTTTGTGGCTCCGCCGTCTCTGGCATCCGTCCAGCGATACTCCCAGAGCTGTTCCATAGAATTGATATGAGCTTCATTGTCATGGGGTTCAGGAGGATCAACCCATTCATCACCAGTCTCTTTTCGATATGTTCTGATGAGCATTTCTTTTTCGATGTCGTAAATCTCTGCTTGGCCGCGGGTCAATAAGATGTCCGCAGCACCGGTAATCGCCTCGACCTTCGCCCGCCGTGCCTTCTCTGCTCCATCGTCTTCCAATCCCATTAGGTGATCTACATTTGCACCGTTCAGTCTCTTGTTCTTGTTCTTCGATTGCCACTTGGGCGTCTTGTCTTTCGCCTTTCCCAGCCGTGCGAGTGCCTCGAGGATAGTTTCACCACGGCCCAGGAGTGGTATCAGCTCCGTCAAGACCTCCGCATTGGACTTTGCATCGTCTTCCAGATTCCGTTTCCTGCGGTCCTCCTCGCGTTTGTCGGCGGCCTCTTTTGCTTTCCGCATCTCCTTCTTCGAGGTTCCCTCCAGCCAGACATCGTGCTTGGCGTCGGGATCTGTAGCCTTGCGAACATAGTTGCCCTGATCGTCGAAACGACCCTCTTCTTGTTCCGAACGCATGTTGAAGGCGTCCAGTTTCGGAGCATGAGATTTTTTGCCTCCTGCACCGAGTTCAGGATCAAGCTCAGCAACGCTTGCGCGGACCTCGTCATCGACCTCGCTCTCACTACTGCTCTCGTCTTCATCATTTTGTGCCTTTTGTTTCTCTTTCCCGTGCGCGGTGAGGGTGAAATCAGCAGAGACGTGCCCACCGCTTTTGGAATTTATGACCTGGCCCTCTATTTCGTCCTCCTCTAGGAACCGCACAGCCTTCTTCTTGCCTTCTTTTCTTTCGGAACTGCCTTTAGAGTTTTCTCCATTCTGGGCACTCTTCTCCAGATCCGCGAACATATCATTTTCCTCTTCTCCATCCTGGAAGTCCTCCTCCAGATCCGCGAATATGTCATTTTTCTCTTCTCTGGATCTTGCCTCCTTTTCTTTCGCCTTTGCATCGGCCCTAGCGTCGAAGTTGTCGTTCTCCGAATCAGAATCGAACCCATCAATGTTCACTGCTCCGCGGCGGACTTGTTGCCCTCTGGTGCCGATGACGTCTGCTTCGAGGATGGCATCCTCCTCTGCAACATCGGGGGCTAAGGCTGAGGGATTGCGGACATCGAATCGGGGTTTCTTGCTGGGCTGGCCGTAGAATTCGTCTTGGTCGCGAGTCCGCAGGGACTCTTCTGCGGCTCGCTTTGAGCGAGCTGAATGGAACGACATGCGGGTGGAAGTGGTGCAAGAAGGGCTCACAACCGACTCAAGATGTCTACCTAGGTGTGTCTGCGAGCATCCGGAAGCCGGAGTATCATTTTTGCCAGAGGGTTGAACTGAATGCCGTGGCGAGGCCATCTTTGGAGCAAACTTTGATGAGGAATGTCACGCTACGTCACAGGCACGTCGTTAGTGTGCTACATCGGCTGCCTCGCGTCCGACTTTGAGCCTGCATGCAAGAGCCCGATGCCTGTTCCTGACTTCCATTCCTCATCACAATCTTCAACGTGCAAAGCGTCTGGATGACTCCTTGATACTGGCATGCCTGCAGTTCGATCACCGCTTTCGTCATCCTCTTCACCATCCTCTTCACCATCCGTGTCACCACTCCGCATCTAAGGCAACCCACCCACGCACCCAACTCTACTTCCTCACTTCATCGATCCTCACTACATCTTCCCAGACGTCTACACTCGATCCCCTGGGCGCCTCTGCTTGTACAGCCATCATGGTCCGCTTTTTGAAGCCTTCTCCAACTGAACCCCGCTGACTCTTCCAGGCTTATTACCAAGATAACATGATGGGCTATCCCGCCTTCCTACGTGGCGCACCACCTGTGGGCATGTCCATGAGACGATTCGACGAATACTACCGCTGTTACCCTGTCGTGATGATGAACGGTCCTGATCGGAAGAATGTCAATTTCGGTGGAAAAGTGCTCCTGCCGCCGTCAGCGTTGGATAAATTGACAAAACTACATATTGCATATCCCATGCTGTTCGAGCTCACCAACGGAACTGCTGGCAAGATCACACATGCGGGTGTCCTCGAGTTCATTGCCGAAGAGGGAAGGATCTATTTGCCGCAATGGGTAGGCCTTCTACCCCTTGCTGGCGGCTCTTGCTAACGTTCCTGATAGTTGATGCAGACGCTTGACCTGGAGCCAGGCGACCTTGTTCAGATCAAATCAACCGATCTGCCTCCTGGAAAGTTCATCAAGCTCCAACCTCAGTCGCCCGCTTTTCTCGACATCTCAGACCCTCGAGCAGTCCTCGAAAATGCGTTCCGGAATTTTTCCTGCCTCACGAAAGGCGACACTTTCACATTTGAATACAACGATCAGACTTATGACATTGCGGTCTTGGAAATCAAGCCTGATACAGACTCACACGCCATTGTGACTATGGAGACGGATTTGGAAGTGGACTTTGCCACCCCAGTCGGATACGTCCCCCCCGAGCGAACGAGTGGCACGAGTACTCCGAGAAGTGGTGTTGGTAAACCACATGGAGGTCCGGTTCGCTTTCAAGGGAGTATGGCACAATCCATCAACTATGCAAGCATAGCGCCATCATCAAATACTGCCGCAGCCGGCGCCCGGGCAGTGTCTTCCAACTTCCTGTATGGCGGTCATAAGCTCAGTTCCAAGAAGGGGTCCAAAGCCCCCACGCCGAATGCATCGACTCCTGTGGCCGGTGCATCGACAAATGAACCAAATGCAGCCATCCCAAGACAGACCACCGGGCCACAGCCATTGAGACTTCCGCCAGGCAAGCTATTCTTCGGATTTGAGGTGAAGCCCTTACAGAAGCGAAGCGAGGATGGTGAGCCGATCACAGCAGACGAAGTCAAACCGCGGTTTCAAGGACAAGGGCAGACATTGCGAGCCAGGAAGCGAGCTGCCAGCACAGATAGTAAGGCTGGCAGTGGTGTGAACAGCGATGCCGAGGTCAAATCCAAGGGCAAAGGGGGTTCCAGAACCGACAAATGATGAGACCAAATGGAGTCTGGACGACTTTAGTTCTCGACGATTGTTGCTGGCTTACGACTTGCGCAGCGAAGGCGTTCCACAACGAGTGGCTTCCGGCATATGTTAAATAGAGTCATGGACGAATTGGGGCTAGGTAACTGTGAGAATACCCGTGGGAATGATAATTACTTGGGTGTGGTTGGCCTGAGTGCAATGAGTGCAATGACTGTAATGAGTGCAAGGTAGGGTAAACTTGAACAATCCAGTCCCACCTCTTTGCTTCGTTCACCGGAATTTAGTGAACTGTATTACTGCTCCAATTCCCTTCTCAGCGCGACGTTCATGCATGCTAGATCTACTTTACACATGTGGGGCATCGTCAAAAGGGGTGCGGAGATTCTTATTAGACGGAACATATAGTTGGTGCCGGGTATACACGGCCCACGACGGCAGTCGTTGGTGAAGGAAGGGGTTCATATTACGGAGTAATACATACCGACGACACCAGTTCCCGCATACAGTGACGTAAGACAAAGACAAGCTGCTTTGTCACGCGTTTAAAAGGCCATATCCTTTACAACCAAAATCTTCCAAGCCAATGTGACTCGGGATCAGTTTGGACAACTAGATTCATTCATGGCAGGCCCACGTGTACTGGTCCTCGGTGGCCATGGCAAAATAGCATTATTTCTGCAGCCATTGCTTCTCGCTAAGAACTGGCATGTTACCAGCGTCGTGCGCAACATAGACCAGAGCGACGAAATTCTGGCCCTAGGCAAAGACCAGCCCGGAAAGATAGAGGTGCTCGTCGACAGCCTCGATGATGTCAAGGACGAAGCTGCAGCACGGAAAGTATTGATCAGAGTCAAACCGGACATTGTAGTTTGGTCGGCAGGTAAGATGCACCTCTAGGTCTATGTTTTTGGTTTGCTGAAAGGTTCTAGGCGCCGGGGGTAAAGGAGGGCCTTCCAGAACTGAGGCTGTGGATATGGTTGCTGCAAAGGCATATATCTCAGCCTCACTCGGCACGCCTTCGGTTTCCAAGTTTCTGATGGTTTCGTACATTGCGTCGCGGAAGGGCTATCCACCCTGGTGGTCGGCAGAGGACAAAAAGGCGGCGGACAACGTCAACAACAACATCCTACCCCACTACTTCCGGGCCAAGGTAGAGGCGGACGAGCATCTCGAAGCATTGGCGAAAAAGCGCCTAGATTCCGGTGACAAGGCCTTCCAAGCCATCAACCTACGGCCGGGCACTCTTACAGATTCTCCGGGGAACGGAAAGGTGAACCTGGGGAAAACTCCTTCTCGCGGAAGCATTTCTCGCGAGGACGTGGCAACTGTGGCAGCTGCCCTATTGTCACGAAACGACACTCGTGGATGGTTCGATTTGGTCCAAGGCGACAGCAAGTCGGCCCCAGTCGAGGAGTTGATCGAGGAGTTGGTGAAGAATGGGCACAACGGCCTCGACGGTGAAGACATGGATCGTATTTATGCGCGGGAAACGTGAATCCTAGCCCGCCAGGTCCCAAGTTCTTCCAAGATGCAGAGTCCAGTTTGGTGTCCCTCACTTCATCGTCGCCGGAATGGAGTAAGCCTGGTCACGTGGTGGTCCAGCTGTGGCACGTGACCAAAGCAGTTATTGCCCAGCGAGCAGGTCAATTCATACTCCGTAGTGGGCACTCTTTCCATACATGTCACTCACTCTCACACTCTCACACGCTCTCTTCTCATTCTTTCCGTGCCGGCGGTTCAAGGGATGGCAAATTCTCCACTATTGGCCGACACCGGTTGAACCAGCGTTGTAGCAGGGCTTCTGCCACTCTCAAGCATGCCTCGAGCACCTCGACGAGCCGCCCACCATGTCCGTGATGAAGTGACTACAACGCCAACCCGACCAACTGCTACAAATGCAATCACGGCGACAATACCCCCATTCATGCTGGAGACACCCCCACATGCGCCATTCGTGACCACGCCGCTCCCCCCCTCGAACAACCCGGGCAACTCAATCGTGCCTGAGGCCAGCGCGCCACGTCGACAACATACTCGAGGCCAGCAAACCCCGGCAGAAAATGGAAATACGCAGAATGGTGCTCCCGAAGCCTCTCAGATCTCCAACCCTGCCCAGGGATCAGCTGCTTCTGATGGTGGCCAGCCGGACGAACAGTCATACCTTGACACGGCGCATCATGATTCTGAAGACGCCAAACAATTGAGAGGACTACGAGATATCTCGTCACTGGCAACATGGACGCTATCCTCTGCAAAGCCCGGCTGTGCACTGGCACAACTCCGAAACCCAAACCCTGAATACTTTTGGCAGAGCGATGGGCCCCAACCGCACACCCTCACACTGCATTTCTTCAAGCTGGTCGCGATTGTAAAGATGAGGATATACTTGGACTTTGAGCTGGATGAATCATACACTCCGACCAAAATGAAGTTCTTTGCTGGCATGTCCGAGGGTGCTCTAGTGGAATTTGGGTCGTGGGAGGTTTCAGAGACGGTAGATCCAGAGACCGGGGAGGCGCACAGCAGTATTGAAGGGCTCAGTGGATGGATCGACGTGCCGCTGAAAGGCGTCGGAGGAAGAGAGTCGCGATACTTTGAACATGGAGGCGTGGAGAAAATTAACGTTGAGCCCACGTTGTACCCTCTTCGGGTCGATTTGCGCGACAATCTCGGAGGGGACGTGCTGAAAGCAATGGTTGTCCAAGTCCGGATCTGTGAGAATCATCAAAATGGCAAGGATACTCATGTCCGTGGATTCCAGCTGTTTGCACGCGACCATAGCAACACTGGAGAGATGAGAGGCATTGCAAGAAAGGGCAAGCACCGCGATGGGGCTTCGGCAGGAGAGGAGGACGATGGGGGTTGTTTCGTGGGCCTCCAACCCGCAGACTGGATGGGGGATGCAGAGATTCGGTAGCAGACAGTGGATTCTGAGCATTCTCTATTCCTGCGGGATAGAATTGAAGAGCAAACTCCGCCTGCGCAGCGATGGTAAGTAAATAACCAATCGTCATCTTGCTACGAGCCTCATCACCCACCGGCAGCAGGGGCAGCGGGCACAGTACAAATGTTCTCCCTAGCCTAGGACAGTTGATCCATGACGCTGCGCTTCCACTCGCCAAGGGCTGTGGATGTCATGCGAGAACTGGAAGGAACAGCCTGCAGGCACTCAGCTTTTCACCGCAGACCAAGGCCCAAACAACTCTCTCTCCCTCTTCAACCAGTAACCTGCGTCCCTCGCCACCACCGTGACTGTTACAGTGAACTTAACCTTAGCGGTGGTCAGTCACACCAGAGCAATGCCTAGCCTTCGTCTTGCTGTCGTTGTGCTTTCATGCCTCGTCGTCTGTCTACCCTCCCTGTTCTTCTTGGAGTGGCTGCCTCAACGTGGGTTTCCTCTCCGAGGTGTTCATTGCACCCTTGTCATTTACTGACTTGACTTAGCACTCTGGACTAATCATCGGTGTGCTGGCCTCCTTGACCGCGGTCGGTGGCCCCAGACCTTGGGACGCCAGATAGGCCCCCCGATTTGGAGCCCTAGCGACTGCATGCTCTACCCGTACAGCCCATCGGATACCCAATCCTGTCTCTCCAGTCAACATGTCACCTTTGTGGGTGATTCGACGGCCCGACAGCTATTCTGGGCTCTTGTCGGGCAGCTGGATCTCAACCTGGCCCGCAGTGCTTCCGCCACCGCCGAAAAGCATGGCAATATCACGTTGAGGGCCCTGCAGGCAGATGTGTCCTTCATATGGGATCCTTTCCTCAACCAAAGTGATCTTTTTCCATTCCATCTCGATTCAGGGCCGCCCTCCGCTCCATCGACCATCCTTGTTGTTGGCATTGGCCTTTGGCATGCGAAATATTTGGGCGATACATATCTGAACGTGTTTAAACAGTCGCTGGAACGAGCGGCATTGCACCCGGTACAATCCGCGTCGCCTTCGCTGAGGATTGACTCGCATAAGTCAAAGCACTACCCCCGCGTGCTGTATCTCCCCGTCGGTGTTTCGGAAGAGGTTGGTTCTGGCCGCAACCAATCATTATTGATTCCCTGGGAGAGAACGGCCAGGATCAATGAGGTGCTACTTTCCTTGAATTCGGGATATTGGGACCAAGTCTTTCTGCAGATCTATTCGACAATGATCGAAAGCAGTCCATCTCCCTTCAAAGACGATGGGATCCATGTAAAGGATACTGTGGTGTCTGTCCAAGCAGAGCTTCTTCTTAACTTCCTTTGCAATGACTTCGTTAACATCAAGTCAGCCCATTCTCAGGCCTACTGTTGCGCTCCATATGTCGGCCCAAAAACCCTACAGAAAGGTCTACTTTTATTCGCTTCTTGTGCGGTTGTTTATCAACTCCTGTCATCAACCGCTCACACCAAACCCGGAGATGTCGACCACCAAGATTCACGGCCGACACGACGTGCAACAGGTATCGCAGGCGCCCTGGCCACAATCTCTTTCGCCGTACTCTACTGCTTTCTGGCAGATCGGACTGTTTTTCTTGAAAAGACTTCCAAAGTAATCGACCAGGATACGTTCATCTGCCTAGCAATAATTTCAATTCTCGCGGGATTGCTCACCCTCGAGCGATTTCGAGACGATACTGGGAATATGGAATCTAGCCCAACCTCTAGCTGCAGGCACCAAAGAGTGATGCCGAGGCGGCAGACAGAAGAGTGGAAAGGTTGGATGCAGATTTTGATACTGCTTTATCATTACTTTGGCATGTCCAAAGTTCTTTGGGCTTATCAGTTTACTCGCCTGTTGGTCTCGTCCTACCTGTTTATGACCGGATTTGGCCACACCACATATTTCCTGAGCACAAACGACTTTTCGTCGCGAAGACTAGCGGTCGTGCTACTGAGGACCAACCTACTCAGCATCATTCTTGCGTTCTCACTGGATACACACTACGACTTGTATTACTTCCCAGCTGTATCGAGTCTGTGGTTCGTCGTTGTCTGGGCTACCATGCCCAGGAATTTTCCATCTGGCATCAGCATCTGTGAACTGCTGGTCCGCGTCGCAGCATCTGCCTTGGCTGTCACACTTGTCGTCAAGGCCAGCAATTCCATGGAATCCTTCGTCGAAGCTCTCGGCAACCTAGATATTGGCCTTGCTAAGATTGATGGGCATGAGTTCATGTTCAGATTTTCTCTTGACGCGTATATCGTCTACTTTGGCATGCTCACAGGGGCCTTCTGCTGGCGCAATGCGGCCAAAGATGACATTCTGCCTCCTGGAGCACAAGGGGCAACACCTCACTGGTCCTGGATGGCGAGGTTTACCACGATTCTATGTAGCGTGTCGATCCTCGTTGCATACGGATTCTTCTGTGCTCAGTTCTCAGACAAATACCATTACAACAAATGGCATCCCATCATCTCCCCGATCCCCGTCCTTGCCTTTGTGGTCCTCAGAAATTCAAACAGAATTTTCTCGAACTGCCACAGCCGTCTTTTTGCTTTGGTTGGCCGGTGTTCGTTGGAGACTTTTGTCTTACAATACCACATCTTTCTTGCTGCAGACTCCCGTGGCTTGCTCCGGATTGGTTCAATGGGTGGATTGTTGGACGGATGGCAACGCAAACGAAGCTACTCGGGCGACCTAGCTGAGGCGGCGACTTTTTTCATGATTTTCCTCTGGATCAGCCATAGGGTTTCTGCTGCCCTCTCGGTCATCACCACGTACCTCATTGGCGGGACCGAGAGCAATACGGGCTTAAGGCGATGGAAAGATCAGCGAGAGGGCAAGGCTTCAGCTTGTTCGAGCCTGCGCAGATTCACCTTGCATACCAGAATTATTCTCTGTGTCTTTGGATTGTGGGCATTCAACCTTCTCTGGCATTGGCTGGAATAACTTCCTTTCCATGACGACCATTAAAATTCCGAGTGGAGGTTGGCAGATGCAAAAAAAGCTATTACCACCCCAAACAGGGCGCGCCCATCTTGGCAGAATTCGGCCTTTCTACCAATCCTAGCTCCAACTTCGGGCCAGCCTCGTCCGCTGCTTATTAGCCGACTCCACACTCACGATCCATGAATCGTGCCCCATCAGCGGAGAAGAGCGCTTCCTGGCACAAACAGCCGGTGACGAGATCTGAGAACGACCACGTGTGCTCGCTAAAGAAAGGAAGAAGAGTCTGTAAATGGCCACTCGATTCCTTTCGGGGTTGACGACGAGATGCAACTATTACTTTAACTTAAGGCTAAAAATATGGCTTGGGCGGACAGACTCTTTGGGGATGGAGGGCACCTTCCGGCAAGGCAGTGTCGCTCTTCGGCGCCGGAACGGTTCGAATTTTTGATGAACTCCACATCCGGCCCGTTTTGACTCCTCGTTCCCAGTGTTAAATGTCTTATGTGCGGAGTAATCCTGCCAGCATCTCCCAGCTGTGTTCCAATATTTCTCGCTTGTTGTGTTTCGCATTGAGTGAACCGGTTTGTGACCGGCAGCATGGGTCGAGAAATTCCTATCGATGAGGTCGGCGGCGAGGTCGACGTCCCTATTGAACCGGCGGAAGCCACTATGACCGCCGACGCCACCATTGAGCTGCCATATGGATGGGTTATTTGCATCGCGATGGCCAGCGTGAATGCTTTTACTTGGGGAATTTTGGCTTCGTATGGAGTGTACCTATCCTACTATATAAGCCACAGTACTTTCGCCGGGGCTTCGGATTTGGATTTTACCTTCGTCGGCGGCACCAACTTTGCAGCGGCAATGCTGTGCGCACCGATTGTCAACATCTGTGCTCGGAAGTTTGGGCCCAACGTTCCAATGTATTGTGGCTGCTTTATGTTCGCCGGTGGCTTTGTTGCCGCCTCTTTCGCCACCGAATTCTGGCATCTCGTTTTGAGCCAGGGCATTCTCGTGGGGCTAGGGACGGGATTTACCTGGTGAGTTCGGTTTTGGATCCTCTGAGGGTACAATGGGGTCTCGTCGCTCGAGTCGGCTCATCCGTATCTGCGACAATGCCGCGGAAGACGGCCGCATGATTTCTCCTGCATTTGCGGCAAAACCGCTGGCCACTGCGATACTAATTCTGAGACTTCCAGGTTACCTATCACGCCTATCCTACCACAGTGGTTCAACAGGAACAGAAGTTTGGCCCAAGGCATTGCCGCTGCCGGCTCCGGAATTGGAGGCATGATATTCTCGTCGGCCACGACCCCGATGATCGAGAATTTGTCTCTGGCCTGGTCGCTTCGAATCACAGGCATCGTTGCATTTGTGGTCTTGTTTGTGGCGTCACTCTTGATTCGGGAACGCAACCCGATGGTTCGTCCCAAGATGAAGGCCTTCGACCCCGTTCTTTTAGGGACATATGGAGTCTGGTTGCTTTGCGGATACACATTCTTCTCCATCCTTGGCTATGTTGTTTGCATCTATAGTCTTTCAGCATTCGCATTATCGATCGGCCTCACTCAACACCAAGGCGGTATTGTGATCACTATACTCAATCTGGGGACAGCTATTGGAAGACCCTTCTTTGGGGTCCTCAGTGATCGTTTGGGTAGGATGACAGTTGCATGTGGTCTGACGGCACTCAACGTGGTCATGGCATACGCAGTGTGGATCCCAACAAACTCATACGGATTATTACTCTTCTTCGCCCTCGTGATAGGAGGCAGCAGCGGCGTATATTGGGGAGTATGTCGCATTCCTGCTCGCTCCAAGATGGTGTGCTGACAGAATTTCCAAGACAATTGCGCCACTCTGCGCCGAAGTTGTTGGTTTGAAGGACCTTCCGTCGGCTCTGGGCTTGATGTGGCTGACTGTCTCCATGCCTTCTCTGTGTAAGTCTATCGGGCAGAGCCTCTTTTTGGCCGTTTGCTTACGGGTGGCTAGTCTCAGAAGCAATAGCACTGGAGATTCGGCAACCAGACTCCGACCGACCTTATCTATGGCCGCAGATTTACACCGGGATAACCTTCTTGATTGCCAGTCTCTTCATGTTGGAGCTTCGTAGGCACAAGTGGGGATTGCTAGTCAGAGAAAGACACAGGTAGTGGCCCAACAGTTTCAGGTCGGCATTCATTCCCTTCAAGGTTGGCATCGTCCGCCCAACGGTCGACTTGGTCCGATGCGGAACATCCGGTTCCTAGGCTTGCGCCACAGGATAGCGATTCAGAGGCATTGTCGACAAGCTGGCTGTTCGGAAGAGAAATCCGAGAAAGCCTCTGCTCACCTTGGATCGAACCGCGCAATGACTTCAGGCTTTTTGAAAGCAAGGCTTCACTACAGACATCGTCATCCTCGGTGACTTTCTCCACAGCGTTTAACGAAATACGAGAGTGAAGGCCAATCATCAAGTACGGCCGTACGGCCTCAAGATCGCGGGCAATACCTCGGCTACTTAGTGTCTCTCAACAAATGATGGTCAACAAACCGGGGAACTGTTCTACAGCGCCTCTCAAAACTGTAGCGGTAGGGACAGGTGGTTTTACCATGGTATGGTCAAATCCTGTGCGATCATGTGTTACGGATTCTTTGGAAGGAGTTTGATGCCTTCGACGTCTTAACAAAACGGTTGGACAAGATAAAATGAATCTACTCAGGAATATTCGCCCCTATGATTCGCTGTCAACAGACGCTAGCTAGACTATCTGGAGTAGCGTACCCACCGGTCACGGTGGCCACGGTGGCTTAGATGAAAAGAAAAGTGTTAGCGAGTTTCGCAACTGTCGGTCGGTCCGTAGTACCGATATAGGCAGACGAAGTTCGGAGTACAAGAAGCCAGATCCAAGAAACTGCGCAATAATGTATCTGCCACCCTCGAAACCACAATCTGGCGGCATTGTCTTGGTCGCGGGAAACTGTCATGCTGTCTTCTTTGTCCCTTCTTCCCAGCTTGCCCAGCTACACTGGCCCTCATAAAGTGGGAACTGTGGAATACGAGATCCCAATCGCCTCTCTTGAACTTGAACCTCTTCCGCAAGACCTCTCGCTATCAACCATCAGATTCCGGGTGTTCTACCCTACCAATCCCGATGTCGCCATCCCACAAGGCGTGTCCTGGCTCCCCGAGCCCCAGTCAGTCTATCTAGGCGGATACTTGAAACTTGGTCGAGTTGGACCATGGCTGTCCAAGGTACTGCTGTCGGTGCCTCTCTATCTTCGGTCGACGATGATGCCAGCATACCAGAATGCACCGGTGTTCGACAATGGTGCCGCCTTGCCCGTGATGATCTTCTCCCATGGTCTGGTTGGTAATATGAATACACACAGCGCCGTTCTGGGAGAACTTGCTTCTCACGGTGTCTTCTGTGTTGCATTGGAGCATCGTGATGGGAGCAGCGCGCTGTCTCTCGTTCGTGACACGGCAACACAGACGACAGCCGACATGCCGCCGGCATTTACGTCTGTCTACTACAAGAACATCTCCCTCAAAATCAAACCGGGAGTATATGAAGAGCGTGACAAGCAACTTCAGATCCGTTTATTTGAGTTGATGGCGGCATTCAGTGCCTTGGAGATGCTGAACGAAGGGACCCCCCTGCGAAATCTCGCAATCGATAGCCTCGTCATTCCTGCGGGCTCTCTGCAGTTGAAACCGGGCTCAGTCACATGGGCAGGTCATTCTTTCGGCGGTGCCACTCTGATTCAATTCATCAAGTCGATCTACTATTACGACGGCCAAAACGAAGCCGTCGCTGAAGACGGGAGGGAGTCCCCGGCGACGAGACACCCACTCTTGCAAACGTCACCCCCGACTCTTCTCCTGGAACAGATCACACCTTCGTCGCCTCTCATTCTACTCGACCCGTGGTTCTTGCCCCTCAAGTCGCCGGGAACCAGCTGGCTCTATTCCAAGCCTCTACCATGCCATGCTGTGAGCCCAGATCCAGCCACTCGGTCGTCTCCCACGACCATAACGGTCATGTCATCTGAGTTCGCACATCATTGGCCAGAATGTCATTCCCATATGCCTGCAATTCTCTCCCCGGAGCCAGCCAGTGTCCGAGTTGAGACCCACGAGGAGTACGAAGCCCTCTTTAAAAAATTCCGCTCCCCAAGAGAATCCATCAACTATAGCAAACGCACTCGGGCGGCCGGCGCGTCTCAAAAGAACGCCATACCCGACGAGACGTCGGAGAAGGGCGAACAACGGTACCCGGAGTCCAGTGCGTCGTTTGTGTTGAATGACACGACGCACGTCACCCATTCGGACTTTGGCGTCATGTTCCCATGGCTGACGTACTGGTTCACTGGACAGAGAGCTCCGCAGTTGGCGACCCAGAATATTGTTCGCTGTATTCTGAATGCTTCGGGTCTGGAGACGAGAGCTTTGGATGCCCCGTTCAATAGCGCTGCAGCATATGCGCAACTAGAGCGCATGTCCTGAGGACGGGAGATCGGATATGTTACGGATATGTTAAAGTAGAAGGATTACTATAGATGATATGCGCCGTTGATTTGTTCAAGATGCTGTCCGGCCGGCCCCGTATCTGGGCGTCCTAGTCCGTTCGTAAGTAGAGTAGCCGACAGCCTTGCGTCGAGGCCGGGCTGCGAAGCCTCGGCAAGACTCGTCGACGCCACGCTACGCATCCCCACCGAATTGAGAGTTAAGCCGACTTTCCACTTTCCACTCTCGACGGGTCGGCAGTATTAATAACTACCAGGGACATTCTTTCTTTCCTATTCCATATTTCACAGACATGTCAGACTAGCAGGCATGCCGGTCGCTGAAATCCTCGTGCTACGGCACGGCCTTCGCCTGTCCTGGACTATGAATCCCATCACCGGGGAATATTCTTCCAACCACCCCTTCCCTACGCAACTCCCAGCGGACCCTCCGTTGGCCTCACACGGCGTACGTCAGGCGCGAGAAACAGGGAAATATCTAAGTGACACGCTGGCTGGGCTTGTCAGGCAGGATCGTCTCCGAATCTATTCCAGCCTCTTTTACAGATGCCTCGAGACGCTGCGGCCGACGATGGAGCGTCTTCTTGAACTGGCACCTGCGAATTCGGCCACATGGGAGAATCTACACGTGCGAGGAGAAAGAGGCATCGGGGAATGGTTTGGACGAGCACATTTCGTTCAGCCCACGCCCGCGGAGCCCTCTAGACTGCGCCAGGGCTTCTTCCCCTGGCTTGACGAGACATACGAGTCGAGGGTGATCCCGTCTGAGCATGGTGAAAGGATCGAACCCTTGCACGATCGAGTCGCACAAGCTTTGGCACGAATAGTACAAGACGTGGATGAGGAATACGCACGAGCTGGCCGCAGCGACGAAGAGGTCACCCTGCTGCTCGCTGGCCACGCGGCGCCCATGATCGCGACCGGAAGGGCGCTGACGGGGCAGGTCCCCGCCGACCACGACGAAGACGATTTCAAGTGTTTTACGTGTGGCATCTCCAAGTTCGTCCGTCGAAAGGTCCCAGCGACGGGGGAGGATTATTATGACGTGGACTGGAGGAAGAACGGAGGCGTTGCCGGAGGGTGGGACTGTGTTTTGAACAGCGACTGCAGTCATCTTTCTGAAGGGGAGGAACGAGGATGGCATTTCCAGGGAGATGAGAGTTTCGACTCATACGCACCGGTCAGAACCTCGGACGGTGGCGTTCACCCGCTGTCGAAGTTGTGAGGTTGTGAGGTTGTGCGGCGGTTTGGGGCGCCCGGGCACATCTGGATACATATTAAGTAGACTTACGATCAGCTTTAGACGACCACCAAGTCACATACAGCTGGAGAAGCGAGGGATCGAATGGCTCTCTAGCATAGAAAGGAAGAAATTGATTCCTGTTCAGCTGGGGGCTGGTCAGACTCTTTCATTGCGTGTCACATAGGAAACCGACTGGGTCGGAAGAGGCACACCCGGAAATCTCGCCTGATGCCCTCCACAAGGCTGCACAGTTGGAGATGAGGGGTCCCGAGGGGCTCGAGGGGGTCGAGGGGCTCCCGGGCGTCAAAAACCAAGGTCTAGGGGCCGAGGGGCCTAAAAGGCCCCGATCGGATGTCCGTTACGTAGTTGTTGATAGGTACGAAGCACTACAGTCTGCAGCTGCAGGAGCTAGATTTGCCGAAGGTGGTCGCCATCCTCCGTCTCCGCAGACCTCCACAGTCCACACAGGAGGACCTCCACGACCTCTATCATCATTTCAGCTTCAAGTTTTGGCCCTCGTCTGTTTGACCTAGCCTTTCCCCCGTGGATATCTTTCAAACCGTCGACTAGCCTCGCTCACGCCTTCATCCTGCCCGGCTCTGTGTTCATGCCGGGTCTTCGTTTGCTACGCTCCCACCCAAACCTGTGCGTCTTCTCATCAACCTTCCTCCGGTCTTCAACCCAGTACTATGGCGAGCTTGAACAGCTCCGCCCCCAGTCATGTCCCGCGGCAGAAGAGCACTGCGCCCTCCTTCCGACTGCTATTATGGTACCTCTCCTCCACTGAACGAAGAGCTCCATCTCTGACAGAATGTAGACCTCCTTTCCACCTTCATCAGACAGACCCGACCACACACCCACACAAGACTGCGCGATTCTCAGCAACGACGCGAATTTCACGATTACTTCGTCACTTATCTGCCCTCCTCCTCCCTCCACCCTGATTCCCGCTCCTTGACAGGCCTTGCGCACAAGTTCCCCAGGAACCAGTCCACTCCTCACACCCCAGATGGCAAATCCACCCCCGCCACCCACCCCTCTATCTCTCGAGACACCACCGTCGTCCGCATACCACTAAAGCGCGCCAAACACCACTTCGGCGCCTCGGTCTCTCGAGGCAGCCGCCCGTACAATGAAGACTCGCACCAGGCCGGCGTCATTGAGCTCCCCGCGTTTTCCAAAAAGGCGCCGCCCTCGATAACAATGAGTCCGAAGTCTGGAGAAGGTACTTCGGCCGATGGTGCGAGTGGTGACCCGCAGGTGTTCTACTTTGGTGTTTTTGACGGACATGGTGGGGCTGAATGCAGCGATTTCCTCCGGGAATGCCTTCATGACTATATTGAAAAGTCGGCCGAGTCGTTTGAGCTCCAATCCAGTTTGCAACGGGGTGACTGGAGGAGGGACAAGAAGGGCAGGCACCGTCCTCCTGGCCAGTATGAAGGAGATGAAAAACAACGAAAACAGAGCCTGGCGGCACTGGATGCCGTCGAGACAAGCACGGACGGCCAGGCAAGGACTAGAGACAGCGACGCGAGAGACTCAACCCTCGGCAAGAGCCCTCCCCACCCCGGGGACACTCCCTTGATCCAAAATGCGAACAAGGAACGGATCGCAACTCTGGAAAAGGATCTGACCAAGGACTGGAAAGACCTGGTCGGTGGATATTTCAGACGTTTCAAACCTGCCTATTTCTCCATCTACGGCAGCTATCCGAAGCTCAGCGAAGAATCCGAACCGATGAGGAAAAGCGGAGACGACGCTAATTCCGGTGCGGCCATCGAGGAGGTCATGACCTACGCCTTTTTGAAAGCGGATTACGACTTCGTTTCTGCACAAGCAGCAAAACACTCTCAAAGCCGGGACAACGTCCGCGCAGAGCGGCCATTAAACGAGGGTGAAATCCTGGGTGAACCAAACCGACTTGCCACAAACCTTGGTGGGTCTAGCAGGTTCACAGGGGGCAGCACTTGCAGCGTTGTCCTACTGTCCACGCCGTCGCCCACTCCTTTCTGGAATCCGGCCACAACCTCGTCGATGCTGGTCGCCCATGTTGGAGATACTAGGATCGTCCTCTGCTCAACAGCCACCGGGGCTGCAGTCCCCTTGACCACCAACCACCACCCGTCTTCACCCATCGAAAGCAATCGGCTTAGAAGGTATGCTGCGACATTTGTGACCGATTCTTTTGGAGAAGAACGCATTTCCGGTTTGGCCAACACCCGGGCATTTGGAGACATTGCATTTAAGCGAATCGGTGTGAGTGCAGAGCCCGAAATGAAACGCGTGGACATCGGGCCGGCCGAGTACGCCTTTTTGGTTCTGATGTCAGATGGGGTCTCGGGAACGCTGGACGATCAAGAAGTAGTGGACATCATCAAGGAAGCAAAGACGCCGGAGCAAGCCGCCAGAGACGTGGTGAATTTTGCAACCGAGGTGTCGACGGAAGGAGACAATGCTACATGTCTGGTGGTTCGCATGGGGGGATGGGAACGACGACAGGAGGGTGGGCATGGCAGCCTCTCAACAAAAGAGAGCCGGGACTACAAGCGGCAAAGCGCAGCCGATCCTCGAAGTAGACGGCAGTGAGAAGGATCTAGAGGATGGAACATAGAAGTATGATGCTGAGCGACGGCCGGGCCGCCATGCCATGTCAGGCCATGTCAGGCCATCTCCAATAGACCATTTACAACCTTGAAGTTGTGCATTAACAAGTCTCCCCTCGAAGACGAAGATACGCGGTGTATGGGTGTATGGATGTATGGATGTATAGATAGATGTATGATGTATGTATGAATTTATGAAATGTAGACCAATGTAGACCTCAGGCTGGAGCCCAGCGTCAGGGCCGGAGCAGCACATGATTCGGCCGAAAAAAGTTCCGCCATTCCCGCCGGTCCGCCAGCAACCGACTGATGAACAGGAGCTGGTGGCCATTCCAGAAACTCTTCATGATCAAACATACTGATCTGCCCTCGGCATTTGTGGATATGAGCCTCTAATCACACGGTTTTCTTATCAGATAGTTGCAAAGGGAAACTCTCCCCCCTCGCTCTCTGCTTGATTGACGGTCGGCCAGTGGCTGGACCCGCTCACAGCAAGACGCGGCCTTTATCAGCCCGGTCTCCTTATCGGCCTGCCTGCGAAATCCAGACAGGCATTCCTCAAACTCCCACAGCTCTCTACGCTCTTGGATCTGATAGCCCCTCCGTCATCAGTTGATTCACTCCAGCCGCGCAGCATCTTGTCTCTACGACCCTCGGCCGCCGTATCGTTTGGTTCCATCACGCGGCCCGTTCGGAACCATGGGGGAGAAAAAGAAGGGGAACGGCCACCTCAGGCTCAACGGCGACGCAAAGATGAACGGCGCCTTGGACGAATTGGGGGACCAGACCTACCCGGACGAGAATATCTTCCTTTTCCTCCCCAACATTATCGGTAGGCCGAGATTGCGTTGTTGCCTGCGGTCCCTGCGCTCTGTGACTGACGAATTTCTAGGATATGCCAGAATCATCCTCGCCGTGGCCTCCCTCTATTACATGCCGCTCCACCCGCGGACATGCTCCGGACTGTACAGTTTCTCCTGCATTCTTGACGCCGCGGACGGAATTGCAGCCAGGCGCTTTAACCAGGCGACTACTTTTGGTGCTGTCCTGGACATGGTCACAGACCGATGCACCACCTCCTGCCTCCTGGTCTTCCTAGCATCTGCATTCCCCAGATGGGCCATCATCTTCCAGGGCCTGATTTCTCTCGACCTTGCCAGTCACTACCTCCATATGTATGCGACACTTACTATGGGGGCAAGCGGGCAGAGCCACAAGAAGGTGGATTCGAGCCGGAGTTGGATTCTGCACCTATATTACACGAACCGGGTACGTCCAAAGATACAAGCACGCGTGTGGGTGGAAGCCAGCTAACATGGTTCCAGACGGTTCTGTTCATCTTCTGCGCCTTGAATGAACTCTTCTTCATCGCCCTCTACCTCCTATCCTTCTCCTCGCCTCTCCTATCGCCCTCTCTGCTTGTGGCTTCCAACCAGGGCCTCTCGTCGGCCCAACCCGGCTCTCCTGCCCACCCCAAGGCTAGCACCCTGTTTTCAAATCCCTGGAGTGCAGGCGCCTTGGAAATGGCACGAGCAAACAAGATGGACAGCACCGTACCATGGATCCTGGCCGGAATCAGCTTTCCGGTCATGTTCGGCAAACAGGTGATCAACGTTATTCAGTTGGTGAAAGCGAGCAAGTGGCTTGGCGAGGGTGATGTCGCCACAAGGCGGAAGGCCAGAATTGCGGCGGGCAAGAAGAAGGCTTGAGGAGTCAATGACGTGCGATATCGTTGAACAGCATGCACAGCTGAGAAAGGCACCAGCACGGCTCACCGGGCAGAAAAAGAGGTGGTTAATGCTGCTTTCAGCAGTGGCGGAAGACGTGACGGCGACCGACTTCAGGCACAGCATGGGCTTGTGAGGGAGACACCTCCGGCGCCAACTGTCGAGCCGCACGGTCACAGAGCTACAGGGCCACTGTATTGACCGGATTTGGATTTCATGTTTGGTTCGAATCATGGAGCGAATCCTTTCCCATGGATGGCGTCTGGACCGGCCGAATTGAGGCAAACGGCATCAGGCGGGTTGGAAGTGGGTGGCCTTGTGTTTCACCTAGGTATTTATTTTTTATTTACTGCATCCTGTACTTGTTACGCCGCCTATACTTAATTATGTGTATTACTATACTACCTGGGTACCTAGGTAAACATCCAATCACTGGCCATGGCCTGGGCTGTCTCAATGAGACAACAAGATGACAACATGTCGGTTAATCGCGAGGACGGTCCATGGCCTGATGTCATTTCCAACGAGGCTGCGTCGCCTGATCTCCTTACTCGCTACTTGCTATCACCTCACTCCTGTCCCACCTGACCCAGGAGACATCCAGTCCCCCTTGTGGCCCTTTTACTTTTCCATCGAGTTCACGCAATGAATGGTTCCAACCAAATCCCGAGCCTAAACCCCCCCATCAGCTAAGTTTATAACCTTCGACCGTTGGCCTCGACAGTCGATCAGATCCCTTGACAAAGTCTCGAACACGAGCTGCTGAGATAAGTACGGCACCCCAAGGCCGTCACATTTTCTTGTGGCCCTCTTCACCCCCGTCTCTTCACCTTTCGAACGACAACGGTCAGCCCCAGCGAGAACGCTGTCGCGAAGGGCGTGACGTCTTCCCCTCACATCCAACTGGGTGAATGAGAGAGAGATTGCCGTTTGATAGAGAGCCCGTTGCCTCTGACTCTGGCTTCGAATCTTGGCTCACCTGAGTCTCCTTGGGCCAACATCAACTTATTACTACCACCTTGAACTCCTTCTACATGGGCAATGACATGTCGACCGAAGAGCCTGAGCAGCAGCACCTAGGCCCGCCACGTGAAAACTACCCGTGGGCTGATTCTGACCTCCTCCCTGACCGCTCGGTGATTCCTGCTTTCATGGTGGACGAACTCTCACATCCAGCTCGTCGATCCTGGAACATGTTGGCCCGACGCCGACCCGACCGCAGGCTGAGAGACCCCGAAGGATACGATGTGTATCGTTGGAGAAGAAACAGACAGCGGCTAGAAAGAAGAATGGACAGGTATGCAGAAGACACGAGACACTTTGAGCGGGAGAGAAGGACTCCTTTTTGTGCAGCCGAATACTTTGTCGAACAAGACCCCGAGTTTGGTCATCCACACGTTTCGGATGAGGTCAAGGCCGCCAACATTGACGATCAGGTCGAGGGCTCAAACATCGATACCGATGCCGATGCCGAGGGCTCGTGCACTGCAGATGAGGTCGACGACGATTCTGCGGACGAGCAGCATGAATTACGGCCAAAGTCCGTCGCGAGGCAAGAACGACAGCCACTCAGGGAACTTCGACTCATGGTAGACGATCGAGATGCGAGTAAGGACAAGTCTAGTGAGCAAGAATGTGACGCCTATTCAACTGCTGCAGACTCAGACGAGACTCCCAAGGATACAGCCACCAGTGAACAGGCCGACGAAACCGATGCCGGTGCGGACGCCGATGACGAAAGCGAGAGCGAGGATGATGCTCCGGTCCTCGTCGACCACCACGCCATCGATACCGTCGAAGCTGGGCGCAAACCCTCCGCATCCACCAGAACTACCCGCGAGACAGCCATTAAACGCCCTCGAGAAGATGTCGACGATGTGGTCGAACCCTCCAAGCGGCGAAGAACAACCCACACCCATCATTCTCCTCCCGTGAAGGGAGAGTCGTTGGCCACCGCTATGATCCAACGCACCTCCGCCTCCTACACGGGGATTATCCGAGCAACTTCACGATCGATGGCAAACTTCGACAGCTCGACCCTCACCCTGGCCGTCGACGACGCCAGTCTTGCCGACCACTGGCCGGATATCCAGTCGTCACGGACCTTCTCATCCTCGACACCTGCCGAACAAGCCACGACGCTCCGGACCTGGATGTCCGAAATGGACGACTACATGTCGACAGTCCAAGCGGGCGCCATCCCCGCAGGAAAGGTGAGGCGGTTCTTCAGGCGAGTAAGTGCACATTTGAACGCCGTGACCCAGACATTGGATGATCTTGGGCTCGCCAACTGGCGGCTTGCGGGCCATCAGAAGGCGGCGGAGCAGGAGATGAGAAAGGCCGCAGTCGAGAGACGGGAGGTCGGACTGCTGCTTGAAGGATTCGATTTGCCTAGTTCAAAGGAGCTTGCGACTGCCAGCGGCGAGGATGAAGACAAGAAAGAGGACGAGGACGAGGACTGAGCCTGCAGGGGGTAGCCGCCATCGCCAACAGGAAGGAATTCGCGTCAGCGCAGATAAAGATTCCAAAGTACCTGAATCACTGCTGCAAGAAATCGACAACATAATCCAACACGCTACATCATCTTCGACCCGTTCAAGCTCTGATCTCAACTCTTCATTTTCAACATCATTTACCTTCATACCGCAAATGCCTCATTATTTGAAAGATCGGACGATTTTTTCTTGCCCTTTGGGTGTATGCGGGGGGTGTCTCAGCTCGGCTCGAGATTTTACTTGAATATGCTTCTCTGTCACTTCCACACTGCGAGATCCGATCCGTCCCTTGCCAAACGTAGTTGAGTTTGTGCTGATCTGATTCTCAACAGAGCCGAGGCTGACCCCTTCTTCTGGAATGGGAGAGCGTCTTAGAGGTAGGTAGCTTCTCTACCATTCAATAGCCCCGTAATATAACGTTCCCATTCATGAAAGCACACAGTGCAGCGTTATGGCTCCTGAATCCGCCGTTCGGCTCACTCGCAAACGCCCAGATCAATTGATCTTTTCTTGGTTCAATCGGCTCCCACGTTTGGCGGTCGTGACGTTGTGGTAGATATTGACCAAGGGTGCAACTTGTCAAATCATAATGCAACTTACGGGCAGACGTCTTCTCTAATCAAGGTTTCACGACAAATCCCACAAATGGTCTCGCATCAGTCTGATCATCACTCACTGAAGATGGTTGTATGCATCATGGCTGCTTGTTCCCTGGCAGGCCTCAATGGTCTGTCACATCCCGCGAATCAGATAGGAGGACAAGCTGATTGAAGGATGGCGGTCCCAAGATGACAGCTACTGCAAAGGGCTGGTGACGGCAAGGGGCCGTCCTGGACGAGCCCTGGCCCCTGTGGCTATGAATCTGAGGAGGGAAGACGGAAAGATCGGCAATAGGCGGAGAATAGGAACAGGGGCAGAGGGGAGCGGAGATCGCTTGGATCTTCAAAGGCCAGAAAAACAGCCCCGCCGAAATCGAGATTTCGGACTGACGCCGGTTTCCCTACCTAACAATCGACACCAGTCCTCACCAAGGCTTTGGAGAAGGACGTCTTCTTCGACACGACTGAAGGATGCGGCTAGACTGGCATCCTGGGTCCCATGAGGTCGATCTCATGCCACTGCAGTCTTGGAAACGAGGAGGATGTTCGAGAAGTGGGTTCGATGGCCTGGGTCGGAGGGCTGCTCCTGTCAGCAGGATGACATGTCGAATCGTGCAAAGAGCCAGGGACTCGATGGGAGGGCTTTAAGTTCAGCAAGGCCCATCGCAGAGAATTCGGAGGCGTAGCGATTCAAGAGGGTGTGCTAAATGTCCTGGTGATGGATGAATTGGGTGATAGAAGGGGGAGGAGGAGGGGGAGAGAGCATTAACAAATGGTCCGCATCCCGCCATCCCCCCCTCCACCCTCCACCCTCATCCATCCCCCATCCCACCATTCAACTACTCACTCCACCACTGGATACTGGATCGCTTCCGTCCACACCCTTCCTTCATCCTCCTCTATCGGCCTTCAAATCCAATCATTGCTGCGACCTGACTGCCCGTCATTCGCCTGCCGCCTTGTTGCCGAATCATCGCCACCACCCGACCGTCGACCCCTCCAGCCCACAGTATTTACTATCTCCTGCTTCCTCCCGGCGCGCTCGGCCATGCGCCTGTATTCCTCCCTACGCACCCGGTCCTTGACTCCTCTTCATGCCCTCACCATGGGATATCCCCCAGTCGAGTCCGAGTAACCGTCATTCAACCCGGGCCAGCTAGATGATGAATCCAAGCGAGATGCGCACACCCTCCCCAAAGTCGCATGCGCCTCCTCAACTCAACCCCATCCACCCTTCGGTCATCGATCGACTCGATCCAGCCTTTGTCCAACTCTACAATGAGTATATTGCGAATGTCCCCCCCACCTCCTCCAATCTGAAAATCGTCCGCCAGAACTATTCGAGCTTGTACTCATACGCAACTGCGCCTGCGTCAGGCGTGGGTGGCATCGGGGAGACTCAAGTCCCAGGTTGGGACAAATATCCAGAGGAAATCAACGTACGAGTCTATGTGCCGCCGGGAGAAGAGCCTGGGCAACGCAAGGTCTGGCCCGTACATTTCAATTTCCACGGCGGAGGTATTTCTGCGACTTCTGTTTGGTGGCCCCCAATACTAACCGCGACAGGCTGGGCGGCGGGCGATCTTGAGACGGACGCACACATCTGCCACCATATCTGTGCCTCGGTTCCTTGCTGTGTAATCGATATCGAGTATCGGTTGATCCCTGAATATCCTTTTCCGGTCGGAGTGATGGATGGCCAAGCGGCTGTGGCGCACATCCTGGCAAACCACAAGACATTCTCGATTGATTCTACCAACATCACTTTCGGCGGAGAATCCTCAGGCGCAACCATCGCTCTGATTCTGAACCATCTCTTTCGCGACCGAGGCTACAGCGATCGATTGAAAGGGGTCGTTGTTGGAACACCCACCATAAATGACCTGAGGAAATACGCGACGCCAGACATGAGCCCGTGGCCAAGTATGCGAGAAGCCGAGTTTGCCCCTCTACTCAACTGGCAGAAGCTGAGGTGGTTCGACACTTTCAAATGGATGTCCTTGTCCAGCCAGCGTCCTGGGGTTAAGCCCAAGGATCAGGAGCGAGATCTCCTCTGGTACGCAAATGCTATCAACGCTCCCGATTTTACGAATCTCGCCCCTTTTACTTATATTGCTACTGCCGAAGTTGATCCTTTGCGAGACGAAGCAGAAGCTTATGCCAAGAAGGTCGAGGAAGCAGGGAACAGAGTTGTCGTGAAAAGATTCAAGGGCGTCCCCCATCCCTTTATGCACATGGATAGGGTGCTCCCCCAGGGCCGTGAATACGTCCAGGACGTCATATTACATATTAGGCAATGTCTCTATCCCCCCCCGCCTCCTGCTATCTCTTCGCCTCCGGAACCTTGAGGGTATTACACCAATGGTTCTTTGTCGAATCAACCTTGGTTTGCAGGTGATTGAAACCCCGCTCAACTGAGCCTGTGGTTATGAAGGGTCCGGGGCGCAACTTCAGTCTTTCTCCAATACCACTAATCGCCCCGTCTGCGAATGAAGTCTCAGGAACATGGCCGGCATCACCATCAGCAAGTGACTATTGAGCCTGCTCGACCCTTGTCGCTTTTCGAGAATGCCGCTGTGCAGGTTGGGGTGTCCCATTGAGGGCGTGACATCCCGCTCGGCACTGTTAGATATTCGAACCAGATTCTTGGATATCTTTACGCGGGTCCTCCTAGGGAATAGTCCCTCGACGCTCTAAGAGAATTCCGACTAGTGACGAAAACGAGCCGCAGCCAGATGAAACCCTGAACAAGTTCGGAGTGAAAATTTAGCAGAACGGGTGTTGGGAACACCTAGGTGATGGTTTGCCTCTGGCGATGACATGGCCCGAATTATGACAGAAGAGCGAAACGAATTGATGAGATTGGATTGGATAGACAGCCGATCCGGCAAGCTGCACGTTGTGGGCGATTTACTGCCTGTACAGATTTTTAGCTTTAGATCCGTGTATGAACAGTGTATGGAATTAGTTCAGCAATGACATACACTAGAACTTGGAGAGATAGCAGCCCTGTTCTCTCCTGCCACCGCAATCTTCTGCTCGTCGGAAGAAGTGACAACGATAAATTTACAACTCACACAACTCCTTTCGCAATCGACCATAGGATACAGAGAACAGGGCTTCCCGTTCGCTCAGCCGTACTTAAGCTGTATGCCGGTCAGTTAGTACTAAAGTGGGTGACCATTTGGGAATCCTGACTGTTGATTGTTTTTGCCGTTTTAATTTCTATTCTATTCACTCTTTTTTGCTCTTTTCTGACGTTGGCACGTTGGTTAACCTGATGTTTGCACTACTTTTTTCGATTTTTGTGAGTTGGAGATTTTAGTGAGGGGATATCGGATAAACTTCGGGACAGGTTGCAGATTGAAAAACCCGACGCGTCAATTCGCGTTCAACGCGTCGCTCGTCGTGTGCCTGCGTCTGCAACTCCTCCGTCCGGTTAAACACACGCACGATATATGTTCTCGGCGTCTTCATACTGAAAGCTGAATAAGGCACCACCATAGACCCGAAATGCCTGACCGTCCTCCCTTCCATGGCCGTCCCGCGCAGCCGCCAGGCCCGACATATCTGCAGTATTCCCCTGACGGCCAGAGGCTGCTGGTCGCCGGCACAGGAAACTTTGCCCGCTCGTTCAGAACCGGCGACAATGACGAGCCAGACATGCTCCCCGAGACCCACGACGACACTTACGCTGTTGCTTCGGGGGTATGAGATCCCCTTGGTTGAGCCAGAGACATCGACTGACCCGCCGTTAGAATGACTACGTGATACTGGGGTGCGAGGATGGCACGGTCTGCGAATACGAAGTGCCATCGGGAAACTTGAGGCAGATGCTGGTCAGAACAACACTGCCTATCAGGGATATCGCGCTGTCTCCTGATGAGAATTGGGTTGCCGTATCTAGCGAGTACGCTCTCCCGGCCCCCTTCTGTCTTTGTCTAACTTTCACAGTGAACTCGAAATCAAGATCGTCAATAGACACGACACGGAACAAATAATCATCCTCAAGGACCACCCCAAGCCAATAAAGCATGTGACCTACGACCCCTTTGGGAGATACCTTGCTGCGTCCTGCACTAACGGAGTCATCTACATTTATTCAATGACTTCACCCGAACCCACCCTGCTTAGATCGATTGACGGAGTCATCAACCGTCGCGAGACCACAGACCCGGCCACGACAAGATGTGTGTGGCACCCGGATGGGAGGGCCTTTGCTTGTGTAACACCCACGAGAGAGATACAAATCGTATCGGTGGAAGATGCTGGGCACCAAAGAGCCTTCTCCAACGCCCATGGTGGTGATATCACATCTGTGGCATGGTCTCCCAACGGAGCTTTGCTTGCCAGTTCCAGTGCAGATGACCAGCTTGTCATATGGGATACGAAAACCCAGACTGTACTCGCGCAGTTTAACTATGAAAAGATCCTCAATGTCACTTGGCAATCCAAAAGCGAGAACGTGTTCAATTGGACCACTTCACAAGGCGAGGTCTTTATCATTCCTGGATTTCTCAAGAATGAGGCTCACGTCAAGCTACTCAAAGGGCCAAAAGTTGCAGCCCCTTTCTACCACGAGATTGACGCGGCCGCCAATGGAAGGAAACCCCTACCCGATGGCCAAGCCAAGCTTCGTGCCGGAACTCCAGACAGCTTGGATGAGCTCCTGGGTGCTGAAGATGAGTATGACTGGATCGAAGACGATGACGGTGCCGGCTACATGAACGGAAACGGAAAGAGGAATAGTGACCATCTTGGAGAAACATTAGGTCACCCTGTCAAACGCAACCGACAGGCGCTCTGGCAACCCCAAGTACACGAATCCTTCCAACCTGGCGCTACCGCCTGGAGAGGGAACCGGAAATACCTCTGCCTGAACCTCACTGGGTTCGTTTGGACCGTCGACCAGGACATCCACAACACTGTGACGGTCGAGTTCTATGACCGCGAGATGCATCGCGACTTCCATTTTACAGACCCCTTCCGCTACGATAAGGCCTGCTTGAACGAAACCGGCGCCTTGTTCACATGCCCCATCAGAGACGGCCAGCCAGGGGTCATCTTCTACCGCCCCCACGAAACCTGGACCACACGATCAGACTCGCGCATCATCCTCCCCGACGGCGAAGAAGCCACTTGCATCGCCCTCAGCAGTAGGTATATTGTGGCCACAACGAACAAGAACTATGTCCGGGTATGGACATTATTTGGCACGCCCGTGCAAATCTGGCGCATGAAGAGCTCTCCGGCCGTAACCTGCGCCGCGTGGGGCGACTATGTCATGACGGTCGGCAACGGTCCCGTCGGCGCGGACGGTTGTACACAGCTGATATACAGCATTGACGACGTAAGACGGGACGAGACCTGTCAGAACGAAGACATCCTTGCTTTGGGCACAGCCCCGCCTGACTCGCAGGAAGAAGGCGTTAGTCTGAAATCCCTCTTCTGGAGCGACTCTGGCGACCCATATATCTACGACAGTAATGGCGTGCTGCTGACGCTGCTGCATTGGCGAACCAACGGGCAGGCCAAGTGGGTTCCGCTCCTGGATACACGGCAGCTGGATCGATTGAAGGACGGGAAGAAAGAGGAAAGCTACTGGCCGGTGGCTGTCGCAGAGGAGAGGTTTCACTGCATCATCCTTAAGGGCGGTGACAAAAGTCCCTATTTCCCGCGCCCGCTCCTTACGGAGTTCGAGTTTCAAATCCCCGTGTCCCGGCCAGCAGAGAAAGGTGAGGACGGCGAGGAGGAGACGAACGCCGCTGCGGCTGTGAGGCTGGAGGAGGCCTTTGTCCGCTCGTCGGTCCTGCTGGGTCTAGTGGACGACATGATCCAAGGCTTGGGCGAGAGGGCGGGCCACGCACAGAAGACTGAGGTCATGAAGCGCGAGATCGACGTTGATAAGGTCTTGCTGCAGCTTTTGGCCGTCGAATGTCGCGAGGGTGATGAGCGGGGAATGAAAGCCCTGGAAATTGTGGGCTTGCTAAAGGACAGAGGCGGCAAGATGCTCGAGGCCGCAGCCAAGGTCGCCGGACGATGGGGCAGGACAGTCCTGGAAGACAAGATCAGGGAGTATGCGGAGCGGAGGCTAATGGGTTTGGAGGAGGAAACACGATGGTTGAGAAGCCACTGATCGGAGATTGCACATTGGACGCCCTATGATATCGGAGACACGACGAGGGCATGGACGTTCCGAGCATCGTCATTCAGGCTTCCAGAGAGCTTGTACACGCATAACCTATCTGCCTTTTTCTCCTCGACCTCTTCCTGCGGCAGTAACTCTGTTGATGAAAGTCTAGGGTTCCACGGAAACGGCATGATTCGGCGTGAGGGCCGGCTCAAAGCCATGCACGTGCCTAGCAGTCCAACACCACACTCTCCATTAGGTGCGACCTCACGAGCCCGCGGTACCTTTCCGGTTACAGATCAACGTGTGTCCGACTATGGCGGCCGGGTTGGATACGCTACCGGCGAGGTTGCAGACCGACGACCTGTCTGAGTAGATTCGCTTCGGCGGTCCCCATGGCGAGGCATCTTGGTTGATGGAGTGACGGAAAACGTCCTTGATATCCTCGGCTTCAGACGCGGACCCCACCAGCGTCTAGCGGCAGCTTCGGTTCCCAAAACCGAGTAGGAGTTGGGGTCAACGCGTTATTGGCCAGCCTTGTCAGCATTTTCCTTCCGCAGTACCAATCCATCAATCCATCAATCCATCAAATCCAATGTGATCTGATCAGCCACATCAGTAGCAGTAGCAGTAGTAGGACCACCACCAGCACTACCATGAACAATCTTCCCAACCAGCGCCTGGATTTCCCTCTGAAGGTCCTCCTTGTCCCTCTTCCGAATCCGCTCTTCCATTCTCAGTTTCCACCTCCTCGCAATTAGTTTTCCGAGCAAGGTGCGCTCAGCTCTGCGCTGTTCCTCTCTGTCACTGGCGGCCTTGCCAGTCTCGGTTTCAGAGCCAAGATTGTCGGTTGGGAGACCCTGGCAATCGTTCTCTGTTCCATTCTCCTGCTTCTCCTTTCCCTTACGTCCCCTCTCTGTTGATGCTTTGCATGACCTTATCTTCGTAATTTTCCCAACGAGTTTGGAGTTCGGAAGCTTGTGCTGGCCGCTTGCGATGCGAGAGGAACGTCTGTGGGTATTGGTGACCTCAGGCGCTTGTTTCGCTATGTCCACAAGACGACGGGACCGGCGAAGAGTGGTCTTAATGAGACGGACGGGTTGTCGGCACATGCTTATCAAGCCGGATTCTGACACCGAATCTTTTATCGAGCTTGAGAATGATTGTAGCCAGACTGTAGCAAGGCTGCAGTGGACAGGGGCCTCTGAAAAATGTTGACAACGATGGTGAGACGGATATAGGTGGTCTACAAATATGATCAGGAAACCCTTCAGTAGGTTTTTTGACTGTTTTCTGATTAGGAAGAGATCAAGGATATATAGGCATGCAGAGACTGCATAGAGAGTGATGTGACTGTCAGATTGGGTACCAGAGAAGGGAAGTTCGTAAACTGCGTGGCAGTTCTAGGGAGTAAAGCTATGGGGTAGTGCATGCCATGTCGCGAAGTGAGCGGTCGAACTGCCTTGATAACTGTGAGAAAGCAAGGCAGAAGATGGGTAGGCAGGCAGCGTGTGTACTTCTCTATTTTCGTGAATTTGCTCACGTTATCACACTGCCTTGCCATCTTTATATCGAGAAAGACATATATCCAATGAGATTGACTGCAGGAACCAAGGTCGGAAGACAAGATTGTGTATATATTGATGATGTTGCTCAATGCCATGACGCTTGGACTATGCTTAGGGGGTAGGTCTTTTGACCTCAAAAGGCCAACTCCATCCTTTGGTGTTTGGAAAGAGTTTGGACAGCGCAATGTTGTTTAGTCGAAGGTGCTGGTTGAGATAATCACGAAGGACCAGTCACATCCTTGAGGGTGCAAGACCTCCCATGCAAGACGGCGCCTAGTATCTGCTAGTGATTTTGGTTCGAATGGAATTTCTCTCTTTCGGATCTGCTTGAGCTGCGTTTCTATCAGTGTCAGAGGGCGGCAAGAAGTTGGAAGGTGTAGGTCACTTGGCAACGACAAAAGTGCATGCCAGCTCTGGATTGACCTGCCCCGTCGAGAAGATGAACAGTGCCAGAGTCCATGTCGGGCTAGAACACAAAGGCGAAGACTGAAGGAGCATCCTGCGCATCCAAGAGAAATAGCTCAGGATGAACAGCAATAGGAGGCAAGGGCCGTGGTGGTCGCTTCCATCTTCCGATCGGCTGACTGTCACCTGCAGCGATTTGGTTTCCAGTCTGCTTGATCATCGCTTTTTCTCGTCAGCTTTTGGAGACTTCAACAAAGTCATCACAAGGGCGACCACCCCCAACATGCAACTCCCTCCGACCAAATAAGCTGTCTCTCGGCCGGCCCACCAAAATAAACTGCAAAATACAAGAGGTCCCGAGGCCCTCCCAAATTGTCCCCAACTCCGAAGGGATCCCAAAACCTCTCCTCTGTTGTTCTCCTTGGCTTCAAAGCTTCCCAAGCTGTTCAAGCCAGTCACCACTGTCGCCGAGGTGACCGCAAGCAAAGCGCCGGCGCAATACAAAACGGTGGTGTCCTGGACTTGGGAGAGTAGAAAGAAGGCCAGGGTACAAGATACCACACCTATCCTTACTACTGTCAGTGGAGGCAACCTCCGAACTACCGAACCTTGAAGTAGAGAAGCAACCAAGCCAATGAAGCCGAGGAATTTGCCATTGAGCTTGGAGGGCGACGGGTGATCTGGATAGAGCGCGGATGTGATCAAGAACGGTAGGGAGAACTCCAGGCCAGAGAACGGCAGGAGGAAAAAGAAATGGATGGCGTTTAAGATGATGGGGTTGTTGGTGTACTTTGAAGTATTAGGCTTGTCTTTGGAGAGCTTTGATTCGGGTGTTGCAGGCTTGGGGGGCCGTGTCTCGGGCAGCGCAAGGTACAGATACAAAGTTTCAATGACGATGAGCAGCAAGGAAAAGCCAGCAGCAGTTGCGAACGGATTTGCCGCTACGGTGGTGACGTTGGCTAGGGCAGCTCCCATGGCAGGACCAAAGGTGAATGCAATGCTGAAGCAGGCTCCCACGAGAGCCATGGTCGATCCTCGCTGGGCGTCGGTACTGATGTCGGTGGCAATGGCCGTTGCGAGCTGGACATTACCCTCGCTTAGACCTCCCACAACCCTGCTCAGCAAGAATGTGCGAAAGTCGACGGCGACACACCACAGCGCCACGCTTGCAATGTTTCCGCACATGCTCCAGAGCAGGGCGGTCCGTCTGCCATATTTGTCCGAGGCCCTGCCAATGATGGGGCTTGCAATAGCCTGCAGAAGGGAGAACAGGGAGCCCAATGCGCCGCCCAGTAGAACAATGTCGTATTTTGCATTGATCGGGACCGCGAAGGACTGCTTGTATGCATTGAGGTAGTGGAGTATGCGATTGAGGGCGGACGAGGGATGGGTTTCGAGACTCCGGTAGAAGGTGAGGAGTGAAGGGAACAAGGGCAGAATGAACGTGAATGAGATCTGTTCTCGTTAGCCTCTGGGAAGGAGCACTTGGAAGGGCGGGCCTCTCACCAGGTCAAGGAGCAGGGAAATAAAGAGAACGCGCAGGATTTTCTTCCGCTGTTGGGGAGTGACGGGTTCCATGTTGCACAGGTTGACGTGGGAAGAGATGGGGGGCGCTGGTCCCAGACAGAATGGGGCGATCTGGGTATTTGAACAGAGATGCAGGAAGCGGCCAGCGCTCCTAGAACTTTGGAAGAGATTAAAAATAGAGACTCTCGAGTAAGGGCAGAGGACACAGGTGCAAATGCGGGAACAGTGGGAGTGGTGGAATCATGCTCATGGGTGGTCGTGGCGTGGGTGTGGTGTGTGGTCAAAGGTCAGTCAGTGGTGGGTTCAGCGTTTCGTGGTTGGTCGCAGGTCCGACCGGAGTCGCAGTCACAGGTCGAGCATCGAGGAATGCTTCCGTTTCCGGACGCCGAGAAATCCGGATCGTAGGGATTAGGTAATCCGGACGTCATCACGTGGCACGGTGCATCATGTGCATCATGTGACTAGCGACGGGCCGCGCTGGGCCAGAGACCCCTTTTTGCAGCAGCCTGATCGCAAACCGACCACGACCAGTCCCTGGCTAGAAAACCTATTGTCCCGACTGAAAAGGACTTGGAGCAGCAGCGGAAGCGAGAGTAGAGACAAGGTCTAACTAGGCGACTCTGGTTTGACGGTGTCCGAATCAATACGCGTGGTGCGTGCCCTTCGTGTTGCTTTGTTAACATTTCGTGAAGTTGCTACCTCGGTAACTTGCCAAGTTCTGATATACAGCATTCGTTCCTGCCACACCCTCTTTTCTTCACATGTGACACGTAGCCCATTTCCAACCCACGTTCTCCTTGGCCCAAGTTCACATAAAAATTGCCTTGCAAAACAGGACAAAAAAGCAACCCTCATCCCTCCGCACCGTAACTCGAACCATCTCCTAAAGTAACATGAAGGAAGGTATGGCCAAAAAATTTCCGTGCCATCTCTCCCTAGGGGATGTTTGCAGACTGGAGACTGTGCTCGATTTCGGAATTTTACCCTATCCTTCATTGGCAACGCCGAAAACAGCACCCTCGGAAGTCTCTGGGAATCCTCTTTTCGGGTGGAGGGTAGGAGGTCACCTTGTTGAAATGGGATGATTCCCAACAGAAATTTGGTGGACGCATAACATTAACTCGTTCTTTTTGGAATTGGTAGAGACTTGGCGAGGCTCTGGTTCACTTGGTGCTAAAACGGGTGATGTGATGAGTGCAGGGCGGTGATTGAAGAACGGCCATGGCTTTGACTGGTCGAGCCCGCCTGCGGTCGGTCTTTCTGTCTCCCTCGTTCGATCTGCCTAGAAACAGCCACATAAGCGAAGATCGATCATAGTGAGAACTTGACAGATGCTGTACGATCATTCAGTGTCCATCATGGACGAGAGGTCTGCCAATTCAACGCATCATCAGCCTCCACTGCCAGCTGCCACGACAGTCTTGGTTCTCCAGTCTTCGAAACTGGCTGCGGATGATTCTCTCTTTCTGTCCGAATTCTGTTGTTTTTGTTTGTCCTCCCAGTCGCCCTCCTCTTGGGCAAGGAGAGCATGGAACTTCCCACCTTGGCCTCTACCAAAGTAGATGGCTCCTTCTTCTCTCTTAGCTACGCCTTCAGTGACCAACACATATTTCACACTGCTTCCTGGTGCTTCAAACATTGCGTCGCCCAGAATTGTCTCCATTTCTGTGCGAAGGGCCCGGGCTCCCGTACCCATCGCAATGGCATTTGAGGCAATAATGTGAAGTGCTGGGGTGGTGAAGCGGAGTTCGATACCAGACAGAGAGAACAGGGTGATATATTGCGCCACAAGGGAGTTGCGGGGTTCCGTAAGGATCCGAAGGAGTAACGAGTGGGTAAGAGCGGCAAGAGCTGCGGTCGTGGGTATGCGGCCAACCAACTCCGGGATGAAGCCGTAAGACTGTAAATCCGCAGGCGTGACCAAATCCAATGGATTGAAGTAATTGGGCTCCGGGGGTGCATCAGACAGCGAGCTCTGTTCAGGGGTCGGTGCTGGCGTGAAGAAGGGGAGGTGTTTCTTGTAGAGAGCCTCCTCTTGCGAACCGGGTAAAATTGGTACGGGGCCGGCGGTGGTTGACTTTTGGTCCCGTCCGTAGGAGATCACATTGGAGCTTGAGCGCACACTGGCGCCGAATCCGATGCTTCCTTTGGTCAACCGGTCCATGATATGCCTCTGGAGTCCGATGAATGCTCCGCTAAAAATGAAGAGAATGTTATCGGTTCGGACATTGTAAACCTCCCCCTTTGCAGGGGTCGCCGAGGATCCTGATGTTCCGGAAGAAAAGCCTGCTCCAAGGGGACTATTCGTTGGATAAGTATGCGACTGGCCTCCCGCACGAGGAGCATTGCGTTCGGGCTTTGCTTGAATCTGGATGGTAGTGCCTTCGATGATCTTGAGCAGCGCTTGCTGTACCCCTTCACCTGAGACATCTTTACCGTGGCTGACTTTGGCCGTGGCAATCTTGTCAACCTCATCCAGGCATATAATGCCGCGCTCGGCGCGTTCGACATCATAGTTTGCGGCTGCCAGCAGCCTATGAACGCAGACTTCGGCATCCTCCCCAATATAGCCAGCCTGGGTAAAAGGGGTGCAGTCCGACATGGAAAACGGCACAGAGAGGACTCTTGCCAAAGTTTTTGCCATCAGTGTCTTTCCCACCCCGCTAGGTCCGAGAAGCAAAATGTTGGACTTCTCCAGTGCCAGAGGGCTTGTGTCCACCAAATGAGAGCTATTTGTATGCAGGTCAAAGCGAGAAGTCGGTGGTGCTGCCCCCATCCGAATGGTTGGCTGTTGTCCTGGGAATTCGCTCTCGACCGGGTGACGCTCCCTTCGTTCTCGCTGAGCCAGCAATTCTTCCTCTTCCTCGTCCCTCCTCTGTAGCTCTTGTATCCTCTGGTAATGGTTGAAGACTGCAACGCTGAGAACCTTCTTCGCCCGCTCTTGGCCTACAACAAACTGGTCAAGATGTTGCTTCAGCATTTTGGGAGTCAACCGAGGAGTGCCGTAGGCGGAAGCTCCGCCGAGCGGACCTGAGGTGGGGAGACCTGGCTCGTAGCTGCCCGTGAAGGGTTGGTTGGAGAAGTCAGAGCGGTGGAACTGGGAGGAAGAGAGCCGACGGCTGCTGGTATATAAGGGCCGCCGACTCAAGGCGACATAAGACGACCGCAGCCGGCTCGGAAGGGACATTGCAGATGCGACCGACGTCCCTTGGAGGGCCGGGCAGAGATACGTCGGGAATGCACCGAGTGTCTGCATGGCTCCTGCAGAGTTCCGTAACGATGGCATGGGAGGCAGACCAGATGAATGTGGCGACTACGAGCCTCTGTGCGATGTGGGTTTGGCATTTGCAGATGATGGTGACTCAAAGGAAGCGGAGGAGCAGGGCGGGAACTGCAACTGCAACTGCGATTGCGATATCCGTCCGGATGCGGATGGCGCCTGGGCAGTGGGCAGCGGACAGTGGACAGTGGACAGCTGAGAGCGAGCGATCTGCCAGCCTGAGTGTGCCCGTGCCACATGCAGTGCACCAAACCCGTCGTGCCCGTCTCGGCTCCCAACACTTCTCTCCACAAATATTAACTCCTACTTAATGTACGACGAGGCGCCTTCGAGCCAATCCTAGAGGTGCGTTTCCAGCTCCGTCCAAATTGTCTCATGATCGAGTCTGCATTTTGTGGGAACTTGTCCAACGGCGACCTCGGTGGACAAACTGGTCTGTCGTCAGAAATCCCCTCGAGAACAAACTGGCCTATCGTCAGAACCCCTTCGGGAGGGGAAATGGCTCTGGCAGGAACCTTGGCCGAAAGGCAGACTCGATGCCGGCGAGTGAATGGTTACTACTGCGTGCTCCGTACTTCAGCCTGGAAGGGCCGTCCTGCGGGCCGGAAAAACTGTCGGGGGCATCGCGGGGTTGATGTTGGGAGTACCACTGAGTGCCCAAGCTACCCTATCCGCGCCTATCTTACCTGCTTTTTAGTGGCTGTTGGGCCAGTCTTAAGATTCCCCACGCTTAGAATCGACGTCATGTCATGATGTCGCGGCGAATTGAACAATTTCGCCGCAGTTAAAACACCTCATCCAAGTGTTGTATTCAACAATTTCATGCAACAGTGCTCAGACCCTACAAATCTCCCCTGCGTGTGGCCACCTACTTACAGCATTAAAACAACTCTCGTGCTGTCCCCTCGCTTCACTGTCTCTGATAGTCCTATTTCTCCCTTTCCATCACTCCATTGTCTGGCGGCTTCTCCCACTTCGCCTCCAACCTGTCCTTGTCGTTCAAAGCATGGCCTTGAACCAACCATCAGGAAACTCTCTCCTTGCTCAACCTGCCGAAAATGGAGCTCCCCTCGATGGCACTGGTAAGATTCTCCCTTGTCTCCTCCCAAGCTCCGCTGACTCGTCGAACAGGCGTCATCCAGCTCGACCCGTGGCTCGAGCCCTACAAAGATGCCTTGAAACACCGATTTGCCAAAGCCCAAAGCTGGATTCGAAAGATCAATGAGACAGAAGGCGGCCTTGACAAATTCAGTCGAGGGTACGAGAAATTTGGCTTCACGTTCTCTCCCAACGGAGACATTCACTACCAGGAATGGGCTCCCAACGCTGAACAAGCTTTTCTCATTGGAGAATTCAACAACTGGGATAGGGACGCTACTCCCATGAAAAAGAACAACTTTGGCATCTGGGAACTGACTCTTCCTGCAAAAGACGGTGTGCCCGCCATAGCACACAACACGAAATTGAAGATATCCATGGTCCTCCCTGGTGGAGAGCGCATAGAGAGGCTGCCGGTCTGGATCACCCGGGTCACCCAGGAGCTGGCTGTCTCTCCTGTTTATGACGCAGTGCTATGGAATCCTCCGCAATCGGAGAGATACGTCTTCAAGAATGGCCCACCTCCTTATCCAAAGAGCGTGCGGATCTATGAAGCCCACGTTGGTATCTCCTCTCCTGATTTGAAGGTTGCAACATACAAAGAATTCACCCAGAACATGCTCCCGAGAATCAAATATCTTGGCTACAATGTCATTCAGCTGATGGCCATCATGGAGCATGCCTACTACGCAAGTTTCGGCTACCAAGTCAACTCCTTCTTCGCAGCAAGCTCTAGATATGGTACACCTGATGACCTGAAGGAGCTAATCGACACCGCACACGGCCTGGGAATCACAGTCCTCCTAGACGTGGTGCATTCCCACGCTAGCAAGAATACCCTCGACGGTCTCAACATGTTCGACGGCAGTGACCACCTCTATTTCCACGAAGGCGCCAAGGGACGACACGAGCTCTGGGATTCGCGACTTTTCAACTACGGACACCACGAGGTCCTCCGCTTCCTTCTTTCCAACCTCCGCTTCTGGATGGAGGAATACCATTTCGACGGCTTTCGCTTTGACGGCGTAACGTCGATGCTGTACACACATCATGGCATTGGGACGGGCTTCTCAGGAGGCTATCACGAATACTTTGGTCCTTCCGTGGACGAAGACGGCGTCGTCTATCTCATGCTGGCAAATGAGATGCTCCACGACCTGTATCCAAATTGCATCACCATCGCAGAAGACGTTTCTGGAATGCCCGCGTTGTGTCTGAAGCTATCTCTGGGCGGCATCGGGTTCGACTACCGCCTCGCCATGGCCGTGCCAGACATGTACATCAAGCTGTTGAAAGAAAAGTCTGACGATCAATGGGACCTTGGCAACATTGCCTTCACACTGACCAACCGCCGTCATGGGGAAAAAACCATCGCGTATGCTGAATCCCACGACCAAGCCCTCGTCGGTGACAAGTCCCTTATGATGTGGCTCGCCGACGCCGAAATGTACACGCACATGTCTACCCTAACGGAATTTACCCCCGTCATAGAGCGCGCCCTGTCGCTACACAAAATCATCCGCCTGATAACACACGGCCTGGGCGGTGAGGGATACCTGAATTTTGAGGGCAACGAATTCGGCCATCCGGAATGGCTCGACTTCCCACGCGCGGGTAACAACAACTCTTTCTGGTACGCTCGGCGCCAGCTAAACTTGACGGATGACAACTTGCTTCGTTACAAATTCCTGAACGAGTTTGACCGCGCCATGCAGACGACGGAGGAAAAATACGGCTGGCTGCATTCATCGCAGGCATACATCTCGCTCAAGAATGAAACAGACAAGGTCCTGGTCTTTGAGCGCGCAGGGCTGCTGTGGGTCTTCAACTTCAATCCCACAAAGTCTTTCACCGATTACCGGGTTGGTGTGGAACAGGCGGGCGTGTACCGGATTGTGATTGATACAGATGCAAAGGAGTATGGCGGATTAGGGAGGAACGCAAAAGAAACGCGGTTCTTCACCACCGACATGCCCTGGAACGGCCGCAAAAACTTTACGCAGGTTTATCTTCCGACCAGGACCGCTTTGGTAAGTCATTCCTTCATTTGATGAGGAACCCTGGAAGGATTCCTAGAGCTCTTAGATCTTGTGCTGACTGGGTGAATGCAGGTATTGGCTCTGGAGCAGACCTTGTAGAATGTAGGTTTTGGCATGGGAGGGTTTGATTGAAACGCCCGATTCCAGGGGCTCATGCATGGGCGGACTGGGATTGGATCCAGAGTATGATGACGAGGATCAAGTCGACGATTAAGCGGGCTAGCGGGAAAAAAATTAAAGACCACCAAGTTGGGAACCAGGTATTCAATGTGGAAGGGATGTTTGGAGTTTGGGAGATGAAATCATTCGAGGCGTTACTGCCATGAGTAACAAGCTGCAAGCGACGGCTCTTGTTGAATCGTGTCCCATTGCCCACTTCATACACTCATACTGATAATAGTGTTTAACAACTTAAGATGAGATGAAACTGGAGAATACCCTTCTCAACGACGACATAATTCACGAGAAGGCTATGTGGCGGCAGAATGGCAATGGTGCCTGGCAACGAACCAATCCTGATTTGATGCCCATCTCCCAGTGTCCCGACAGTCACAGGGTTGGAAGGGCAAGAAGTAAATGTACATAAAATCCGGGTTCTTCGTTGAGTAGCGCCTCACATCAGAGGGAGACGAGGATATGGAATCACCATTAGTCAACAATCAAGATTGCATCCGGCCACGTGAGTTGAGTTTTGGGGGTTGTTGTAACATGTTGGAAGCCGAGCCTTGCTGTGGCGGCATGTCCAGGTCGCTGCGCGCTGTTCTCGCTCCCATCTATACATTTCTTGCGACTTAGGGAAGCCGTCTCCTCCCGTTCCATTCCTCCCTGCACACCCTCATCGCCAGTCCAGGCACAAGGTCCTCCTCTTTATTTCTCCCCAATCTGGCCTTCCCCAGCAGCCAATCCGTCAATGTGACTACTTTACTGGTCTGGTCAAATCCTTTGTTTTCATCCGCATGCTCAATGGTGTGCGACGCGATCCGGCCCTTGGAGTCAAAAGTGAAGATGAAGAGGCCGGTGAAGTCGTCGTCCTTGTTGAGGTTGAAGATTGGCTTGTCGCCTCCGAGGAGTTTCGAGAGCCCTCGGTTTATACCGCCGTTGGAGAGTTCGTTGGATTGCGCCGAGGTGGAGGCGGCCGCCGCGGACGATGGGTTTCCGCTACCATTGGACTTGGGCTCCGTCTTCCATCGTACCACCAACTTCTCCTCGCTGAGATCGGAATCCACAGACTCGGTCTCGTTGGGCGGTTGCAGGTAGGCGAAGCCGCTGCGGACGATTTTCTCAGAGAGGATTTTCAACTTGACATTGCCAACTATTGGAACGCAGCCCCATGCCACAGGAGCAGTCCAGAGTGCTGCACGGTATGGGACTCGGCCTTTCACCGCGGGTAGGTGAGGATGGGTCGAGGGAAAGAGGTGGAGGGAGATATTTGGAGAGAGTATTTCTGGTGGGAGTGGAGTGGTCAGGATGTTCGGTAGAAGAGGAGATAACGTTCGGAGTGCTACAACTCGTTAGTGTCATGGAAAGGTATCTGGCGGTTGGTACAGAGCATACTCTTTCCTAATCTGAGCAAACGCTCATCTGGAGGTTTGTGGTCTCCATTGTTCGCCAGTGATGGAGGTCCCAACAGTTCATCCGCAGGGCCGGCTCTGGGAGAAGCGGAGGTGAACCACACCTCAGAGATGGGCTCCGGTCTGACTTGTGCGAGGCTTCTTTTAGGAAGAACCTGGCGCGGTGGATTGGGACCGGCTGCGGTAGACCTACAACGGTGAGGGACCGGGAGTCGGATGGGCTGGTTGGTGATCCATCTCGCGACGGAGGCGGGATTTGGCGCGGCTGTTGGTAGCTTGCGCATTGGCCTGGAGGTCATGTGTGCGGAGGAAACATTCTTGAGGGCTGGATCGCTCAGAGAGATCAAGGAGGAACAGCTCCAGGTGAGTGTAGGACAGAGAATGGATGGATCAAAAGTAGAACACCCGGTGCTGCGGGTTTCTGCTTTGATGTTGGGGAGAGGTGCAGGCCCGAGTGACGTCAGCCAATCAATGGTCACTGCACATGCAATGGCCACACCACGCTCAATCCCGTCGTGCCCACCTCCATCCGTCCTCTTCGTCAAGCCTGCTTCGTCTCACTTGAAGTGAAGGCCCAGATGTGGTGGTAATGTTACTTCTTTGCAGGATCAATTGAAGCGCAAGATCTACCGAGCGGGTGAGACGTGCAGTAAGGCTATGGCCACGTGACCGCCACCTATCGCTTGCTCCTGTTGACTTGTGAGGTGCCCGTAACAGCAAACAGTACATAGATAGGCTTCAAATGGATCGTAATGGGGAACAGCGGTACTACGATGTTAGAGTCTGGCCGAGCCTTTCAGACCATTTCCAACTTGAGGTGTGAGGGAACAGAGAGCTCCCACATTAGAGCCATCCCTGGATTCTCAGCCTCGTCCCTCGGCCCCACTCATCACCCGTGGTTATGTGACACGGAGAGACAATAACACTAGCAGGACCGCCAGAGCTAGGGTCAAGCTTCCTGTTCTTTGTATGCTAGCGGTCCTTAACTAGGAATTTCCGACAACTTATGGTGTCTCAAACGCCAGACTTGAGGCTATATTGACAATGACAATTGAGGAAGAGTATGGCGACGAACCCGCCCTTTTGGAGAGCTTGAAGTTGCAACACGCATTATGTCCTGTTATTGCCATTGTCAGTATCGGTATCTATATCGCAAAGAAAGCCCCTCGGTCACAGGAGCAAGAAGTGAATGGAATCAACCTGAGGCAGTCATTTCTGAATCTCCGAGGAGTGTTTCAATGTCTGCAAGAGGACGTGATGTATTTATTTCTCTGGAAAGTTGTCTCTGAAGCCCGCGCCGGAATTTCTATGCTTGGAAAGGATCAGGCTGACCCAGATGCGTGCGCTTTGGGTCCAGATGTAGTCCACCTGGCGTTGAGTAGGCAGGACCATTGCGCCGTTGGTCTTCCTATAACCCGCAGTAGGAAAATAATGGTTCATCTTCCGGGTGATTCCGTGAAGGGCGCGGCAGAGAGAGTTGAGCGTCGAGAATTGAGGCTAAACACCCATTGGGGCCTTCAAGCCGTTGGTCAACAATCCACCGGCCTCGCCTCCCCCCTCCGTTCCATCAACCCTGGTCTTCTTCACCTGTCATACCGGACATTGAACAAGTCACCTGGACACTGTTCTGTTGTGCCTTGTCCTTGGTCTTCTTTTTTCTATCTTGTCAGCTCTCAAAGGAGACTCTGCATTGACCATCTCTTGGTGATCAAAGACTGTGTTTGACCACACGCAATCCACCTCCCCTGGTGAAAGACAAGACAAGACAAGCCAAAAAGAAAGGTCAGCGCGTCTTGGGAGCGAATAAATATTAGACTGACACTCTCAGCCCACTCACCTCTCTATCCATCCACCTACCCTGCCCTCAAGACAATCCTGCTTATCCCTTCAGCTGGGGTACAGCTACTTGTTCCCAGACTCTCAACACATACCACAGACATCTCCTCAGACTTCCGATCCTCATTTCAAGTAGCCATGGCTCGAGCAACACAGGAGGACCAGACCAAGTTCCTGTTGAGTTGTGTCAAGCACGCAAATAATGGGAGGGTAAGCATCAGCCTTGCCAAATATCCCCCCAGGCCATGTCAAGTGTGCTGATAACAGCAGGTTGACTTTGCGGCTGTTGCCAAAGAGTGTGGTGTAATTAGCAAGGGAGCTGCGTAAGTCCCTCAATGCCCCAGTATCTTCATACCTTTCAGCCGGGGGCTAATGCTGGCCGGCAGGGCAAAACGCTTCGAGCGTCTCTCGAAAGCCAACGGGCCCAGCCCACATGGGGATTCTCTCGAGACTTTGCCAGAATCCACAACACTAGCAGGCAAACAGAAGGCCAAGCAGGTAAATGACAAGACGAACACTTCTAAGAAGCGCAAGCTTGAAGAAGTCAGCCCAGATTCCGCGGACCCAGGAGACGAGCCATCAAGCAAGCGCCCTTTGATGCCCATGATGGGGCCCATTGGAGGTGTTCTGATGAAGCATGAACCATTCGATCCCAACCTGGCCAGTTCGCCCTATTCGCAGATGGGAATGCCTCACTCAATGGGAATGCAAGCTTCTTTCGGTCCTTCATCGTTCCAGCCCCGACAGATACCAGGATATTTCCAGCACAATCAAGCCCCAGGCCCCTCATTCTCAAGCTTTACATCTGCTGAACGTGGCACCGTGGCTCAGTTGCCCGTAAGAGCACCGCCATCTCCGTTCCCAGGGCAGTTGTATGGTTTGGGAAATGTCATCGACCAGCGCGAAGCACGCAGTTCCAGGTTCCCCAACGACAATGTCGACCCGAGCTTGATTGGAGACATGTCGAAGTCCCGCTACCATGACTCATGGACAGCAACACTACCTCCACAGCCGCAGGAGATAGGTCGTCTGCCCGAGGTTGATGAGAGCTCCCAATCTCAGACAAAGACAGAAGCACCGAACACCGACGTTGTCATTGTTGATTGATCCAGAGAAAGAGACCAACAACTGTCCCTGCCTGACAAATTCATGGCTGTATCCTGCCCCGGAGCTCTCTTGTTGTATTTGTAAGGTGTTGCTGGAGGTTGGGAAGGTCTTCCCAGGACAGAGGTTAGTTTGACATGCCGTGGCTTCAGTGGAAGGAATGCTTGGAGGAGAGGGCGTCTTTGATGGAGTATCGAGAGCGATTCCGGAGCATCCAGGACGATTCAGGATACAAGCCGGCAGAGACGAATGAACAAGAATGGGAGTCGAGAGTGGATATTTGCAACGGTACGGCAATAGGAGCGGCATTGTTCAGCAAAGTCGACCGCACCTCTTTCAGGGTATTCAAAGAGAATAGGAGCCGACTGCTATTGTCGAGAATTCTCACAGGCTTGTGCACGCGTTGAGAGGCATATCTCATGCTTGGCTGGACGTTGTCAACACTGCGTGTCAACCCATACACCAGGAGGCTGCTATCAAAAGCCCCTCCCATACTTCCTCCTCTGTCCCCCTCCTCAACCTCCATCCTTCCCCTCTCACTTGACCGTCTCCCCTCTCAAACCCTGTCTACAACTTCTTGAAGTCTCAGCCTCCTTGTCGACCCCATCCGCCTCATCGAATTTCGGTAAGTCTGTGTTGCTTCCACTACAGCTCCTTTCAGCCACGACGTCGACTCATCGTGAGGCCTCTTCAGCCGCCCGTCGAGATGTGTTACAGAGTCATAGACTCTTTCTTCATCCGCCTGATCTTCCAAGTCTACTGCGTCACTTACTTGTGACGCCTCAACTGATTCAACTCGGCGCACGCGTCCTCCTCGACACCTGGCCCAACAAACACCTACTTAGCGTCACCCGTTCCACGAGGGGTTCACTTCACCGCTTTGCCTCGTCACCTACCTTTACCTCCCTTCCCTTTTGAAACCTGCACACAAGAGACCCTGTGATAGACACAAAGCGATCTGGACTGACACGTGGAAGAACAGATACGGTTCCTGAGTCCTGGTACAAAGATCAGATAAGATGGCTCCCCGTGCTCCTCGAGCTCGGCCTGCAAAGCGTGTGCTTGTGCGCTGGTCAGGTAAGTCAATATGATAACTTTACCGTTATCCATTCTTATACTAACACCGTGGTAGACGATCTTGATAAGGGAGTGTTGCTGTCTGTGCAATATGCATGCGCCGAAGCAGGTATTAAGTTACCATGTAAGTTTCATTAGCGAGAGTCTCTCAACCGCGCCTCCAGCTGATCAAGATAACAGGGAAGCGAGTTGCCGAACTCATGGGCCCTAAGTTCAGCGAAGGCGGAATCGTGCAGCACCTGGCAAAGATGCGAAATCTGATGGAGGAAAACGGGGTCTCTGTTCCGCCATCTTTGAAGAGAGGCATGGTGACCAAGGAGCCCTCCAAGATTTACAACAGCGCAAACAATAAGCGTAAGCTTGAGGGAATCATTCCTGCATATCCTGGTACCTCGGAGACATCAAAGGCGTTCAAGGTCTCTAAGACCAAGGTAAAGACTCGTCCTCGAAAGAAGGCACGTACCTTGATGGAGGAGGATGATGATGATGATGATGAAGATATCAGCCCAGAGCTGTATGACTCGAATGACGAGTATGCAGCCCCGACAAAGGAGAGCGACATTGCAGAGTGGGTTGAGAGTCAAGATCCAGCCCATCCCTCGGTTCCGGCAAGTCAGAATATCAAGGTTGAGGTGGCCGACGATGTCGATGGACCTGCAACTCGTACCAGAGGTATCAGGCACAATTACTCCCTGGAGATGACAGTCCCAGAAGGTGAATTCAAGGCTGAGGAGGGCGACGTCGGCGATGCTGCCGCGGCTCTGTCCGACGAAGATACCGAGATCTTGTACGACAACACAGCAGTGAACGACAATTTCATCGAACCTACGGCTATTGCTGCTGGCAAGGACCACGCTGGTCCTCTGGCCTTGAGAACGATTCCAAATATCAACAACGTCGAGTATGAGTTTAGCGGTAACCCTACCAATGTCTTCCACCCTGTCGTGCCCGGAAACACCAACCTCTATGGCGGTATGACGACACACAACCAGCTTGCCGGCAGTTCTGGTCACATTTTCGAAGACCTGGCACCTTCTGGCAATGGCAACATTAGCTATCAATACCATGCCAATATGTACGGCGACAATCCATTCTTCGATATTGGCCACATGACCAACGGCGGAATGAGGATGATGAACCTTATTCAAGCTCCGGCATATCCGACACCAAGTGTTACTCCGAGTGTGTATACTGCTACTACTAGGTCGTCTCTCCTAGCCACTCGTGGGGATTCCGTTACCACTGGTTCAGCACGTCCACGACCCATATGGCAGTCTGATAATGAAGCTTCGGGATCCACTCACCAGCAAACTCAGCGCGAAGTCGGCCGTGATGAAGACATGATTGCTCCTATGCCATCTGATGAGATCATTTGGGGTGATGAGATGAAGTTCGCTGATGACGACTTCAACGAGTTCATAAATTCCGGCATTTAAGTAAGTGTCGAGATCTCCGGCTGAAAGCTCCGAAAACTAATCTCATGACTAGCCACTCGTCATAGCGTTCCGATTGTCAGTTGAGACCGCACCGACGTAGGCGTTTCAACCTGTCAATTGATCGACAACTTCGGGAGCGACGATATGGCGATTTTTCTTCTCATGAGGTGGAGCATGCGTGGTGTAGTCCGGGCAGAGTTTCAAACATGAATGAATGGATTTTTATGGCTGGGTTTGCTTTTTCGATTTTCGATTTTCGATTCATTAACTGTGAGGTTCCACGGAACCGGTCGACGGATAGGCTTGTCCTTATGATATCGAGCTTGGACAGCCACAGCAGAGTTGGAGGAGACTCAGGAGGAGAGTTCGACAAGCTGAGGGAACAGTCAACAGACAGACCAACAAACTCGGCCACAGATAGAGCTTTAGCTTTCAAAGAAGAATCAAGGACTTTTGAGAAGTCACTCACGGCGACGGACCCTTGCGTCTCTAATTCCTTATTCCCAGAAACATAGCTGTAGGGCGGACTGACGGCCAGACTCAGAATGATTTCAACCGGAGTAAGTTAGGGAGGCACGGAGGTTAATACTCGTTACTCTGGTTCCCGCTGTCACGTGCCGATGTTTACCGAGGCCTGGGTTGCCAAGCCGGAACTCGACGCTAGTCCCCAATTGATATCATGTATACGCTAATCCCAAAAGGGGACAACGTCTGCTTCTGGTGCTTTCGAAGATTCGCCCAAATTTTTTGTGACCTCCAACTTCCCGACCCCAAGAGTCCTCCTGTGTTCCTGCTCCCATCTCTCCCGCCTCCATCAGTTGTCTCTAATCCTTCTACTTCTCTTTCGCCTCGCTCTCTATCCTCTTCCTTGCTGTTTCCTCCCAACCTTGCCCATCATGCAGCGCGCCCTTTCCTCTGCGGTGCGGTCCTCGCTGTCTTCGTCATCCCCATACTCCAGATCGGCCGGCAAGAGTTTACAGCAACTCCGATTCGCCCACAAGGAGCTCCGGTTCGGTGTTGAAGCACGAGCTCAGCTGCTGAAGGGTGTTGAGACTCTGTCAAAAGCCGTTGCTACCACCCTGGGTCCTAAAGGTCGAAATGTTCTGATTGAGTCGAGCTACGGCTCACCCAAGATCACAAAAGGCAAGTCTCGGGCAAGACATGGCCGCGTTGAATCATCTAGCTAACTTCATAACCAGACGGTGTCACTGTCGCAAGGGCGATTGTCCTCCAGGACAAGTTCGAGAACCTCGGTGCTCGTCTGATCCAAGATGTCGCCTCGAAGACCAACGAGTCGGCTGGTGACGGAACCACGACTGCTACCGTCCTCGCAAGCGCCATCTTCTCCGAAACTGTCAAGAACGTTGCAGCAGGATGTAACCCTATGGACCTGAGAAGGGGAACACAGGCAGCCGTTGACGCGGTCGTCGACTACCTGCAGGCGAACAAAAAGGACATCACCACCAGCGCAGAGATTGCACAGGTTGCCACCATTTCTGCCAACGGCGATACCCACGTTGGCAACTTGATCTCCAACGCCATGGAAAAAGTCGGCAAAGAAGGTGTCATCACCGTGAAGGAAGGAAAGACAATTGAAGATGAACTAGAGATCACCGAGGGTATGCGCTTCGACCGAGGCTTCACCTCTCCCTACTTCATCACCGACACCAAGTCGCAAAAGATCGAGTTCGAGAAGCCCTTGATCCTCCTTTCCGAGAAGAGGATCTCCGCCGTCCAAGACATCATCCCTGCACTCGAAGCCTCCACCCAACTCCGACGACCGCTCGTCATTATCGCTGAAGATATTGATGGCGAGGCATTGGCTGTCTGTATCTTGAACAAGCTCCGTGGCCAACTGCAAGTCGCTGCAGTCAAAGCACCTGGGTTTGGTGACAACCGCAAGAGTATCCTCGGCGACATTGGCATCTTGACCAACGCGACCGTCTTCACCGACGAACTGGAAATCAAATTGGAAAAGGCCACAGCTGACATGCTTGGGTCAACTGGGAGCATCACCATCACCAAGGAAGACACCATCATCTTGAATGGCGAAGGCAGCAAAGATGCCATCGCCCAACGGTGTGAGCAGATTCGCGGGGTCATGGCCGATCCCACCACCTCAGAGTACGAGAAGGAGAAGCTGCAAGAGCGTCTCGCTAAGCTTTCCGGTGGCGTTGCGGTCATCAAAGTGGGCGGTTCCTCTGAGGTTGAGGTCAGCGAGAAGAAAGACCGTGTTGTCGATGCCCTGAACGCGACGCGGGCGGCTGTTGAGGAGGGTATCCTGCCTGGTGGCGGCACCGCCTTGATCAAGGCTGCCGCAAATGCCCTAGCCGACGTCAAACCCAGCAACTTCGACCAACAACTCGGGGTCAGCATCATCAAGAATGCCATCACTCGCCCTGCGCGCAAAATTGTCGAGAATGCCGGTTTGGAAGGCAGTGTCATAGTTGGCAAGCTTATGGACGAATTTGCCAGCGACTTCAACAAGGGATTCGACTCTGCCACCGGCCAGTATGTTGACATGCTCAGCAAGGGTATCGTGGATCCTTTGAAGGTCGTCCGAACCGCTCTCGTTGACGCTTCCGGTGTTGCATCGCTCCTCGGTACCACCGAAGTTGCCATTGTCGAAGCGCCCGAGGAGAAACCTCCAATGCCACCGATGGGAGGCGGCATGGGTGGCATGGGTGGCATGGGCGGATTCTAAACTCCGCTCTGCGCTGAGTTGGGATATCCTGCTCTTTGTCGCCGTGGCTCTGCACTTTCCTGCGTTTCAGCGAACTCCCTTCCATTTAGCATACCCTCGGGCTCCAATGGCATCATTCGACAATTAGCACCACCACCTTCACGCCAGCTTGGATCGAATGGTGGATTATTGATTGCTGTACCATTGCCTTTTGTTTTTGTACTCTTGCTACACTACTCCACTCATCTTCTATTTGTGTTGTTTATACATAAAGATCCCACATACAGACCAGGGATTGGGATAAAATGACGGAAGGGGAGGTGGTGTTTCGGAATATTGACCATAGGTTCCCGAGGAGGAGAAGCCGGAGGCTTGAGCAGTTGAAATGAGGAAGAGAGGTCACGGTCCTGGATTGATTGTATCATATCTAGTCCAGGATGTTGTTCTAGTGGTGCCAAACCAGAAGAAAAGAAAAGAAAAGAACAGGGGATGTGCGTGTGTAATAAAATGCAAAATGCTACAATGGATAAATAATTGATGCTGCTCATTTGTTTTCGTCTGCCTCTTCAAATAGAGCCTGGGATTTAATCCTTATAGAAGAGAATTTGTCGGACATCCCATTGGTCCCCACGATCCTCCCTCATGTTCGGTGTGACCAATAAGTCATGACTTATTACACCTGGTACTCGGATAGAAGCCTCGACGACGACGAGGGAACAGATGCGGAGAGAAAGATGTATATGCTTGATATGTGTATATATTTGATAAGTATATGTTTAACATGTATATGCTTGATGGGTTGAAGGGATTTCCGACCCAACTAGGCCCTCCTGGCAAAGGTAGTCAAGGTAGATAGAAACACGGAGTTCGTCTATTAAATGCTGGAAGGAATGTATAATTTCGACCTCTCTATCTACGGTCAAGCAGACTCCAATCCAGGCCCAAGTGTCGATCCGAGCTTGATAGACTCCGTGGTTGTCGGCTTTCCAATCAACTACAGAGAAACTTGGACTGCTTGGGCTGACCCAGAGAACGAGAGCTGCGGTTCCCTCGTAGGCGCCACCAATGCAAAACAAATAAACCTCCACTCTGCCGACGTACAGAAGCCGGACCGAAATAGACTTCCATTATCGAATCAATCGTAGGTCGCCGGAAGGAAGGTCGACAGGTTGCGCTGCGTAAGGATCCGCAGTCCTGTACATATATACACCTGTCTCGGCTCTATTGCTCTCGCCACAGAAGTCCTCTAATCGTGGGCTTCGACGTAGCCAATGGCTACCAGGTTCAAACCGGGCCAGTGCTTTCTACCCCACACAAACCAGTATACCAGAGAGCAGATGACGACAAAGGCATAGATCGGAAGGGCATAGTTCATGTTCGTGCCCGTAACCGGGAGCGTGGTCGGGAATGGCAGCCAGATGGAGATATAGATGGTCCACACCAAGGCGATAATGTTGATTGGCAGGCCCACGCCTCTCCACATCTGCCATCCGCCGAAGGCAACTTTGGCGCCGGCATGGTTGCCGAGGCGACCAGTCAGACGTGCGTGGATAATGCAGCTGATTGCGATAATGTACGACGAGTACAATCCAAGGGACGACAAGGCAGTAAAGGCACTGAAGGCAGTCGCGGCGGTAGATCCGATGTTGAGGAGAGAAAGGAGGACAACGATGACGATCGGAAGCCAGAGGGCATTGGTCGGAACATGATATTTCGGGTCAATCTGTCAATAACCTGGGTCAGCTTCCAAAAGAGACACGACGGGGGCGGATGTATACGTACCACTGCCAGCCATTTGGGAAGAGCACCGTCGCGAGCCCAGGCCCAGGTAATACGGGAAACTGACGCAACACTGGCAGCAACCACACAATACGTGATAATGATCAAACCCGAGACCATGGCATTAGAGGCGGCGGCTGAACCGGTTGCGTTCTTTGTGATCGGGATGATCGGGTAGGTTGAGCTCTCGGCGACGCTAGGATCACCTAGACAGTAGAGCAGAACCAGGATGGTCGCTAAGGCCATGACACCGTTGATGGCGATGGTCAAGATCATAGACCGCGGAACGGCGTGTTTCGCCTTGCGGACTTCTTCGGACATGTGCACGACACCATCGAATCCTGTATTCGAGTCAGGACTTTCAGCTTCAGCGATCCCTCGTCACTGGTGAGCTTGCTTACCGATGAAACCCCAGGCCGGAGCCAACATTCCGATGTTGAATGCAACGGCTTTATTGTCCCACCCTGACTGAGTAGAGTCGGAGAACCAGACGAAATGATTGTCGTGTCGGGGGGACAAGGTGACAAGCACGACGACGAAGATGATAAACAAGAGGACATGCATGATACCGGCGGTCAACTCCAGCCACGGGACGATCCAGAAACAGTACTGATTCATAAAGCCGACGGTGATCAGCAGGGCTATCATCAGGAGGGTCACGTGCCATCTTTCTGGTGTGTACGACTCCATGTTGGCGGCGATCAAGGCTTGGAAGAGGGCGGCGAGACCAGAAGTACTACCAGCGAGCGCAGAGACCCAGGCAAACCAGGTGACCCAGCCTATTGAACGTGGTTAGCGATGTAGTTCAAGTGGACAACGAACCCGTCGCTGTCTGGCTGAACGTACCTTGCATCCAAGTGATGAATCTTCGCGAATGGTCCGGGGCGAGTATATGAGTCCAGTGATACTGGGCACCAGCAATGGGCAGAATTGAACCCAGCTCGGCCATGGAATACGCCTGAGTCATGGATCCCAGGATGACGGCGATACAGCCCCAGAGGAGGGCCCGAGGGCCTCCATTCCAGAAGGATGCAGAAATGTTGCTGTGATCGGCTTGTCAACCCAATCGTCACGCGGTCGGGTTCAAGGGAAAAGACATACATGCACATGACTTCCCAAGATTCCATAAAAGTCAGCGAAAAGGCAAGCAACTGGGCGAAGCTGAAGAGCCGCTGTTCACCACGTCGAGTCAGTCACTATACAGGGCCGGGACGCAGCTGGGATTGAATTCATACCCTCAAGTTGTTGCCCTCGCTCGGTTGCGCGGCGGGGTACGCGTTTGCAACATTCTTCTCAGCAAAATGAGCAGACTTGGGCTCGTCAGAGACACGGTCGACATCCATGGAGGTCATTGAGTCTTTGCTGTTCTCGCGCAGCTCCATGTTGGAGGTCTCGGTGAAGTTCGCCATGGTGGTTGAGTGATGTCCAGGAGTGAGGCAGGTGGCCGGCAGAGAAGTCGGAAATAAAAGGAAAACAGAGTTCGGGAAACGGCCGACGGCGGACGTGGAGTACTTGTTGGAAGCGAGGGTCCAACGTGCCTCCTTGACTATTTGCAAGTAGGCCTAGGGGAGTGCCATGTGGCAATGGGGCAAGCAGGTTGAAAACGTGGATGGACCCGGAGACCTTCGAGCCGCGCGGGCAAAGACCGTTGAGAAGGGTCGAGGGAAATGTATTCGAAGTCCTCCGTCGAAGCCGGCGGTCGATTAAGAGAGCCGTAATGCAACATTGAGGAGCAAGATGGGAGCAGCCAGTCTCCCTCGCGAGTGGAGAGAGACTTGGCTGCGTTGACCAGGCACCTGGACTCCTGAAGGCGTCTTCGAGAGTGCAGGCCTCCAAGCCAGGGTGATAGATTGGCTCTGTGTTAGTGGTCTGCTTCGAAGGAGCAGAAAGCAGAGGCACATGGATTGCCTAATGGGTACATTCACCGGCCTGGTCGACGTCTGATTAGGCACCGCTAAGACGCACCTGCGGCTAAGTGTACTTAGTGAGTACGGAGTACTATGGAAATACAGGCCCTGCGGCCCCCGTGGGTCACAGCGGGCCGGAGACGCCGTCCTCCTTAGTCGTCGCCGAGAGCTGCTTGGCTCGGGGAAGCGTCTGAGGATGGGAGGGCCAGCGGATCGAATCCACCGATAACCCACAGAGGCCTGCCTGGAAGTGGAAACAAACGACATGGATCAAAGAAACATTCGAACGTCGAAACGTCGAAACATTGAGACGTCTCCCCTCTGGTTCTCGTTTGGACAGTACCAAGAAAGCTGACCAGCAGCAGCGTTCCTCCCTATCTCATCGGCGCCGACTTCTCTTGCTTCACCCTGACGGGCGTCTTGCAAGCGAGATGCATGCTGGGGGCCCGTCGGAGGTACGGGCAGACCGGCATGGAAGAGAGAGTCTAGCAAAGTTCGAGAAGGTACCCAGTAGGGGCTTTGTTGATGTTGACTGGGGGCAACGTGATACCTATGAAAAGGGAATAGTTGGTACACAGCCGTGAGACAGTACGCGGTGGTACCGCCGTTCATATGAACACCATGATGTATGAAATGCCTCATGATATAGCAGCGCCGAGCCGAATCTTGTCGATGTTATCGGGCGGTCATCGAGGGGGTCGATCTCGATTCTTACTTAAAGTCTTGGTCGATGAGGGCAGTACGCCACACTCGGTTCAAGTCGCAGGCGGCAGCAGAAGGCCGCAACATGATCCTACTATGTTCGTGGTACTTCGCACGTACTCTTCCAAGGCCTAGTGCAGGGACTTCGGCGGCGGTGTGGTCCCTGTGTGGTCCCTGCGTGGTCAGTTTACTGGGTAGGCCCTTGGAGTATGACTGCCCAGTCTGCGCTCCACTGTGACAGTATTGTGCACAGCCCGTGACGGACTACTTGCTCCAAACCCTCAACGATCTTCGAAACCCTGGCAAGCCTAGCGGGCGCTATGGGCGCTCACGGAGCTGCTAAGTGCATCCCCGGCACGCAAGCAGCTTTATACCCAGTATGTACTTACCTAGTACGTCGCACTGCTGCCCAGTGCCGGGGGAGTTGCAGGCGCTTCTACTCCGTACAGCAATCGAGCAATCCACTTCACGGCAGAGCGCCTGGCCGGTCCTCGGTGGGCCCTGGGGAAGGGGCGAAAGCGCAATGGCAATGGTTCGGTGGGCACTCCCCTCTGCGGCTGCAGATTGACTGCTGCAACATTACTGGGTACAGAGAGACACGCCACCCACCCAGGGTGTGTCGTGTACAGCCTGCCGGCTGGAAGGGCTAGCTGTCCTCAGCTAAGTCCTCCGTATACAGTAGTGTCTATGTTGCAGTGTCCTTGTCGGGGGGCATCGCCAGGTGAGTGTCCGGCGCCTAACCCGCCCGCTCCCTGGCTGCAACTTTACGAAGGACAGACTTATGGTATCAGGCAAGGTTTCGTTAGAACGGAGGATCGGGCTAGTGCTTGCGCTAGTAATTACGAAGTTGTACCAACTACATATGGACTAGATCCCCCAGCACGGCCTGCAGTGTTTCTTATTGGGCGTATTGTATCTTCGCGGGGGTTTAGTTACATTGGACGTATGATACTAGTCTTATCAGGGTTAGAGATCCGGGATCAGCGGGATTGGCGGATTAGCGCGAACCAACCAAACCTTGCCTGATACCTCGCTCGTGCTTGCGCTGCTTGCTTGTGCCTGCTTGTGCTTGCTCGTGCTTGCTCGTGCTCTCTCTTGCTCTCTCTTGCGCTCTCCCATGTCTCTTACTCCCCTGCACTAACAATGGCTGCTCCACCAGCGGCTTGCACATCGCCAGGTTTCTCTCCGAACGCCTCCGTCTTCATCCTCCATCTCCTGGGATAGGTTTCTCGCCTGGTGAGTCCAGGCCGGTCTAGTCTGAGCCAATCTGCCCGAGCCACCAGGTTTAGGGTCTTCTGCTGGGGTCCAAGACGGGGGACATGCAGCATCGTCGCAGTTGGCTGTGGTCTCACCACCGACCCTCGACGGCCAACATGCCTCGAATGGTCGACCAAACTCGAGGCCAGCCATAGTGCTGCAGCAGAAACGCACCCTCCTCCCGGCCAATCCCTCGCGACCTGTGTTCCTGCATCCAACGACACTTATGCGCATTGCTCATCCGCCGTCCCTTCCTGGCCTGGCCCTGTCCTTAATCGAGCATGCGGATTCTCTAAAAACCCCCCCGTGTCTCTACAAGAAGCCTCTGTCGACCCTCATGATCGACAGAGTAGCGCTGATATCGGCCCAGTTGGAGCGGACATGTCTTCCTCGCAATCCAGCGACCCAAGTTCTTATAGCGCCCCATTACAAGCCCTCACCAAGGACAATCATGGCCCCTGGCTTGTCGTCTGCGCCTACCTCTTCATCATCTTCAGTTTGTTGACCATGTTCATCAAACTCTTCAGCAGATTCAAGGCCACGGATCGACTGACGCTGAATGACTACTGTATGCTGGTGGCGGGGGTGAGTTAAGAGCGACAGACCCTAGTCGAGTTCCATGCCAACTGACGTCCAAATCTAGTTCCTCGCCGTCATGGAAACAATATCCATCACCATTGCCGTTCACGACGGCCTAGGTCGACGTCGGGATAAACTCTCCTCCTCAGCTTTTGAGGGTTTCGAGAAGGTGAGGGGCCGCTGATTCGACCTGCCTCGTTGAAGCTGAGCTGACCTTGATGCAGTCCGTCTACGCAGCCAACATGCTCCTCATCGGATCCCTCGCTGCCGCCAAAGCCTCAGTCACCTGTCTGGTGATTGCCATCAACCCCTCGAGGAATCTGCTACTCGCCTGCCGTGGGACTCTTGGCTTCGTCGCAGCATGGTTCGTGGCCAGCATCATTGCTTTGGCCTTCCAGTGCGACCTCCCCAGTCCCTGGAACTCCGAAGCCAACAAGTGTATTGACCGATTTGCGCTCAACGTCGGTATCCACGTGATAAACATCCTGACCGATGTGATCATCGTCATGATTCCATTCTTGATGATGCAGAACGTGCAGATTTCGACCCATCGCCGCTGGGTCGTCAGGGGCCTTTTTGGCTCCCGACTTGCGTATGTGAAAGATGTCATCTGCCCACCACTCAAAGAACCACGTGTACTGATGCCTTGTGTGTGACAGTGTCCCAGTATTCACAATCACCATGCTCGTATACATGAAAAGATACTTTAAGTCAGGCGACACCGACCCCACATGGGCCGCTGTCGTTCCATGGGCCTTTGCCCAAATCATGATGGGTGCCTCCATCATCTCTGCTTGTATCCCTTCGCTCAAACCCTTCCTCTCCGACATCAAGCCGGGCCTGATCGTGGTCAACGTGGCAGAGCACGAGCTCACTGCGGGCGGGTTCGGCCGCTACAGCAATAGCAGGAGTGGTTCCCACGGACCATCCGCCTACAAAGGTGGCGCAGTCTCGCGGCTGGCAAGTCGATTCGGGCTGACCAGCCGCGGAGGGCCGAGCATGAACACCAGCAGCGGGAACTCAAGGATGTGGACAGAAAAACAAAAACAAGCCGTGGCAAGCATGGAGCTGGGCTACAACCGTCCTCACGCCACCAAAGCGAGCAGCAAAGTCGAAATGGATCGCAGTGAGAGCGTCAAGGGTCTCACCGACGATGTCATCTTTCACACAATCGACTACAAGGTCGAGTATGAAGAAAATCCGAGTGACCCAGATGCCATCACCGACCGATCGGGTAGCAGTCCGAGGTGAAGCCAGTGGCATTGCAAGAGAAGACATTGTGGGTAAATGGGAGTATATTATGGTTCTCATGTCGTTACAGTCGGGTTAGTTGTCGGTCATCTAAAGCTGTCACGTACCAGGCATGGAGTTACAGATTTCCTTTCATCTACTGTGCCCGTGTCCCGCCCGGGCCTACCCAGGAGGACAGGCGATGGGTCATGTTTAATTGTCCCTTGACACGAGCGGGGCCGGAAAGGATCTTGGATATACTCTGTATACTCTGTATACTCTGTATACTCATGCGGACGCCATATGTGGTTAGCATTGGACATGGAAAATTGGACGTCAGATATTGGATATTGGATGTTAGATAAATTGTGGCTGGTCTGATTATCTGTATTCGTAGGATACCCAATATTAGACGAAACGGAGGGAAGGAAAATATGGGAATGTCACGAACTGATGTGGCGATGTAGGTAATCATCGTCGTCGAATTGAGAATACAACGTAACTATCTCTATAAGGCCACTGAATATACTATTCAAATCTATGTCCACCGTATTCAGCGGACACGACCGAGCCGCTGGGGGCGGAGTAGAGGGAGGAGTCTCTACTAGTACTGGGTAAGCTACGCTTCCATACTCTTTGCCTCTCCCCTTGTTCCCCGTGCCCTGTTTCGCTCCTTCCCCTGGCAGCATGGCGTGGCCGGCTGCGCCCCGCCCCCTTCCGGCCTGGGGCCTTCTGTCAGACTCGCCAGGTCGAGACCAATATGAGGGCTTGCATAGTTCGGACCACAGCCATCCGCGCCACATCAAAGGCCCATGTGTCCTAAACGAGATAGTCTGCTTCATTTCTCTCCGCCGCCCCCCAGCTGCTGCAGCTTGACTAGCTCCCAATACTTGCCCCTTCGGTCCAGCAGGTCGGCATGGGGCCCTGCCTCGACTATGGCACCTTGATCGAAGACGTAGATCATGTCCGCCTTCTGGATCGTGCTGAGACGGTGTGCCACGGCAATGGTGGTTCGGCCGGTGGCAGCGCGGTCCAAGGCCAGTTGGACTGCATGCTCCGACTCCGAGTCGAGCGCCGACGTCGCCTCGTCTAGGAGCAGAACCTTGGGCCAACGTAGCAGCGCTTTGGCGATGGCGAGACGCTGTCTCTGACCCCCTGAGAGCAGAGTGCCCTTTGTTCCTACGAGGGTTTGGACGCCATCAGGAAGCGAGAGGATGTAATCCTGGATGTTGGCCGCCTGACAGGCCCTGGTGATATCCTCTTCCGTGACCGAAATTTCATCCCCGGAGACGATGTTGTCTCTGATGGAGCCAGAAAAGAGGGTGGTCTCCTGGCTAACTAGTGCAAGGTGAGACCGGTACTCCCGGAGGTTGTATCGGGAAATCTCCAGCCCGTCCACGAGAACGGCGCCGGACTGCACGTCGTAGAACCTTTCAAGTAGAGATATGATGGTGCTTTTCCCACTGCCGCTGGCTCCAACGAGGGCGACAAATTCGCCCGCTTTGGCCGAGAGGCTGACATGGCGGAGGACCTCTTGCTCGGGGCGTGAGGGATAGGCAAACGAGACGTCTCGGAACTCGACCCTCCCCTCCATCTCGGTAATATGCTGGCCTTGCTCGGACCACGAGTCGATGGATGGAACCCGTTCAAAGAGGCGTTTGAGTCGGGCGGCTGCTCGAGTGGCATTGGCCATTTCGGGTGCATATGAGAAGATGCTCCCAGCGGCCTGGGCCCCCCATATCATGGCGACAAAGATCACGTACACGTTTTTCAGCGTGTACTCCCCGGCAGCAACCAGCCGACCCCCGTACCAGAAGGTCAGGCCCATGGAGAATAGGACAAACGATTGAGTTAGTGCATAACAGCCGCTCGAGAGCAAGATGTATTGGAGGTCCTGCAAAGCTTGATACTGGAGCCGTTTTTCGTAATTGCGAAGGAGCTCCCTTTCTAGATTCAAGGATGCCACGGTTCGGATGGCGGACGCAGCCTCGCAGGCAAAGGAGGCCGCGTCGGTCTTACGTTTCATGCGCGTCTCCAGCTTATGCATGATATAAAACCTGGCCCAACCGCAAATAAGGAGGATCGGCATAGTCGAGGTGCAGACGAGAGCAAGTTTCCAGCCAAAGGAACAGCCAATTGCAATCGCGCTGGTGATTGTCACCAGGAAGTTGAATATTGCTCCAATAGTCGCGCCGCTGACCCCGGCCACGTTGAGCGTCTCAGTGGATAGCAGTGACGCGAGGCTCCCAGGGCCATTTTCCTCTCTGTCGAAGAAACCAATTTCCTGGCGCAAGATGGATCGATACGCTTGAGATCGAGCACGCTGGATGAGCCGTGACGACGCGAATGCGAATGCAGTTCCTTGGATCAGGTAAACTACAAACATTGCGAGGCCCAGCACTAAGAAGAGTAGCGCCCAGAAATTGATGTCATGACTTCCAATGCTGGCGCTGGAACGAGTGAGGGAAGTGACGGCGTCTCCAAAGATGATGGCGAGAACTGGGTAGTTGACGCCCGCCCCCATAGACGACAGCATCCCGATCGCGAGGGCGGGTTTCTCGTCGTGGTTCAAGAACCAAATGAACTTGATCAGTTCCCAAAGCCGATAGTCTCTTGGCTCGGTTGCGGGGGTCTCATCCTCGTCACGGGAATCAGGTCGAGAGCCAGCAGGCTGGGAAGGCTGGGAAATGCAGTCGGTCGCGGCAGCTGGAGTGCCATCTCCTACCGAAGCAGTGCCCAGTGCCTGTTGGCCCGGCTCAAGTTGCTGGGATTCAATCATGGTTGAGTAAATGGAACCCCGGCTCAGCAATTCTTCATGAGATCCTTGCTCGGTAAGTTTGCCATTCACTATCACTACTATGTTGTCGGCATGCTTGATGGTGGAGAGTCGATGTGCAATCACTATCGTTGTTCGGCCTCTGGACGCCGCTTCGAGCGCCACTTGGACGGCGGCCTCAGATCTTGAATCCAGTGCCGCCGTGGCCTCGTCGAGAAGGAGGATCTTCGGATTCGAAATAATTGCTCTCGCGATGGCGATGCGCTGCTTTTGGCCGCCCGAGAGGAGACTTCCCCGTTCGCCCACAACCGTGTTAAACCCTTTGGGAAGGCTCGAGATGAAGTCGTACGCGTTGGCAACCTTCGCCGCATTCTCGATAAGTTGTTCGACCGAGTCCTTGCCTGTCTATTCAGGTGTTATCATCAGTCAATCGAGCGAATTGGAAAACTCACCGGTTCCTGACCTCCTCCGGCAAGACCATATGCAATGTTGTCATGGATGGTGGTGTTGAACAAAACCGGCTCTTGACCGACCAAGGAGACTTGGCCCCTCAAACCCCGTACGTTCAGACCATGCAGATCATGACCATCAAGGAGGATTTTCCCACTGGTAGGCAAATAAAATCTCTCGATCAGTGCCATCACCGAAGACTTCCCGGAGCCTGACGGACCAACAAGGGCAGTGGTCTTCCCCGCGGGGACAGTCAAAGAGAAGTCCTCCAATACAACGGTATGTGGTCTTGAGGGGTAAACGAATCGGATCGCTTCGAACCTCAATTCTCCGCTGACATGTTGCAGCGGCGCACCTGCATCAGACAACGGGTCGATGGGTGACTTTCTGTCGACAGTGGCGAAGATCTTCTGCGCCGAGGCCACGGCGGTGGCAAATGAACCCAGGTGCGGAGCGATTTGACCGAGAGAGGTGCCCGCTAGCATCGAGGCAAACAGAACGGTCAGGATGTGTGAAACGGAGATTTGACCGTCGTTGAGGAATCTACCCCCCTGCCAAAAGGCTAGTCCATACTGCAGGTTGAGGATGCACATCATTGCGGCGATCAGCAAACCTAAAGTGGCTTTGCTTCTGAAATCTAGTCGCGATGCTTCTACCATCCGGTCATTGTACTTGTGGGCGAGGTGACTCTGGGTTCCAAAGGCCGTGGCGACCCGGATCGACGATATGGCCTCTTCCGCAAGTGAGACGCCCACTGTCGACGACTCGAGGGATTTTTCGGCCAGGATTTTCATTTTCTTTCCCAGACCCCCCATCACTAAGATGATGGTAACCACCACCGCTAGCAGGATCAATGCTAGCCTCCATGACTTGATAAAGGAAATCACAATGGCGGTGAAGAAAGCCGCGATGCCGGTGATCGTAAGTGCCACTTTGTGAGAGATTCCCTCCTGAGGGTGGACCAGATCAGCTGACGAATGGGGGGATTGATGGGAGGAATACCTGTATCAGGTTGATGTCCGCAGTGATTCGCGACGTGATCTCCCCAGCCCCGACACCGTCGAAGAAGGCGATGTTCTGGCGCAGAACCGCTTGGAGATAGACGCCCCTCAGTCTTTGGGCCAGAACTTCACCAATGTAGCTAAATCCAGCCATGGAGATGAAAATGCTGATCAGAGATGCAATCCCTGCGTCCCGGTAAGCTTCCGATTGACCTGTGACCGTGGAAGCCTAACCGAGATACACGTAGTACAATGCAAAGTGGTTGATCTGGTGATCAAAGTCTGACGTCGAGATGGTCGCGGCGAGGAAACCCGAGAAGGAGCCAGCAAACTGACCAAAGACAATCTGCGACGATGTGGTTAATAGTACTCCCACTAGGGCAGGACGGGACAATGGGTGAGGAACGAAGATGATGGTCGATCACATACGGTCATCAGAGGCATCACCACGCCGGACGCCGCCGCTAGAATCGAGCTCAAGGCGATGATGGCAATCTCCTTGCTGCCTGCGTAGCGATACAGGTCTCGGTATCCCACGGCGACATCAGGGACTCGCAGCTGCTCATTGAGGATTTGGGACTCGTCGTTGCTGAAGAAGTCCGAGCAGCTCTTACGAACGTCGTCAACCTCGGGATCCGCAGTCTTCTCCATGATATGTAATGAAAAGAGACGAAACAACAAGCACTAACGTCGGTAAACACTCGGGCGGGGAGGAATTAATTTCGTGAGGGCGGTGCAGAAGAGTTTATATACGGAGACTGCCAAATCTCTCCTCCTGAGCAGCTGGGGGGATTCAAGCACAGGAGGCAGATACTGGTGTCAACCCGAGGGCCAGCAGCCCGACGGGGACTGTTTCCCATGGGCAGGAACATGTCGCTGCGTGTCGTCGCGTGCCGTTCGGGTTTCGATTTAGACAATCCGAGATAGGGGGCCGCGACAAAGACCCAAAGAACGCGAGATTTCCGCCAGGTCCCCAGACGAGGAGGCGACATACCAATGAAATGGCCATCGTGGAGTCGAGCCCACCAAGTAATAGCAATGGAGAGTGGCAGTGTAGCTGGAATGTCTCCCCAAGAGCGAGCGGGAACGGAGATAAAAGTTGATGTTAAAGCAGGCATCCACCAATAATGTTAATTATTGCTACAGTCGCGCATTCCCGTTTCGGATACGAGGCTAGAAATGGTGGCGCCTACTTTGTTCGTCCACGTGATGGACCCGCTTCTGTCGTCTTATCACGCCTCAGGCTCAGGCTCAGCCTCTCGACTCTTGATTATTTCCATCCTCGTGTCCCATTCCATGTACGACGGGTCTGAATCTCCATCTCCATCTTCATGGCCATCTCTATCGTCTCCTATGGTCCATGGCACTCGATTCCACCGCCGCGGCCGCTACGCCGCGTCAATTCGTCTGCATCTCGGCCGACGACCTGCACGGTGCTACGCTCGACTTCGACACCGACGAGTATGGCCGGGCACGGCCATCGCGCCGCCATCATTCCAAGTCCCGCTTCGGATGTCTCGCGTGCAAGAAGCGCAAAGTCAAGGTTGGTCCACTGTGTCCCGGGGTGCGTTTCCACAGGCCTCCATCACTGACTTGCTCGTCCACGGTTCGTCCAGTGCGACGAGACGCTTCCGTCGTGCCAGAACTGCCGGAAACGCAAACAAGGTTGCGTCTTCCCCAGCCAGCTCGCCCGAAGGGCTTGCCTGGAGAAGGGGCCAGAGCCCCAACGCAGGAACAGTGTTCGCCTAGATAGGCCACTGGGAAGCGGCTTGTCCCCGAACTTGAATATGCTTCACATGAAGCTCCTCCACCATTTCCAAACCGCCACGGCCGAGACCCTGGTCTTCGACACGAGCATCTGGCAACAGCAGGTCATAGCGCTCTCTTTCCAAGTACGTCCGGAGATACGGCTTGGGCGTTAGGTCCCATAACTGAACCCCCCTTTAAGATCTATCTAGAGATGACCACGACCAACAAATACGGCCCCCCCTCCCTTGACCCCGCTGACGGCTCCCCTCTACAGTATGAGTTCCTTATGCACGCTATCCTCCTGATATCGGCGTCGCATCTCTCTTACCTAGTCCCCACGGACGTCACCTATCCCCGAGCCTCGGCGCTCCATCTGTCCCGGACCCTTAGTCTATTCCGCTCCGCTCTGTCAAATCCTTTCGACTCGATCAACTCCGACGCCTTCATCGCAACGTCGTCCCTTCTCATGCACTATGCGTGGTTCAATCTCGACTCCATGGCGTCCTCACCGGCGCCTTCCCGCCCGCCATTTTCCTTCGAAGCCACCCAGGACCTTACGTCCACATTTACGCCCGCTCAGTCTCCGGCACGGACCTTCGACCTGTCGCTCGACCCCCTCTTCTCCTTGTGCACCGGTCTGCGGGACGTGTGGATGGGCGCCATCGTGACGCCGTTCTTCAAAGGAAGCTTGTTTGAATCCTGTGCGAGTCATCGGCCGCGGATCTCCATCAGCCGGGCTGCCAGCTGCCACGCCCGAGCCGGTCTGGAAACGTACTTTCTGCACAGCTACCAGAAGACGGAGTCCCGCGCTGCCATTGCGGCATCCGATTCGAATTTGAAATCTCTCCGTTTCCCTGACTCTTCATCTGTCATTCGAGATCCTCGGAACCACACTATTCGACAATCTCGGTCCTTGCGGATGGACTCGGACCAGCTGTCACCAGCCTACCAATCAACAGCGATGGACCAGGCTGAAACTTACGACGCTGAAGAGACGCTGATAGGCTATACTGACGCGGCGCAACGACTCTCGCTTATCCTCTCCCTCCTGGTAGTTGAGGATGAGAATCAGTCGACAACAACCACGTCCTCGCCCTCGCTGAAGACCTCGACTTCTCTTCTCTCTTGCCCTCCACCTCCACCGGAGGACATTGTCCGTTATTTCTTCTCGTTTCCCTCGCTCTGTCATCCGTCGTTCATCTCCCTTATCCGACACCATGACCCCCACGCCCTCCTGTTGCTGTTCTACTTCTACCGCGCCGCCCGCACCCTGCTCCCGCGCGCCTCACCCGGTGGTCGCGGGGGTTGCTGGTGGGGGTATGGGCGTGCCCAGTTGCTGGGGGATGGGATAAGAAGCGTGTTGGGGTCCGGATTCGATGCCGAGGCGGCTGACGGGCGTATGGGTATGAAGTTGGCACTTGAGGCGGTCGATATCCTGAAGGAGGCTCAAGTGACTTGGGGGGTGCGGCAGGTTTGATCTGTTCAAAGGTTAGAATCCGAATGGATTTGTTTGGACTTACGTGACATGCGCTCCTGAGTCGCCCACGGATCGCGAGGCTGAATATAACTGGGAGCTTCCGGGGCATGGACACGAGTATCAGCCCCGGTGGTATCAGGGATTTCACCACGGGTAGACATGGACTGTCACTTGATATCGAACAGAGCAAGGGCAGACAAAAGACACTAAAAATATAGACTCAACGAAATGTTTCTGAAAAGGGATTTCAATGTACAGATCTGCCTCTCAACCCAACTCGTGGTTCTCAGGAGAAGTCATCTCCTTTCTTTTCACCGGTGCAACCTGGGCGAATCACCAAGCATTGCTGTGTTGTATCACCCTTCTATTTGCCTCGCCTGTCCCACGAGCCTCTATGACTTTTCAAGCTCGGCCAAGATCTTCTCACCCTTGGCTCGTGCACTCTCAAAATTGCCCACCATGTAGAAGGCACCTTCGGGAAGATCATCACCCTCGCCATTGATGATCTTCTGGAAGGACGAGATGGTGTCCTTGAGATCCACAAGAGTACCCTCGATACCGGTGAAGACCTGAGCGACGGTGAAGGGCTGACTCAAGAATCTCTGTAGTTTTCGGGCACGTTCGACCGTCAACTTGTCAGCTTCGGACAATTCGTCCATACCCAAAATGGCGATGATGTCCTGGAGCGACTTGTATTCTTGCAACATTTGCTGAACTCGGGAGGCAGTGTCGTAGTGCTCTTGGCCGACAACACGCGGGTCCAACATTCGAGATTTGGAATCAAGAGGGTCGACAGCAGGGTAGATACCCAATTCGGAAATACCACGAGACAACACAGTGGTGGCGTCCAAGTGAGCAAAGGTCGTGGCAGGTGCAGGGTCAGTCAAATCGTCAGCGGGCACATAGACGGCCTGTACTGAAGTGATAGATCCCTTCTGGGTGGTGGTGATACGTTCCTGCATGAGACCCATGTCGACGGCGAGAGTGGGTTGGTAACCGACGGCAGACGGAATACGACCCAACAGGGCGGACACTTCGGAACCGGCCTGGGTGAAACGGAAGATGTTGTCAATGAAGAGCAACACTAATTTCAGGTTAGTAAACAACACCAACGTTTAGCGGGGTTGCGGCATACCATCCTGGCCTTCTTCGTCACGGAAGTATTCGGCAACGGTCAAACCAGTCAAGGCAACACGAGCACGAGCCCCGGGGGGTTCGTTCATCTGACCGAACACCAAGGCGACCTTGGACTCGCCATCGAGCTGGATGACGGAGGTTTCCTGCATTTCGTGGTACAGATCGTTACCCTCACGGGTTCGCTCGCCGACACCGGTGAAGACGGAGTAGCCACCGTGGGCCTTGGCGATGTTGTTCTGAATATCGTCAGTACTCGCGACCAGTTTCTGCGACGACGACACCCACAATCAATTCCTGAATAAACACGGTCTTGCCGACACCCGCACCACCAAAGAGACCAATCTTCCCACCACGAGCATAAGGAGCCAGAAGATCGACGACCTTAATACCAGTGACGAGGACTTCGGCGCTCGTTGCCTGCTCGACGAATTCGGGGGCATCGGCGTGAATAGCAGCGAGCTTGGTGGCTTTGATGGGGCCTCTCTCGTCAATGGGGTCGCCAGTGACGTTCATGATGCGGCCTAAGGTGCCGGGTCCGACGGGAATCATGATGGGGTTGCCGGTATCTGTTGCTTTGCGACCTCGGACAAGACCCTCGGTACCTGGCACGAAAAAATCAGTCCTAGCCTGCCATGGTGCGCGGAATCAAGATTCGTACCATCCATAGCAATACATCTGACGACGCTTTCACCCAAATGTTGCTGATATCGTCAGTATTGATGCCATCGAAAACTTTTGCTCTTGGATTCGTACCGCAACTTCCAAGATTAACTTGGTACCGTTGTTCTCGGTCTCGAGGGCGTTGAGAATAGGAGGGAGCTGTTCAGTGTCGAATTTGACTAGAAAACGACCGTCAGCTCCGTCTTGTGATGTTTACGCAATGCTGTTGGAGATGCCGAGCTTTGTGGGAGCTCCAATGCGCAGCTAGGAGGAATTTTCATACCGTCAACGACGGCACCAATGACCTGATGGATCTTGCCATCTCTCGCCGAATCGGTGCTGGCCCATCGCTGTGCAATAGCAGGAGCAGCTTGTCTTCGGAGAGGCTCAAAGGCGCGTCGAGTGATGGAAGGTCGAGCAAAGGCAGACCTGCCCAAGCTACGGGCGACGCCGCTGTTCAATGCCAGTCAGTAAGGAGGCAACAAGCTCGAGGAAGCTCGGGCAGAGACAGGGGAGGAGATCACTAACCTCTTGAGCATGTTTGCAGATGACAAGAAGGTGAAAAGTGAAGGTAGAGCGGAGAGCGTGTGGTATGAAGGGAGCAGGAAAGAAGTAGGTTGTAGGTAGTAGGTAGTAAGGATGCAGCAGTTCGAAGCTGTTCCTTCCGAGGGTGAAAGTGGCTATGCCTAATTGGGAATGACCTACGGCAAACTTTCAAAGCTCCATCGCGCCGCCACGAAGACGCACAGCAACTTCCCGGCACTGGGCGCCGGGCATGATTGACACGCACGGCAGAGAGCACCCACGCTGCTTAAAGGCATCGGAATGGCAGGAGGGTATTGTGACCGTCGGGTTCGTCCACTATCTGAGCGAATCTATGTACAATCTTACGGACCCGAGGTGCCAAATGACTGCTGGAGTAATTGAAACACGGATTTTGTATTCACAAGTAGGAGAAGCCTGTCTTCTCATCGCGACACTAGGACCAGTACAAAGGGATTGGCTTGTGCATGGCGAAGACGCAGCCGTTGTCGTTGTCTCCACCGTCTATGCATCCTATTCAAGGCTGATACCTCGCTGCTTGGCTGACTTGCTCTGAACGTGGCCCTTGCCCTCATATCCTTCGCTGCTGATACCGTAGATGGGATTGCTCTTTTCGGCCTGTTTTAATTGTGGTCAGCATACTTCGTGCCACGGCCAGGTAGACGTAGACCGGTGTGGTATCCATCCGTGGATTCCACGCGAGCCCGTCGAGAATATAACTCACCTTCAGGTATTCATTGGTAGCTTCTTGCCATTCCTTGGTCATGGTTCGGGGTGCAGGTTTTGCCAATGATTGCATCAAAAGAAATAAGACTGCCGACACACCAACCCCGACGCCTGTGTATAGCCACACTTTGGTCCATTCACCCGGAGGGTTTCCGGCTCGGGGGCCATGGGGACCAAACGCAATCCACCACGCTGGAGACATGTCAGAAAAGACCATATTGTTTGGGAAAATGGCGTTGCTCGGAGGTACGTCGGAGCAGCACAGCTGAAACTGTGGGCCCAACGACGCGCTCTTCAGGAAAATGGATTGTCCCCATACCGGCTTTCTTCTCTTGCAAAGTCATCTCGTGCCAATCCACCTTCATGCGATCTCTCAGCTGCATCCACAGCTCGGCTTGTTCCTGCGGAGCCATGACCTCCCATCGTTTCTCTATGCCGGCCAGTGTTGGGTTCGAGATGGCGTGAGCGGATCTGATCTGAGACTGGCTGGTCATCGGAGGCTGTTGGGCGGCAGAAAAGGTCGGGGCCAGGGAGCGCGCCGAAGACTGGAAGCATCGGATTGAGGAAGAGGTAACTCGCGTGCATGCTTTCGCGTTGCTCGTCGAGGCACGAGCGGCACGGGGTAGGGAGTGGAGAAGCATCTTTGTTGCAGGTGTGAAAGTCGGCTCAACGCATACGAGAGAACAGAAGGGATCAACCTGGCGACACCTGGAGCTCCGAGGCCACTATCGCGAGGTGTCGAAGGTGGATTGAGCTTTCAACGGCTGCTGGGGAGAAGGAATGAATGGTGGAAGTCGTTAGAGTTGAGATTCATGACCTGCCAGTGAGGTAGCTTCCGAGTCTTGGCGCAGGGCAAAATTACCCGCCAGCTTGACTTTGTCGTCACACCACTCAGAGTCCCAGGCCTTCCGCACGCTGGCTCCTCCGTACGGATACCGAGTCCCGGGTGTTCGAGGCTTCAGCAACAGCAACGACAATGGCCTGCCTGCAATTGGGTGTGCGTTCAGATATACTTGGGCAAGTGCTACACCTCTCTCCCCTCTACGCCCGCGTCCTGGTGTATTCCCAAGTGCACACGAAAGCATCAACTCGGCTCCGCGGTCGATGGGAGACAATACCAAAATTACCACGATCGTCGATCGGTCGTAAGACGAGTCGATGCCCATCACGCCGTATTGCCGGTGTGGGCTAGAGCACTGGCAACTGCACTTGAGATCGTGAGGCTGTGGCAGCGACTCTAGCAGACCTTTAACCCTTCAACAATCATGGCGCTCGCTGAATCCAACGGCAGGAAATGCTTGATTTTATTCGAGACCATCTATCTCGGATCATTCCACGTTTCAGGGGTCTATCATCGTCACAGCATCAGATGTCGGGTTCCTCCAACGGCGCATACTCAACGCGCCATGCTCGGCTCGTTCGAAAAGTTCTTCTCCGCAGGCTTACCGCCAGATCAGTTGCTGTCTTGATGCGGGCAGCTCTTGTCGGTATACGGAGTCTTGTCCAACAGTTCAAGTGCCAAACTTAGATCGTGCCTTTGCCCTTGCTGGCCTCCTTGAGCAGGTCGGCCCATTCCAGCTCGCCCGGGTCGTTTGCTTGCCAGTTCATGGCGATGCCGTTGAGCGCATTCTTCAGGGTTTCGCGAGAGCTAGCGTAGACCATGCGGGACTAGGGCAATCAGCCAGATCCGTGCCTAAAGGAGAGAGCACCTACCTTGACACCTGTGCTGTCTTGGTTGATGTAGGTGATGAACGCAATTTTGGATCTAACAGTCTTCGCTCAGTATCTACACATTAGAGGACTAGTCGACTCTTGCGGCACGCACCTCTTGCCCTCACCGCCTTCAAGTTCGAACTCGACGTCGTAGATGGCATAGGACGGTCTGTCCTTGCCGGTCTTTTCCTTTTTGGAAATGAGTTTTTCTCTGAACGCATCGTAGTCGGCCTCTTTGCCGATCTCGTCTACGACGATTTCCTTTTGGTCATCGGATATCTTGTAGATGATGTATTTGGGGCCGCCGCGACCGAGCTTGAGTTCATTGAAAGCAGAAACGCAATCCGGGTTGACGGAGAGTCTGGGAGATTGGAGGGATTAGACAGGGTCGAGGGCGCAGTGAGACACATGATCGAGTGATCAGCAGAGGCTGCAGGACATACCCGGAGACAGGCTACACCAGCGGTTAGATTAGACGGAAGCTAGGGACGGCCGAGAGACTCACCATGGCTGCAAATGGAGACGTGGAAGATTGTGCGACTCAGGTTGAAGCTGGTCTTACAGTCAGTTTCGGGGTCATTGGGATGGCGCTTGAGTGGAATGTTGGAGGGGGAGGGAAACAAATAGAATGTTTTGAAGTTGCCTGAGGACAGGCAGCGACGATAGCAGGCCTGGGCGGGAGGGAGGGTTACGTACCTACTCTGCGGATCGTGACGCAGGACTGGGAAATGTTGTAGAGGAAAGGCCTGGCTGAAGGTAGGCAGCAAGAGAGCGAGACAATGGGGATATGTTTAGGATGGTTGGTGGGAGGGAGGGATGATTGCGCAGGTGCACGAGATGGTGGGGTCCAAGTGAGAAGTATGTTAAGAATCCCCCGAGTCCCCCGAACTAATACTGCCTAGAGGACGTAGTCGGAGTACTACTTGCCTAAGTGAGCACTTAGTGGCAGTTTGTAGTAAGTTGCGCCTGCGCCTGGCCTGCACCTGCTCCTGCCTGCGGACACCACTCTCTCTGCTCTTCATTCAGTCCTCGCTGGCCAGCGGATTATTTCTTAACTCATTCACCTTTTTATTCCGCCTTTCAAATTCATCGCGCCAGGGTTTCCTCTCCTCTTCCCTCATCCTCTACTTTGACTGTGAACTCTGAAGGCCGCCCTTTCAACCCTGACGACTTTCCTCCTGAGTCCTGCCTCCTGCCTCCTATCGTGACACTGCTACGAGGTGGAATGAATGAACGAGATAGAAAAGAATGGGATGTCTTTGATTACCACGAAGTGCCTTGCAATCCCTGCAGCACCCTCGTGGACAGCCTCCTATGTCTCTCGACTCCTCGGCCCCTCTTTCCTAGATTTGATCTCAAACAAAGCATCCATCCCTGAAGGCTCGCATGTACCGCTTCATCTTTCGTTACCGGCCTCCTGGTGCATGGGAAGTTGGAGCAGAACAGCTGTCCTTGCTCCAGTTGGCTATGGGTGAAGCAGCGTTGGTTCTCCACACATGAAAATGGATACGATATCTCTTGAGGCTTCCGTAAGTTGGCTTCGTTCTCAGACATCTGATATAACGATCACACTTAGCCAGACGCTCAGCCAGTGTACCAGGAGATCCCCTCCAACACCAAGCTTCTTGTCTTATTTGCTTTGATTCTAGAATTGACCATCAGTTAGCCAGAAGCACTCGGAGTCTCTCGTCATTAGACGTGTTATGCATTTCGTCATAATGAGAGCCCGCCTGAGAAATGATTTGCTTGAGCATTTTTATGCCGTGTTGAATGTGCCCACAGTACGAGTGCACGCGGTGTTTTCAGAATATCTTTCAAGAGACGTTGTATCGGAGCCTCCCGATTTGCAGCGATTGTCAGTCTAGCAGCCTTCAATCTGGCTTGTCGCTCTCCTACATGCTGCACCCTGGTTTTTCTCGTGACAGCACTACGCCAAAGGATAGGTTGAATTCTCAATCAAGTGTTGTCGGCGAAGGAAGCAAGCAAGCACGAGAGCAGCTTGAAATATGACACGAAACATTCAAACCCAGACGCCAATGTCGTTGTTCAGGTGGAGGGCCAGCGCCTACCGCAGCGGAAGCTGGCAAAGTGGTATATGAGCACGGCCTTGCCAGAGCCCTATAGGAGGTTGCTTGCCAAGTAAGGGACTGAGATTAACAATATGTGTAGAAGGTAGAGCCCCGGGTAGATTATTCTCTACCGGTGAGTCTTCAAGAATCCGGGCACGCACTCCCTTCTGATCAAGCTGTCTTCATCCCAACCGTACCCTTTTCCATACTTTCAACTTTCAGTTTCTCACACTTCCCCCGCTTCATACATTGCATCTCTCCTCACGCCCTTCATAGACACAAACTCTAGTCTCTCATCGCCGACAGCTCGGTACACCATGGCGACCGGATCTTGGAATGACCAAGCCGAGAAGATCCTCCTCTTCAGCGTCATCGAAATGCTGGACAACGTCCCTAGAGCCAGATTCGAAGAAGCGGCAGAAAAATTGGGCCGAGTGTCTTTTGCGACAAACGGAAATGCATGTCGGTGTGTTTGACCTGGTTCTCAGTCTCCTTCACCATGCTCTGCTATAACCCCTTCCTTCCTTATTCGCCCGCACTGAAAAACCACTCACTACTACACTCCATCTTTACCCTCTTATCTTCCCTCCAAATTCGACCGCATCCCTTCCTTCTCACTTCCACATACAACTGCTTACCTCCCTTCTCTCATCTACTTCACTTTCCATCATCATCATGCCATTCAAGTGGGACCCCACATCCGAGAGGACTTTACTCATGTTAACCATCGGTGAGATGGCAACACCTTCTACGTCGATATGGCCTACTGTTGCAGACAAGCTGGGCGGTGGGCTCAATGCCAGCGCGTGCAGGTACTATCTGACCGAGGTGTCACATCTATGTCACGCTGCTTTCGCATATCGATAATGTCTTGATCTCATTGATAAATCATCTCGCTGATTTGTTTTGCTCTCACATCGCCGTATACTAACAGTCTGGGTTTCTAGTCAGAAGTTTTACAAGCTCAAGAAAGAGTCGGAAAAGCTCCTCGCTGAAGGCGGTGGAGCCTTGAATTCTCCCTTGCAGACCCCCTCAGGCAAAGGCAAAGCGAAAGCCCCTGGGAGCAAGCCCAGTACTACCAAACGCAAGAAGAGCGCCACCGACGAGGACAAAGACTCCGAGGCCATGACTCCTTCGAAGCCAAAGAGAGCGAAGATCTCGGTCAAACAAGAGGAGATAGAGTCTGACTTTTTCAAAGGCGAAGACGAGGGAAAGAAAGAAGACGAGGCAAAGAAAGAAGAAGAGGATATTGTGGTTATCAAGGACGAGGACTAATCTTGCGACGCGTACTGTCAATGTTCGAGGGTAAGTACTTGTTGTTGACCTTGGTAAGGTTTGCCTGTTACTAACTTGATCTCAGCCAGAATAACCATCAAGCCCATCATAGGCATGCGCTCACTCTCGGTTGGAAATGGCTTTTGAAGATGGTGGAATATTGCTGAGAAATGGAGAAGAGAAATTGGCTTACAAGTTTCGACAGCAGACATGGCCTGGCAAGAGAAGTGGAAGCGGTACAGACAGCGTAGCAAGAAGTCATCTGCCAAACCCCCAGGTCACGGACGCATTCAAGCACAATAAGCTGTCTGAGCTTCTTGGGCTTCCCTTAGGTAGCATTCAATCAAGACAATGGCGGCTGTGCCCAACCCTCCCTACTTTCGCTTCAGTCTCTCTGGCTGCATAACCCGCTTCCACCAATACTTGTTAGCAGACCTGTCTCATCAGAGACGGCAGAGGATCTCCATTCCCAACAGCCAGGCCACCTTCCAGGCCCCTCGCAACCCCATGCCGAGTTTCCGGAAAGGGACGAAGACCCACGGTTGTAATGACAAGAATTGTCAACCCTGTTGGTACGCCAAGACGGCAGCCTCGTACCGTCCACCGCCCCAGCAATCCATCAACCATCGTCTCCACCTTTCTGCTCGCTCATCCTGCGCCCTGCATCCGTCCTATCTAACTATTCTGCATCCAGCTGCCAATTGAATGCCCGATGCACTGCCGCTCAGCCGTTTTGCTCAACTTACGACGGACGGCAGCGCTATCCTGTGACTAAACTTCCGGCTCCATCACATGCCAGCCAGGGCCAATGTTTCAACCACACAGGCCGCCATTCTCCCATGGCATTGCGAGACGATTGGCCCTCGTTCCCTTTCAGAATGGGCCAGCTGATGCCAAAGACTCCCTTCCATGCCGCGTACTGGGTTCAATTTACCCAGCCCCACAATCTGGAACAGCTTCTGGACCAAACTACATCTAACCGTCAGCAGCTCATTCCCTTGCCACTATTTCCTTTTATATTCAGCGACGCATCACCGACGCCCTCAACAACTCAACTCCAGTCCTATATAACATAATGGCAATCAACTGGAAGCTACGAGACACTGTCTTCCAGCTTCTGGTATCCGTCTACGCCGAGCTCGGCGAAGAAGCTGTAGGTCCCTCCAAGTTGTGCCTATGAAGGATCATCGGCATTGACAGATTTCCAGTTCAAAGGTCGATATGGCTCAATTGCCAAATTATTCGGTCCAGAAGCAACCTACGATGCCATCAAATCTTTTTTTGCGAAAGAGGTCTCGCGAGGAGCGCAGCAGCTCATCGCACAGAACCCTGGTCACTTCAAAACAATTCCCCCGAGGCAACGCCCAAGGACTTTGCGCCCACCGGTTCTTTCTTTCGACGATGATGACCTCAGCATCTTAACTGCACGCGAGGTAAAATCGCAATGCAATTATGGGTTGCATGCACCTGCCAAACGGCCTCGTCTAGTCAACCCTTTACGACCATCAGTTGACCTAGAGGAAGTAGCCCATTTCGAAAGTGTTTCTAATAAACTACCGCCTAAGCCCTCCCGCAACGAGAACCGTTCCACTCAACCAATTATTTTCACAGACGAAGATGTACCAACGGCAACCGGCCTTTCGTCTCATAAACAACCATCTTCGTTTGTTACGGCTCAGAGCTCGTCCTCTCAAAAGGCCCATCGAACAGAAAAGCTGGTCAGCAAGCGATCCTACTCATCCATCGAAGACCCCGTCGAAAACGATGTCATAATGTCTCCTGGGCCACCCTCACCCGAAAATGATCCCCTCCGACAGGAGTCGTTCGGTTATGTGACCAACAGTGGCCAATATCGTTGCGCGCTTTGCCTGAGCCAACTTCCTAGCCAGGAGGACCTTTGCCGCCATGAAGCCTTGAGCAAAGAACACCAACGAAATCTCAAGAGCGCCTTCAAGGTCTCCAAAGGTCGTGAGAAGATTGAGCAAGTAACGGCAATGCTGGTGCCGCACCAGTCAACACCGGTCCCCGCTCAGCCGTTGAGAATTGGTGGATTTGATGGGCAAGACGGAGCTGTTTCGGATGGAGACTTTTCGAACACCACCGCTGACAGATTCGGTGCGCCTCTCCCTACCGAGGTGCGACCGAGCCACGAACAGACTCCCGGCGACTCAGCACAGGATACCATCGAGGTCCACCGCCCACTATCCATCGCATCTTTTCCCTTGGCCGCTGGAGACATTGAGAGCGGCCCCGAGACTTTGAGGAGTGCCGACAAGGGCAAGGGGCGAGCCTCTCCTCTACCAGCAACCTTTGCGGCTCCTCACCAACACGCCACGGCAAGCGCTCATCAGCCTCGTTCTCCCAATCTGAGTCCAGCTCCAGTTCCTCAAAGTCAGTCGCAATCGCCATCGCAATCGCCAGAAGAGCCCCAGACGAGATCAACAACAGCACGAACAGAGGTTGGCACTCTCTCAGTCACCGCAACGCCTAAGTCAAGAGCAAACCCGAATACCTCACTAGCCGGCCACCACGAGCCAAAATCAAACCTGGACACCGCGACAACAGAAACGCCACCCTTCTCATCTACCGATCTTGCGGAGATTACGCGCTCGGCAGAGATGATTATCCAGCTATTGAGGTGTGTGCAGCGCGAGGCGGTGGCGGTGGCCCCGTCCTCTGATCCCCCAACTACAAAGTCGGCCGGGAGACCTAGCGTTGATTTCGCATCGAAGAGCGAGAATCAAAATGCGAGCCATGGCGAAAGTGGCGTTCATGGATTGCGAGGTTTAGCTGGACCTTTGGCTTCGGGTTCAACTTCAACTTCATGTATGGGTGATGACGATGACCTTAATGCGAACAAAGAGGGTGGGAGGAGGAGTGGCATAGCAGCTAGCAAGGTGCGTCGCAACGGAGGGCGCAAAGGGGCGACGCAATCTAATAGGCCGATGGACAGGAGCGCCGACGACGTGTATCTCATTGTTCTGGACTGACCGACTGATGATTTGATCTCTTTGCACTTTAGGGCCCAGAAGCCTATCATTATTCAATTCATAGTTCTGGACGTTTGATTCCCGAATTTGACCCAGCCCATGCCGAGCTCAGCCGTGGCATGAGTCTAGTTTGAATAATCTACATGAGATCTTCCTTCCCACTTTTGGAACTCCAGCTCCAGCTATTTGCCATCCTGTCCGATCTTCATGTTCCCGCCAATTGAACACCCGCCCAGTTCGATGTCATAGACACATACACCCAATCAGGAGGCAGTCCTTGCATCCCGATAGGTCCTTAACTCCAATGGTTTTGCACCAAGACTTGGCTCAAGACTCAACCTTGATCTTCTTGGTAGTGAGTCCCGCGTGATCTGGGCCCACGCTGTCATTGGCGCTGCGCTTCTTCACGGCCTTGAACTGTAGTGGGATTGTCGGGGATGGGAATGACTTCGCACCATCTCTGCCTATGGATGCCGTAGGGGACGGAAGACCAGAAGCCGCTGCTGTTGCATGGACACACTCATGGCCAACGTGCTCCAGCTTGACTCTACCACCGGCCTCGGCCTCGAAGCCCGATCCGAAGTCCCTGTTACCCTCAGTCACTTCCTTCTTGATGTTTGCTTTGGTTCGCGCTCGTCGTGCAGTTTTTGGCCCCTCTGCAGCAGAAGCATCAACACTGGTTGAAGCGACAGGTGGTTTGAGTTCGCCTGAACCCTTGGTGGTTGTGGTGATATTGAGTTTATTTCTCTTCTTGATCGTCTCCAACCGCTTGCTGATCGTGTTGGGTTTTGTACCGGTCTTCTTAGCGTAGGGACCAATATTGATCTGAGCATGGTCAGTGACACGGTGAGGTTAAGAAGCCTGATTGTAGGGCAGGGACGATGAGGGGAATATGAAAGTTGCAAGATAAGAGCAGGCGAAGTGAGCTTACAGAGATGGACACCGGTGATTCGCGCAAAACGTCGAAGAGATAAATGGCGTCATTGACCATGTTCTTGTTCTCGGGATTGGGAGGCAGAGTTGGCGCCATAGTAAGTGACTTGAGAGATGGATATTCTGGTGATTGATGAGGAAAGTCTGTGCTTGGACGAGGTGGTTCAAGTTGGGCAAGTGAGCTGAATTTGTAGCGATGTTCGGGCTGCTGGCGGAACGGGTGGTGGACGAGGGTGGACGAGGGTGGATGAGGGTGGATGAGGCTGGACGGTGGTGGATGAGGCTGGACGAGGTGAAAACTGCAAAGCGATCCGTAACTTCGGATGTGAAGCGTGAAGTCGTACTTGGCACCAAAATAAATTGGGCCTTGGCCAGCAAGGGTGCCAAAAGTGACAAGGTTCCCAAAGTGCTTGCAGCGATGAGGCGTGGTCTTACTAGCAACGAGACGCACTTCAACACGAAAAAAACGCGGCCCCCCCTCCCATAGCCGATGTGATCAACTTTCATCACCGACCTAGACCGGCCTACGGAAGCCAGGGATGTTATCTACTGTCATTCTAACCACAACGAATCCAAAGTCCGAATCGAGGGCTGGCTGTGGGAGGCGGAAAATCTCCCGTTTAGTCTGATAGAAAAGACGTGTGACCTCACACCGCTCATGCGGGACCGCTTGTGGCACTCAGCCAGACTGCTCACTTTCCTAGGCAATCCATGCAATTGGTTCCAGCTGCAGAAACTGCTAGGCTGTAGGTTGAAGACGGTTCCATGCTGTGCAACCGGGGGATGTGGACGGCCGATCAAGACCTTGGCAGACGTGCAGGATTGAGGCGCGAATAGAGACGCGTACAGTCTCAATCCCGGGAACATGCCCTTTTTTCTTCTTCTGGGTGCAAGGATATGTCTTCTCTGGGACATGGCAGCGAATCAGGCGCCGTGGCAAGCTGAACGAAGGTGGTTGCGATTGATGCAGTAATGTGGATACCAACTCTGAACAGACCAATCAGATCGCTTTAATACCGAGCTAGTTCGCGACCCATTGCGCTAAACAGAGGGCAAAATGGACGACAAACATGATATACAAACCAGGCAGCAGTCGTTTTTATCTGATTTGAAAATCCAGGAGGTTGGGAAAAAACCACTAACTCCCACGCTCACTCATGAAATTGGAGGACGCACGTCGCGACGGACCTCCGACCCGTTTACCCCTCGCGCCGTCGCTGCAGCATCCCGGGCGACTCGAGGCCAATGAACCGCGCCTTGCCCGAGTCTCCTGCCAGTTTCGAGTCATTTTCGTACAGTTTTTGAGCCTAACAATGACCAGTTCTGTCCTTTGCCCTCCTGCACTCCTGCCCTCCCCACTTGCCTTCTGAAAAATTCCCTCCTCCAGATTGCTCTGGTCTCAGCCCGTGAAGCTGCTGCTGCTGTTGCTGGTGCTGCTTTCCCCGCTCACCTGCACATTCAGAGGAAAGAGCATCCCTTCCTTGAAATGCGAATCGTAGCTTGGATAAGGATCCGTGAAGCTTAGCACTGCTTGCTCCTCCTTGATCTTGCTCGGACTACCGCCGGCGTCTGAAAAAGGCACTCCGTCAATGAGCTCTCGCTTCGGCTTCCTCGCCCGCTTGGATGAAGGCGTCCTCTTTCCTTCATCGTCGGAGGAGGAGGCTTTACGTTTGGTTGGTGTTGAAGGTGTCGAGGCCGGCTGGTCGGGGAGCTCCTTGGCCGAGTCACTCCGCAATTTGTAGTACTTTTGGCTATATTGCAGTCAGTAAGATCCGGAGAGTGGTTAGCGGCAACCAGGAGAGCAAAGAATAGGAGATGGTATTGCGGACCTAACTGCCGACGCAGTCAGCCCTTCCCCAAGGAGCCGTGCAACAGTAGCCCATGTGTGAGTAGAAGGTCTGAGGTTCGCCGAAGAGATGGCAATAAGGAGCATGCGTCGCTCCCGCTCAGCAGTCCACTGGTAGGGCATTTTGAGAGGCTCAAGAATTCTTGGGTGGCCGTGAGGGAGGGAATGCAGTGGAAGGAAAATGCTTGCAAGTAGAACTTGTGGAGGTGTGGAGGAAGGGAAAAGAAGGAGGAACTGTAAGGAAGCAACCACAATTATAGCTAGAGTAAAAGAAGGCAGTGGTAGATTGTAGGAGGGGACGTACCGGCATGACTCTGCGGTGAAGTGTGGACCCATCCCTTTGGCAATCAACTGCCACCTGAGGGTGGCTTTGGGATCGATGAGACCTAACAAGAGTTTACGCTCAGTCGAGGTGTTCCAGGGGCTGGGCATGACGCAAGCTTATCTTGCGAAGGGGGCTAGATTGTTTGGGCGAGGAGACAAAGAGAGTTGTTGAGGTTCGTCACTCCGGAGGAGATAGAATGTAGAGAGAACGGGTATTTGTAGGGGAGGGGCGCCGAAGCCGCCGATTTTGGAGAGGGCGAGGGGAGTTGGTGCTATGGCATTGTTCATCCCACGTTTGACTTCATGTAGCGCCGGAAAACGTCCTTCTCGCAGGTTCTTGGTCGAGAAGTGAGCGGTGTGGGTATCCAACGGAGCGAGGTATTGGACCAGCCCCCTCTTCAAGGTTCCTGGTGATTCCTGACATTCAATGTAAAGACCGTAACGCTTGAAACAGCCCTGGGAATGGTCACCTGGCTCGCTCGAGTCTGTCCACAGCTTGCACCCCCTTCCAGCAGCCTGGGGCGCTTTTTCGAACCTGGGCCACTTTCTCAGACCTATAAAAGCCATTCAAGGTGGTTAATATCTCACCAGTGGTCAATCTACTTCAACTTCTTGTGATTCTCTCCATTGAAGCATAACCCCGATTGCCTTGACCAAATAAACCACCTGCAGAATTCTCAGAGAACTTCACAATGGAAGAACCTCAAGTCAAAGACTCTGATATCTTAGTCCTGATCGCCGCGATTCGGAGCTCGGTTGGTCCTATTCAAGTAGGTTTTAGTTGTACACCGGAGTTGAAAAGGATGTCGACTAAAGAATATTGCAGGTTGATGCTGAGAAGGTTGCCAGCCGGCTCCGCATGAGTCTGTCGAGCATCCCGCCCAAATTCACATCAATTCGCAAAAAGTACAATATCGACATCAAAGTGGTGAACTCGGGCGCGTTGCAAAGAAATCGACCAAGCAGTCCGAAGAAGAGAAAGTCCCAGAGTGCTCCCAAACCCGCCAGATCCGCAAATCTGCGAACCCATTTCGACGCTGCAGACTCGACTGCTGGGTCGATGGAACTGCCTCTGAACATGGACTTTGAGCAGATCCAACAGAGCTCAAGAGCCTTTCAAGGAGTGGAATCGGGGTGGGACGAGGGGATCAACGGCCGTGTGCCAAAGGACTTGGGAGACAGACGTTTCAACGGGTGATTTCGGGTGATCTTGGGGATAGAATTCACCAAATCTCGCTAGATGAAATTGGTTGAACCTGGTGGGAAACGGGCATTCATGGTTTGCTGCTCGATCTTGGATGCTTCATCGTCAGCCAAAATCAAACAAGATCCTCTCGTAATCCCATTGCTCCCGCCCAGAGTCTGATATGAGAAGGGCGGCGACGAATAGGTCAAGCGAGCAGTTCCAGAGGCACTGTCACGGCGGCGTAACCTGTGTTGCAATCCAGAGGTGGAACGAGGCGGCGTAGGGGTCCAGAGAAGGCAACCGTGCCCAGGAGGCCAGCCCTTTATGAATCGACCGTCGGAAACTCTTCAGAGATGGACCAGAGTCCCATTGTGAGAGCGGAATGTCCGATGCATAAAAGTGTCTTTAGGAAAGGGTCCAATCGTAACTCCCCTTCAATCCACTGCGACGAGCAGGGATATCTCCATATTTTGAGATATAGAGAGGTCCCTGCACACTGCCGAGACCTAGTGCCCCCAACTATTCTTCAAAAATGTTACTTCCATCATGATCTAGGTGACTTTGGATCCGTGCCGCCTTAAAGTGGGCTCTCCGTCGATAGTCAGTTTTGGTCGTCAATCAGAGATCTGACTGCATGGAAACGATGTGGTTAATGGTTTCAAGGGGCAAGGGACCTCGCGACCAAGAACCAAACCCCCGGGGGCTGCAGTTTAGTTTGGCCAGATGGAACACCTTTCAAGGTAAGAATCAGGTTTCACGAAATGTCTATGGTCGGGAGGATCTGGGGGGTACAGAACTCCGAGGCTTGAACACACCTCAACAATGACCTTGTTCAGTTGCTGCAATGAGATCAACATTCCCAGACGACCCCATTTCCCTTGACTCGAAACGACGGACCAGGCGCTTCACGTTGGTGTCCCTGGAGGGTGCAAATGCCGCAGGGAGTATCAACCTCACTCGACTTACGAGGCTACTGATAGAAGACTAGATCTGGAAGGACTGCATACATGCTCGTAGGAAGGGCAACGTTCTTGCTTTGGGGATGAGGTCTGACTCGCCTAAGTTCATTGTTGATTTTAGTCTGTAGTGTCCTGTAAACCTAGGGCGAGGTCGAGATGTGTAAGCATCCTACTCAGAGGATAGTAACCATCATATCAGATCTAGTGACACTGCGTCGCGACCAAGGAGAGTCAGGTGTAGAAGACAGAGATTATCCACTTGCGCAAGAAGCATTCGTCGTACTCGCATATGTACATACTACATACCAAAGACTCCGATTCCCCGGCAGTTTTGGCGCAGGCACTATGCGACAAATGAACCAACCATTCTCGTCCGTCTCAGCTGCTACCTCCCTGGCAATATTAAACTGAGAGCGAGCCTTGGTTTAGTGCGCGAATGCAGCGGATAGGGAGAGCCTTATGGTTTCCCCCAATCTCACATCATCCGTAGCGGTTGATCTAATGGCCTTGAATAAAGGTGATTGAAGAGTGCCCAAGAGTTATAGTAGTAAGGTCATAAAAGGCATGAGTGGGGGCGACTTCTTAGTTGTCCTAATGTAGTATATCTCGGTAGAAATGGGGGTCAAATAGGATAAGACTCATAGTAGGTATAAAATAAACAATCTTCAGAAACGGACATGAGTAGAAATACAAAGCCCGGATTGAAAGCAGGAAGCGCGGTACGGTGCGTTGATGCACTCTCAAGCAAAACGAAATCTCACTCTTTTAATTAACATCCCATTTAATTAGACATTGCTATAGGCGAACGCTCAAAGATCCGCATCTCTATCTTCTAGTAATAGAGGGTCTGACTCGTCATCATAGTCCTGATTGCCCAGCACGGCGGTACGCAAACGGGCTTTGAGTACAGACGCCTTCGGAAGCCACGGAAGACGCGGAAGGGCAGGAAATCTTCCTTCTAGGGAAACAAAGCCCCCAAATCCGAACATGAAGACAGCGAAGCCGGCTATCAAGATTAGGGTTGACCAGAGTAATACCTAGTCCGAGTTAGCATGGAGAGGGAAAACCGGGGTGCGGTATGGGACTTACATATGACGACGAAGATGTCCTTAAGACCTCCGAACGTGCCATCACACTATGCGCATCGTCCAACGCGGCGATCCTCACATAGCCATTGATATGATCAACCGCAAACCTCGTCTCGAACCCGTTACGCTCTAGCTCTTGAATGGTCACGAACTCGTCGTCCCTCGCCTTTGACGTTCGAGCCCTCTCAAGTCTCCAACTCGTCACTTCCGTCGCTCCATTCCAACTCACATATAATTTTCCACCCTTCAGCTTCACGTCTGGCACCGTCTTGGGCCTTCCCACCCAAGGACTCTTGAACACCCGGTACGATTTTACCAGTCCGAAGTCGATGATCTCGAAGTTGAGGTGGGGCGCGAAGTGCGCGCTGCAGAGCACCTGGCCGTCCGCTGAGTACTCGACGAAGGTTGGCGAATTGCCGAACCCAACAAGCACGTTGCCGCTTTCCGGAATCACTTGCACAGAGCCTTGGGATACGTTGAGAATCTTGTCTGGGTGGACGTATTTCCCTAGGAGGGTGGCTGTCATCCTCTCCATGTCGAGTTGTATTAGCATGCCCTTGCTATGTTTGGATGGGCTATGGAAGACGTTGTTGGCGTGGTTGTCGAAGAGGGATATCGTGTTGTTGCCCTGCCATGTTACGTGGTGTTGCCAGGAGAAGTCGGTTGCCCCGTTCAGATCTTCAAAGTGATTGTTCTTGCCACCGAGTTGCCATAGGATGGCGCCTGTTTTTGCGCTGATGCACACCACGGCGTGCATGTAACGAGCAGAGATGAGGTAATCCCCAGAGTCGTTCTTGTCGACACTGTTCATGTGGAAGAAATCAAAGGCGTCCTTTTTTGATTTTCCATGTCCGTCCTTGCGCGAAGGGCTGCTGTATACATCGCTCATGCGGATATGATCTGTGGCTCGCCATTCGAATATCAGATCCCCCGTCTCGATATCGACTTCCTGGAAGAGACCGTCCCGGATCCAGCAGCTTTTGCCTAACCCTAAATCCGTACAGTCCGCAACGTGTTTTCTGTAAATCGTTATGAGCGCGGTGCCCTGTGGAGTGATGCGGAATTCATGAGAGTCTCCTTTGATGCGGTCGCCATGCGGGTATATCCTATGGGCAACCTCGTAGGAAGAGTTAAGCTGAAAGGTTAGAAGCGATTCCAAAAAATGCAGTGGGAGAGGGCTGGCTCCTACCAGCACATATGATGTTCTGGCATGCGTTGGGCGAGGAGTGCCCTTGGTCTTCTTGACCCTCCTGGTCCTCGTCCAGAAGGATAAGTAGTCCTGCCCCTTGTATTTCTGCACGTTCAAGTTCATGGCCTGCTCAAACATATCGTTGTTCATCCATACCAACTGTCCTCTCGCATCTAGAATGACTGGGCCCCGTGCCGCACCCTGCACCAACGGTCCCCTCGGGGTGAGGAGAATATTCCCGGGGTCACAGCGGGAATCCCATCGTGTTAGCTTGGGCGCGGGCGCCTCGAGGTTGACAGAGTGGTAATGCTGACGGGGATAGATGCCATGGAAACCTAGATCGTAGGCATTGAAGGAGAATGCAGCCACCCAGGACACTGGGAGACCTGCGAAGAACACGAGATACCTCATCACAATGACAGCCAAGAGAAGGTATGAATGAGAGGGAAAATGAAACCGGGGAACACACTATCAAGGACGGAGATGTGATTTGTGAGTTACCGGAAGACTCGGAACCTAACCCCGGCTCGTCTTTTGCTATCGACGATGGTGGCATGGTGAGATGAAACTCGGTGTTACCGACAACCTCGTTCCGCGCAACGAATGACGGCGACCCAGGCCTGTCACCATAGCCGCGAGTCTTTATCGACATCGCAGCTTCTGGGGTGACGCTGGGGGGCGGGCGATAGCTCGATTAGTGCTTTTTGCTTCCGATCATCCATAGGAACCACTTAGATTGTACGGAGTTGCAGGCCCTAATTCTTGTTGCACACAGTCAGCTGGCCTGTGTCTGGTCTATTCAGTCGAGTTGCCTGGTCGGGCCTCCCAATTGAGTCACTTTCGAAGTCAGCTCTGCCGATAGAGCACGCTGAGATGTGCCAGCTGGCATACCTCGCGTAGCTCTTGCGCCAATCGGTAATTTCCACAGTTCATAATCCCCTAAGGTCAGGATGATCGGCTCATGGATTCACTTGAATTTATGATGAAAGTTGGCGCGGAGCCTGGGACACCCGGTCATCTAACCAATGGAGTGGTCGCCTGATTCTTGGCGTTAGCCTTGGCGTTTGATGCTCGTCAAGTCGGGTATCGCGGCCGCTACAGAGGAGGTTGTGAGGTGGGTCGTGTGTCAGTTGACCTAAGAACTGACCGATATGCTCACTCCGAACTCAGCAGTAGGTAGATTGGAGTACTCCCTTTAGCGCCCATTGACGATGACAAAGTGATCTGTGTGTGCGTTGTTGCTTGTCTGGGTTGACGGGGGCGTCGGAGAAGCTATGAGGAGTTCCACATGGTTACTTGAACTTTATTTTCTTTTTCTTATGACCGAATTTGAGCAGGTTGGGTTGTGCGAGGTTGTGTTAAGCTTCCTAAGCTGCTGCTTGAAAAAAATAAGAGATTGCTTAAAAACTTTCGGGCCACGCCGCAGGTTCGTCCAGCAGTAGGACAAGGCCATTTCATACTATTATTCCGGGAATCCAGCTTCCGTTCCGGTCCCATTCTGCAGGTGTTGTGAAGTCGCCATACCACTGACCTCCCAGGGTCCCTTGTTTCACATACCCGAACCTGAAAAACTCGGGCTCGCCGTCAGATCGCCTCGTCCACTCGAACGTCATGTCATCCGGCTTGAAGGCTTCGAATCGTAGGACATCGTTGACTAAGACGCTGATACCGTCAAAAGATGACGCTACGTCTTCGAATGTGAACGTAATATTGTCTCTCGCGATGACAGGTGTATTGAGCTGGGGAATAAGACTGCCGAGTTGTCCGTCCCCAAGTAGCTGACCCGGCGTTTGGAGGACACTGTCGAAACCCCATCGTGCGATGCCGTTGATAAATAGCCCGATGAGAATACCCTGGTAGAGAAGACTAGGTCGGGTTTGGAGGGAGGTCCCGGGAAGAAATATTAAAGCGAGGATGTAGTGGTGGATACGGAGGTTCATGCCGGGGATGAGGATGAGAGTTACCAACACAGCGGCGACAATCGCGTAGAAGAGCAAGTACCGTGGCATCCTACCCTCTACCCGGAAGCACCAGGCTTGTCCAAATGCCACAACGACGATAATACCAATGATGGATAGTAGGGCAGTGATTGCACCGGGCTGTTGGCTTAAATCGTGTGGGGTCAGTCGTGATATCGGGATGCGGTCAAACGTAACACTGTTTAGAGCCCCGATCCAGCATCCACCGAGCCACAAAAGGGTTTTCTCAATTGGAGCCTGGAGGTTAGACAATGTGCGCCAAACACAGTATTTATAAATGACATAAATGACAAATGTGGCCGGGAGGAAGCGTCTGAACGCCATAGAAACAACGTTAGAATAGTCCAGGTAGTAAGGAGGGTCCAGTACGAGAGCCACGTGGAAGAAGACCCCGACATAAATCGACCAGAAAAATGTGGCCGGAGAAGTGACAAAGATGGAGAGGAGGGAGGTGAAGAGCACAGATACACCCAGACTTGTCCAGCGAAGATCTCGACACTCAAAAGATGCTGGGTTAGAGGAGCTGAAGGTGAGGGATAGCGGGAAGTTGGATGGAAACCCTATACTGAGAATGCCATGGGCATTGACGCTTGGGAACCTCGATTGCATTCCAGACCGTGACAGTACGCCACAGCCACCGGCAGAATTTGTTGTCAGACCCGCGTGAATGGCCGCGGCGCAGATAAATGAATCTCCACGATAGATGGCTGTTGCGGGATCTGCGATATCCGTTGGTCCACCGACGACGAGACTCCGGTAGTTGATCTCCTGAGATCCGATGAAACGAGGTTCGAGGATCTGAGTGTCCTTACATCCGGCCGGGCAAATGAATGCAAAAGGACTATCTTCAAAAGGACGACATTCTTGGCCGTCCAATCCACATTCCGTGCTGTTCGGCCTGTGATAATCAGTGACTGGTCCGAACGGAACGCTCTTCGACGTACCATAGTTTGGATGTACAGTCGAGTCGGAGAGGCGGACCAATGCCGGAATCACTTTTGCCCATGATAGACATCCGAAGTAGCAAGAGAACGGACACACTCCAGAGTAGATACAGAGTAATAAGGGCGGAGATCTTGAGCAATCTGTTAGGAAGACACTTGTTGAGGAATTGGCTACAGGAAGCTTGAAGCCATTCAGAGGTCTGAATGTGATAGACTCGAGGAGTGTCCGGCCCCTTGACCCATTTGACTACAGACTGGAGCGCAAACTCTGATGAGCACAGCGAACTGCGGGACGCCGACAGGAATCGGCCATGGGTGCTTGGAAGGTCGAGTGTCTCCCCAGATCCACACTGGGTGTGTCCCTCCTCTTCATCAAATTCTCCAGTTCTCGCAGGGTCAAGGAGGCCCTGGGCTTCGTGGCTCGATGTTCCATCTCGAAGGTTCGTGGTGTCGAGAGGGTGCAAGGGATAAGTGCCTGTTGGAATGTGATGTGATTCGGTCGACGACCTTGATGATAGTGGGAAGGATGCCTCATCCGAATAGCCTTTACCCCAGAGTTAGCTCTCCATTGCTCCTGCGAAGTCAAACCGCACGTACCTGTCATCTCGTATGCACCAAAGTTCGTCACCTGGGCGCGCAGTCTGTACCTATAGGTATTGGATTGTGTAAGGTTACCGTGTACTTACGGTATAGTTGTATTGACTACCTACCTAATTAGGGAAGTATCAGTGTCGACCCACATGCGTGTCCCAGGACAACGCGCCCTGCATATTTCTTGCATAACCGCGCATAAGATAGCTTGATAAGCTTGCATCTTCCGTAAAAATTTATCAGTGTCGAATCTCGATTTATCCCGTCTGATACTGCAAGTTGGTACTGCGCCTTTGGCGGCAAGTTAAAAACAGGTGGAAACCCTAACACCTGATGACTGTCGACTACAGGAGGAAGGAAATCCTTGCCAAAGTCAGAGATTTGGTACAGCACCTGAACTGGGACGCTGCTGACTTAACTACTATGGCCATAGTATCTATTCAGAGGTCGTGTGAAGTCCTGGCTTCGAACAACAGTGCCAATGAAGTGAGTTGAGCCGAGTCAGCTGCCGTATTTCTCGTTATGAGCCTTCACACATTGGCTCAGACAAAACCTACCGCCTGGTTCCCTCGGCGAGAGCTGCGTTAGCGTTCAACAAGCACATGACCACGAGGAGCAAGGAAGTGACCTTCCAGAACCGACGACAAAAGGGCATAATTGGCCCTGCTCCTCGTACCACACAAACGGAAATGACCACAAACACAGACCGTACCACCAAGTATGCTTGGAAAAGGGCCGTACACCAACCTCAAGCCCATCTGCGGCACAAATAAACCCCTGTGCATTCGAACCACCTTCTACCTGGCCAGCAGCCACAGGAAGCCTTCAAGGCGTTTTGGGCACCAGAAAGTCGTGTGTTTAGTCAATATCCTTTGGATATTTCGAGACGAGTTGATTCGTATTGCCGAACAGTCTACCCTTTATGCTGCTGTCCACCTAGTAGTGATGCTAATCTATATCACGATCTTCTGCTAACAAATCGCTATGCTCTTGCACCCAGCTTGTCTCCGTGGAGGTAAAGAAAGGTGCCGAAAATCGCACGGTCCTCTACGCGCTCAAGCCAGAACTCATATTCAACAGACACCCAACCCAAACAACAACCTAACTTCAGCAGTGACGAGATATTGCGGGGCGCTATTCAATGACCACAGCTTGTAAATTCGAGGAGATAAACATCGATCTCTCACAAGTTCGGCCTGGTTCGCCTTTTCCAGAGTCTATAAATCCAGACTGCAAAGCCTGCTGCTGTCAAGGTTCTGTACACCCAAAACACTGTAATCGCAACGTTGATCCTATCATAGTATCCATGTAGCAACTTCCCAACAGCATGCTGGGGATCTTTGCCAACGCCTAACCCGCCGATGCCCACGCGGTGCTTGTCGAAGCTGGACTGTTTTGAGAGTCTGAGACGATCTTCTTCTGAGACGGTTGAAGCCGGCTCAGAGGTGCTCACGGCGGCTGCTTGCGTGTGGGAGTCCATTGCCGTCTGGCTCGGCCAGGAGCCGGACGAGAATGCTTCGGCAGTATTCTTTCTAAATGAGATGGTCATGATCCAGACCAGAAAACGCAGATCGGGGATTGTGAAGGTGGGGTATTTCCACAGCGACACAGCATTGTAAGGGGGGAGTTGGTCGAGGAGGTCAGCTAGGACGCCAAGTGTAAGGCCCCAGAGGAGAACAGGCTGTTGATAGCTGAGGGATTTCGAGGAAGAAGGGACGCCGAAGGGTGCTTGGGCCCAACCGGAGACGGAGGACAGTTGATCACCTCCTTCTGTAGGGATGAAGCCAGGGATTGAGCTAGCGTAGACGGATTCAGTAGGGACCAGATTGATTGCGCTGAACATCATCTTGCCCATCGTCCATCGAATCAGGCGGTGGAGCAGGGGCCCTGCGTGTCTGGCGATACGGCTCGATATGTCCACACATTCTCTCGTGCGAAGGGTCGGAGAGAGCAGTGCTCGGAGGGAGACCCAGTGCACCGCTGCGACCTCTGTAGGCTGTGGCTGGATTGCAGGGACTGTCTTACTGGTGATGAGGAATACATATGGACACAGCACCATCAGGACTTCTCTACTCCAGGAGGTTGACACCAGCCGCTCCGGAAGGTTGCCCGTGGGAATGCAATGCGCAGTCTCCAGGTCAAGACCTATTTCTTCTCTTGTCTCTCGTATTGCGGCAGCCAGATCGTCTGCATCTTCTGGGTCTCGCTTCCCACCAGGAAGCGCCGTGTGTCCCGACCACTTGTCTCCTGCTCGGCCTGCGCGTTTGATAAAGAGGAGTTCAGGGTCGCCGTTCTGGACCCATTCTTGAGAGAAGAACTCTTCGAGAGAGGAGGGAGGTGACGATGGTGTGCTGACGTCGATTACAGAGGCATTGGAGGGAGGGACAGGAGCGTAGGCAGGCCGGACACGGATGATGGCAGCGACACTGGCTCTTTTCTTGCAGCCTTGGGGATTAGGTACGTGCGGGTACGGGTTCTGGGTGAGATTGACGAGGACCCGTTGGAGGGCCTGGACAATCGCTCTCGAGTCTTCCGCCATGTTGCGTGCACCGTGTAGCTATTGTCTGGACTCCGGCAGCAACAGGGAGAAGTCAATTGAAAGAAAAGAGGGCGAGATTCCAAAATAGACTGATAAAAGTAAGAGGGAAGCCGAGGCTGTGACTCCAACTGCGGAGGAGGCTCAAACTTGAAGGCTGTCAAGCGAGTGTACCCCACTTATGTAATCTGGCATCGGCGAAATGTTATTCCGAGAGCCGCTATTGGTTCAGAACTCTAACTACTCGGTCACTGCAGTTGCTGCACGTGTCGCCTCCGTTGTTTCTCGTCTGCGCACGAGGGGAAACGGCGACCTTGATTGGTTGCTGCACAATGCCTTCAGCGTGCGAGCTTCAACTCCGCTGCAGCTGCAAGTCTCTTCGCTTCTCGTTGTCTTTTTCTGTTGCTTGCTATCTCGAGCTCTAGTCTTAGCTGTTTTATGGAGTGCAATACACCTCTTTGACCTCGAACTGCCCTTATCTCGCTCTCGAATCAGTATGCGTTTCGGCAAGACCCTCTCCGATTCCATCTATCCCCCATGGAAGGACAAATACCTCGACTACGGCAAAATCAAGAAGCTCCTTCGTGAAGATGAGACCTCTCCACAAGGCCGAGGTGGCGAGAGCAGCTGGACTGAGAAAGACGAAGAGAACTTTGTACATGAACTCACGGTTACTCAACTGGAGAAGGTCAACCAACACCAGATCGATACCTTCGACTCCATCAGAGATCGAGCGGCCGTGTGTGAAGCCAACAAACTTCCAAGCCCTGCAAAGAATGACAAGGCCGGTGCAGCAAAGGCAGACCGAGATGAGAAGGTCATTGCTCGGGACATGATCAAGGAGCTGGACAAGATCTCAAAGGAGCTCAATGAACTGAAAAAGTTCAGCCGTATCAACTACACTGGTTTCCTAAAAGCTGCTAAAAAGCACGACCGGAAAAGGGGTCTCAAATACAGGGTGCGGCCTATACTGCAGGTCCGCCTGTCGCAGACACCCTTCAACCAAGAAGACTATTCGCCGCTACTGTTCCGGCTGTCCACCATGTACTCTTGGGCACGGGAGAAGCTTGATGAACAACCAGCATCGGCAGAAAATGTTGCACCAGATGCAGGACCAAAGGAGACATACACGGCCCACAAGTTCTGGGTACACGCTGACAACCTTCTCGAAGTCAAAACCTACATTCTTCGCCGCCTCCCTGTACTGGTCTACAACCCCCAATTTGCCAAGGAGGTGGATGGTTCCCAACGGGACCCAACCATGACCTCGATCTATTTTGACAATCACAGCTTTGATCTGTATCAGAGCAAAGTGGAGAAGTCCACGGTTGGCGACTCTCTTCGTTTGAGATGGACAGGGCAACTCAACGAAAAGCCCGAGATTTATTTTGAGAAGAAGATGGAAGGCGAAACAATCCAAAGCAAAGACATCAGAATCTCTTTGAAAGAGAAGTACATTCTGCCGTTTTTGAAAGGCGAATACAAACTGGAGAAACAAATCCAGAAGCTCGAAGACCGACTTGGACCCGATTCCGACGAGGTCAAGAGCTTCAAGGCCAATGTGGATGAAATCCAATCCTTTGTCAAGGACAAAGACCTAGAGCCAGTCGTACGAGCAAGTTATACTCGAACTGCGTTCCAGATTCCAGGCGACGACCGAATCAGGGTTTCCTTGGACACGGACCTCGTCTTCATTCGTGAGGATGCAATGGACCCTGACCGGCCGTGCCGTGACCCCGAGGACTGGCACCGGTCGGATATCGACCAGGGCGGGATCGAGTATCCCTATTCCTCGATCAAGAAGGGAGAGATTAGTCGATTCCAGCACGCAGTCCTAGAGATCAAGGTCAAAGACTCCAAGTACACTAGAAATAACGCTTGGCTGAACGACCTGATGAGTTCACATCTTGTCAAGGAGGAGAAGAGATTCTCCAAGTTTGTCCATGGTGTCGCCGAGCTTTTCGAGGACTACGTCAACAGCTTCCCTTTCTGGCTTAGTGACCTGGAGACTGACATCCGGAGAGATCCTGTGGCGGCCTGGAATGAGGAGCAAGAGAAGGAACAGAAACAGGCAGAGGATGAAATGGCTGTCGGTAGCTTTCTAGCTGCGTCCAAATTATCTTCCTCGAAAGGGAAATTTGGCTCTCCTGGCAAGCTGCCTGAACGGAGAATGTCCGGCCAATTCTCGCAGTCCGTTCAATCACAGTCGCGGCCGAAGCCAGCTGACCAGCTCGAACCTACGACTGAAGAACGAGATTCGGATGAGGACGGCATCCAGGCCGATACTCAACTCGAAATTGGAGATTCGTCTCAAGGAGGTCTGCGATCTTTCCTTCCCGCCTTCTCCAATTCTCGATATGCTCGCCGCCATCGGCAAGGACCAGCGTGGGAGGATGCCCCGCTTCCTCCTGGTGTCAAGGATATGTCGGGGAGCGTCTGGATCAAGGACCAAGGGCCCTTGAAGGTCGAAGCCAAGGTGTGGCTCGCCAATCAGCGAACGTTCATCAAATGGCAACATATCGCTGTCCTCCTCGCAACACTGTCTCTGGGTCTTTACAATGCTGCCGGTGTCGACAACAACGTTGCTCGCATTCTCTCAGTCGTCTATACCCTTTTTGCAGTCTTTGCAGCCGTTTGGGGATGGGGCGTCTACATGTGGAGAAGCAGATTGATTACGGAAAGAAGTGGAAAAGATTTCGACAATGCCATTGGACCATTTGTGGTGACAATTGGTTTGGCTGTGGCGTTGGTCTTGAACTTTGCATTCAAGTATAGCGCTGCCATCGCCGAGGGTAGTAGTAGCGGCAACGCAACTGGACTCATGCCCATGGAGAAAGGGAACATCATTAATGAGTTGCTGGTGCAAGAGCTCTAGGTTTCATGAATTCTTGGAGACTGGACATGACCCAGGCAATATGCAGGGGCACAAGTTATCCAGGAACTTGGGATTCCAGTCGTACATGGATACATATCTATGCGTGTGTACTGATCGACGTCGATAAAAATTAAATATAATTCCAATTCGAATTCGGGAAAGTCTTCAAGATGACACATGTGGTCAAGACCAGGACGTAAAAAAGTCGGCATCCGAGACACTCGGCAACTAGGACTGGTCTGTTCCATGATTTGACAGTGAGAGTTGTATGGTAGATAGGCGCTGAATGAACAGGAACCTCCCTTCTCCTTTCTCCTTCGCCTTATCCAGTGGTATACCATTGAAATCTGGTTGACTGCGGCCGGAAGAGTTCCCTCTCCCAGGGAATAACCTTCTTGCCCATTGCCCGTATCAAACCGGTTTTCCAAACCTCATAGTAGAAGTGCAGCTAGCAAGGTGCCAAGCAAAGGCGCAGCGGCGGTCGCCAATCCTCCATATGCCACATGCCCTGCGCCGTTCGTGAAAGGGTTTCCCGTCGGCGAACTTGAGCCCGAGGCTGACGAGGCGGCGGATGCGGAAGATCCTGACCCAGACCCCGACCCCGATCCGGCCGTGGCCTTCACGGCATTGGCGGTGTAAACACTGCCACCGACGGACCAGGTGAAGCTGTCACCACTCAAAGGGCTGGTGATGGAGCCGGCCGTGTTGGACAGCGCGTTCGTGCCTGTCACCGGCAGAGCCGAGGGGTTGACAAAGGACGAGACGGTGCCGATGGGGCTGTAGTCGAGACTGGCGACACAGTCGACCTGGTCGAGGTACTGGCCGCATTGGTCGAACGGCTCATCGGCGACCTCGAAGGCGGTCGTGATGGTGTTGTAGCCGATGAGCCTCGGGTCTGTGTCGGGGCAGATGTCGTAGATGCTAAGAATTTGGAATGCAGACGTGTCAGCGATCAAGCGGAGGGCCGCCGTTGAGGGTCCCCCGGGGGAGGGGGGGGGTGGGGGCACAAGCGAGAGGAAATGAGAAAAGGGAGCTCACGAGCTATACGCTTTGGCCTCAGCACAGCAGACGCAGTCGAGAAATCCGAAGTCCCCGGGGCCCTGGCAGCTCCCATACTCAGTGAGGGTGGTGGTCATGTTCGTAAAGACATCCCCCAGGTTGCAAGAGCAGCCGCCCGGAGCTTTGGGCGGCGCTGGGAAGAAGGGAAAGTCGCCCGGCCCGCAGAACTCGAGGTAACGGATGACGAGCGCCTGATATTGGCACGAATAGACCTGAGGGGCAAACACCCAGTTGTCAACACGTGAACGAGTCTTTGGAAGGTAGAAATGTCCCAGATTGCCGGGATGTTGCACAGAGTGGTTTCCCCAATCTTAGATAGCGCACGGTGTGGGACGTGTATGGTGCTTTCGTGCCTGTCGTGTGGACCAACAGTCGAAGCGTCCAGCCAAACAGGAGTGATATACGGTAAAACAATATTACAGGAAGAATGGGGACAACGTGGGCATCACCTACCTCGTTCCAGCACGTGCTCAACCCACAGTTGATTGTTTCGAGGTAGAGTTCGCAGGTACAGGCCAACGGCAAGATCCCATTCGAGGCGGCTTCGTCCAGGCAGGTCGTCGTCCGTTTGGCCGCCGTGCTGAAGCACGAGTCAAAACCGCTGGGACTGGCACAGCTGTTCGAGGTGAAGTTGGAATTGAGCTGTGCAGCGAAGGCCGCCGTCGCCAGCCACAGGGAGAGCGGTGACGCCCATAGAAGCGACCGCATGGTGTAAACGAGAGTCTTGAATTATGGCAATGACAGTGTTGAAGAAGAAAGTTGTGTGTTCAAGACAAACCGTGACCACCTTTGGGCGGGTTCTGGCTCTGGCTTTTTGTTGTACCGCTGTCTCGAGGCTCAGAAGGCCCACGCCGAGTACCAGTACCACCCTGGGGGGTTTTTGACTTTGAAGCGCACGCCGGATGAAGTGCACGTAGGGCCAGGACAGGATGGGGGGCACCGAGGTGTTGAGCCTGCAATCAAAAGCTTTGCCGTGAGCCAGGGTCTCAAAACACCATGCCCTTTCCCCTACTTATTAGGCTTGTCCCTTCTCCATTGTTGGGTGTGTCTCAGCGACGGAGCGATCCGTCGAGGAACGTGATGGGTTTGACGGTCTGGGGAACAGCACGAGTCACAACTGAGGTCTTGCAGGCGGTCGCATAATTGGTGACCTGAGGTCCTGCAAGAGAAAGGAGAGAGGACAGAAACAGGTGTCGGGAGGCTGAGACGGCGTCAGGCAAATTTGATAGAATGCCCTCGCTAACCGAACGGGGCTGTCGGTAGCGAACAGGACCCCTTTTTAGGCATAACCCGGTCAATGGGGCTGGCTGGAATCGTTTCATGTCGCGCCAGTCTCGCGGAATATACTCGACATGGCAGTTTCGCATGAAGACCGCCCGTTTGGACTACGGGGGATATTGCTTGTTGTTGCTTGTTGATGCTTGTTAACTTCGGCAATCGGGTCCATCGAGCCGAAGATCTCGACAGCCTTGCGACTCCTGCCTAGGAGAAAGGGAGAATCTCCGACGCCCCACAGGCCGTCGAAACAGGAAGGACTTACAGAGTGCGAAGTATGTTATTAATAATAGAAGACGACCGACTGGCGATGGTCCTGGACTGCTGGAGCGTTGAGTCACATGAACGCAGGAATCATGAAGGGTTCGACTGTTCGTCGATTAAAGAGCTACATGAGTTGGGTTTAATACGTCGTGAGACAGTATGGTTTCTATCTTCTAGAGGAATTTTGAGTAAAATAAAGATAGCCCCCTTTATATATAGAGACATCCCTCCCCCACTCGAGACGACTGGCTTTGTTCTTGTCACTTACTTACTACCGAGTATTATTATACTACTCTCCGCCAGAAATGACAGACACCTGAACAATTATAATATCCTAATGAAGGAACACCGAACCCTCTTCTCGCTCACCCCTTGGTTGGTGGAGATGATACACAACTTGGTACGTGGTACATGGCAGTGCTCGGGAAATTGGGAAAATTCAAATCTCTAGTGGCTCGCGCGCTTGCTTCGGGGTACACATCACGCGCTCCGAGGCTTCAAGAGAAGACAAGACCAATATTTCGGGTTCCATGTGAGCCTCTCGGCTCCAATAGAATGTTCACCTTACCGAGACCAAAAACACCCACCACAACGCTTGCATCCCACCCGCTTTTCACGCCCCAACGTGCTGCGAGTATCAGCACCACGTAATAAATCGGTCACTGTCTCGCCTCCGTCACCACGCCTTCGTAATCTCTCGACTTGATGTACTCCAACGTCCGGAAGAAGTGGCGTTTCGGATTCTCCATGCTCTGTGTGTTGGAGTCGGCGTTGGTGCTCGAGAGGTTGGAATGGATCAGCTCGATCAGGCCGTTGAGGTATTTGGTCGTCACCTATCACCCTGGCATTAGTAATTTGTTCTAACCGTGCGGATGCGCGTGGCCGAATCAATGCTTACCGTCTCGTTCTGCTGATCAAAGTAATAAACATATCGGTTCAAAATCTCGACGAATAATTCCACAGATACGGCGGTGTCCATGCATGCGTCTGCAACGCGCAATGCTCTTTGAAGGCATTCCAACACCCGCTTGCCATCACGATAGAACTGTTATCCATGTCAGCACCCAATTCCACCCTACCGCCTCACCGCTTCTTGTACTGACCGTTTTGGAATCCTCCTCCCGACCAGGAATCTCAACACACCACCAGAGGTGGCTTGCCAAATACACAGCGCGACATTGGTCCGGCTTCTTTAGCAATTTAGAGCCGTGCAGAGCAGCCTTCGTGATTAGCGTGTCGTAGTTTTCCTTGCCGAAACCACGTGTCATCTGCAACGCTCCGGCGATGATACAAACGGCTTGGAATTGTGCCCTGGAATCGCTGACGCTGTCTTCGTAGATGGTAAACGCCTGTGCGATGAACTCATATGCAAACTCCTCAAATCCACATTGGTCGGCAACTTGCCCACAGGAAACGAACAGACGGAGACATAATTCGGCTGCCGCCGGGTTCACACGAGTGTAGAGCTGCGTCAGAGTCTGATGCACAAAGCGGTACAGAGTGGATGACTGGCTCTGCCAATTGTCCTCAAAGTGCTCGCGAGACTTGAACTTCCGTGCAAGTTTCATCGACGCAGTGATGATCGCTGGCGTCGTGTATTTAATTCGTTCGTTGCCAGCCTCGTATGCTTTTCTGGTCTGCTGCAATAATTTGAGCTGCGTGTCGTTGTCTGGCCCTTGGATCAGGTGAACTATCCTGGCAAGCCATCCTTGCTCCTCGACTGTCTCGTCTGACTCGCCGCCTCTCGGCCGGTTCAACCCAGGGTAGCCGGCCGGCTGTTGGACTCCCTCTCTGATGATCACCTTGAGAAGCAACATGATACCTTCCAGATGTGGTGTCGTGGTTATCTTGACCCGGTTGCGGAGGATGTTCTTGGCCACCTCGCTAGCAACAGCACGGCGTGTCGCATAGCTTTGTGACTGAAATAGTGGAAGATAGTTAGGGAGGGCTAGTGCCGTAAAGAGAGAGAAATAGGTTCTGATCGGTGAGAGGAGGAGGTTGAGCATATTTGCTTGAGTGGCAGCAGAATGGAGGTCGGCCGAATCAATGTATTCAGCTCCCTTCTCACGAGCGTAGGACAAAATCTGGTCGACATACGCTAGCCGGTCGGGGTAGATGTTGCTGGTGAAAGTTAGATAGAAACCCTCAACTGCGGGAATGGGACTTACAGGGCGAGATTCGCAAGCGACGTCAATAGAGCCATGGTGTCCTGGATCGGAAGACCGCGTGTCTTGACGAGGCTCACCACTTGTTCATAAAATATTTCGAAGAGTTTGACTTCGCCAGTGCCGGCGCCTGCCTTGTCACCATTGGTTTCAAGACCTTCTGGACTCACTGGAGTTGCCGGTTCCGCCTCTGACGCCTGAGCTTCGGTGGGGGATTTCGGATCGGTGCCGTTCGTCTTCGGTGTATCTGGCTCGGCCGCCGGAGTTGGAGTCGACTTCGAGTCCTTGTCTAGGTCCACCTTTTCAAGCATTTGAATTGCGGCATCTTCTTCCGCCTTTTGTTTGTCTTCTGCGGACGTGCCCTCGGACTCCCTCTGTGCATATGTTGAGAGACGATCCATCAGACCAATGACAATTTTCTTCATATCCACATGTGGGTTCAGTCTCGCAATTGCGGAGAGCATCTGATCCAGTGTATGCAGGTGGTACTCGTCGGGGAAGACTTTGGTGATGACTAGAGGGAGGTGTTAGCACAGCATCCTGTGAATGGCCGCTCTCCATACCTTCAAGCAGATATTCCTGCGCAAGTACATCCCGACACTGCACAACCTGTTCCAGCAACGGAGAGATGATGACCGACTTGTATGTCTCTAGGTCAACCAACTGGCTCAGTCTGACCAAATTGCTTCCGACCAACAATTCCAGCTCTCTCCGCTCCTGTGTCCTCTGCTCCCGTTCCCTCGAGTGACCCTGGTGTTGCCAGCGCACCCACAGTTTGTTCATTTCCACAAAATTGGTCAGGATAAAGTTGATTGAATCTTGCAGATTCCCCTGGGGGCCATCCTCCTTCCCTGTGGGCAGATAATCTCTGGCTTGTCCGCTCAGGTAGTATCGCAGAAAGAGCCCACGGATGGGATGCTGCACACCACGGCTCATTTCCATCATGTCCTTCATGATTTCCTTGACCGGTGCATCCTCAACAGCCATGTACACCGTCCCAACCGTGATCATTAGGTACAACCTGGGTATTATATTTCCGGCATACTGGACAAGTTCGTACAGGTCGGCGAGATGATTGACTGGGTGGGATTCGCGGAGGTATTCAGAGAGATGCCTTAGGGCGTCGAAGACGGCCATGTATAACTCGTAGTATTGCTTAGGCCCAAGAGTAGGGGTGCGGAGTTCAGAAACCAGTGTTGACCTTGCGTGTGGCTCTCGGTCAGCAGTGCAGGCAGCAGTGATTGAGATACACCTACCCGCATTTCAGGGCATCCATGAGCTTGCCGGGCGTCTCTAGACATCTTCGCATTTGAGTCGACTGTTGGCGCACGACTCCCAGAGCTTCCTCGAGCAGTCGGCCCTGGTCTTCAACGGTAGGCGGACCTGCCGCCATTGCGACAGAGGTTCTGGTCTGTGACCACCTCGAGAGAGCGAAGGGTAGATAGGCAGGTCACGGGCTATTCCAGGCTGATTGCGGTCGAAGAAGCACCCGTTTGATGGCTGGAGAGACAGTTGTTCAAGTAGAGGCGGAGTGGTACCTGGGTGGTAGCATCTTTGGTTTAGACGGAGTGACGGGATGGCTTGGACCGACGACGCGGGCGCGGGATTCCTTGGCAGCCACGCCATACTCCGTGTACTGGGTAGTAGCTACATTGATATAAGAGCTCCGCCCCGCCCACATGAGACCTCACCTTCACCCTATCTGTGCTGCTTTCTAGGCACCCCAAGCACCCCAAGCACCTCCTCGCGACTCCTCCGTCTGCTCTTCGCAACTGACTTTGGGCTACATCTAGCATGACGCCAGTCAGAGGTCTACACAGTCGTGGAAGTTCCTCCGGGAATTCTCCGCTTCAGAGATATATTTTCTGTTACAAGTGATCAAGTGGACATGCCGGAACGGCAATCTCACATGGGTTGCTGTCCCACAGGGTGCTTCCACTGCTGATACGCGACCCAGGCTTGAAAAATCCCAACAGCCAGACCTAATATGCCCAGAATGATCGCAATGATCACGCCAATAAGGGTGGCCATCATCACATACCTGCTTCCGCTTCTTCGCTCGAGCCACTTTTCCACAGCCCCCCTAGGCCGAGGGTTCTCGACCTCATCACAGAGATCAGCAAGCCTCGAGCCGAAATACGGGTATGTATTGTCGTATACCTCTCCTTGCGTCCGGTATGGTGCCGACTCAAAATTCACGCAATCTGGGTCGAATGACTCCTTGGAGACCAAAGACCGAAGTAAAGACTGCGACTCATGATCGGAAGGAAACAGTACCTTTTGCAGCGAGTCCAGCGCCTCCATGGCGAGCTTACGCGGAATCGGCCCTTCGGTATCCCTTGGCGCAGATTGGGTCGCGATCAGTTGCTCCTTCAAAAACGCCGTGTGATGGAATATCTCAACCGTCCCGCGCTCTTGATCGATCCTTAAATGGCTCCTCAGGTCATCAGTTGGCTCAAACCTCAAACCGGTGACCCTTTGAATCATCTTGGCGGTGATGCTGGGTTGAATGGTATTTCCACCGAGGATGCCGTGGTTCGTTTTGGGGAAGGCTTCGGTGACAAACTGTCTCAATGAATTTCCATCAGTCCATCGTAGGGGCATGACTCCCAACTCGAGAAGTGATGAGGATTGATGATTTGCGGAACAATTCAACATGAGCATGACGCGGACGGCGACATTAAAGGCCCGATTCTGGTCAATGACCGGAGGAAGAGGGACCTTGTCATCGCTGTCTCGCGTGGTGAAGTAGTTCTTGGTGAGTTCGGTGCGTGGTACGCCCTGCTCTGTCTTGAGCATTTGGATGATGTCCAGAACGTCGTCATGGCTCCGGAGGGCAGGTCGACACCCAGGAAGAAGTTCCGGCACATAGGAGGAAGTGGTATCTCGGTAAAACTCAAAGAACCTCGCCAGTCGTCCTGAGCGCGGCCAGGAGCAGTCCTCTGGCGACTTGCAGCCTTGTCCACTTTCGCATCCGGGACAAATCGTCCAGTCCCAAAGCACTTGACATAGTCTCTGTAGCTGGGCACGGGACGGATCTTGGAGGAGAAACGGCGACGGGAGGAAGATCATTATGTGTGGACGAGCGTCGTCTTTACTGGAGGTTTCCTAGTGGGTACACCTTTATAATAAAATCAGCGTTCTGGTGATGTTCCTTCAGCCCCGATCCTTGGCTCGTACTCGGCTGCACGCTGGTGTCCTGTAGCTGGCCGGAGCCGAGTCCCTGTGAGGCTGTGCCACAGCGAAGTAGTCTCTGCTCCATAGAGTCGACTCTAGTTGAACACCTCGATTATCAGAGAATAATATGGCTGGTCGTTCTTGCTCTGATTGGCTCTGACCAGCCACTGACCTTGATGCCCTGATGCGTGCATGGGGCTAAGTTACCTTGCCTTGATCCGGGGTGGACACAGCCCCAATTCCGGTCGCTTTCCGCAACTTGAGACACTTGGGTATTGAGAATAAAGCGAACGCACAGCCACAACTAGAGTTGGATGTTGGAATTTCAGTTTCGCAAGCCCGTGACACAGAGAGCTACCTGCCATGATATTCACCGACACTTCATCTAGCAACTCCTAACCATCTAGAAAGTAGAGAAAGCTGCTCCTCTTGTCCATCCGGCCTGGTCATGTCTCCAACCATGGCCGGACTGTCATCTACCGTCGTTCTCCTGGACGAATGTGACGTATCTTACTCTGTTGGACTCGAGAGTTCGTCAGGGACCGATTCAGGCTATGCCAGCGCCACCCTGAACTCCTCTTCACCACTCGAGAAGATGTCAGATCAATCCAGAAGTGATACAAAATTAGCCTTGGACTATGCTTCGGATCTGCAAACCTTGGAGGCTGCGGGCGAGCTGAAGGTGTTTGAAAAGGAAGTCGACAAGGCAACAATCGACCGGTTTCAAGATGTTCTCGAGAGACTCGAGACCCCTCTACTCAGTTACATGCAGAAGAGCTCGCGGAAGCACCAGCCGGTGGCATTGCGACTTATGATTCTTGGACGGAGTGCGGCGGATGCCAAAGCTTGGATCGTAGCTTTGTGCCATCAAGACCGAGTAAAGAGAGTGCGACGATTTTTCGACAAGTCATACGTCAAGGATATATGTCGGCCTCGCGATCCCAATATCATGTCATTCGAAGTCAGCATTTTCAGCCACGCTCCTCAAGTACGGACTGGGGACTCTATCGACGTCTACAAAGACATGCTCGCACCTCCTTCACAGGAGACTTGCTGTGGCACTACTATCAAACTGTCGAGAGGAGACAAGTATCGAATTGGGACCCTAGGCGGAATCGTCAAGGTCACAAACTCGCACGGCGAGTACGTTCTCTACGGTATGGCAGCTGGACACTTGGTCGAAGATCTGGCATCTACGAGACCCAATACTGCGCTTCGGAGTGAGACACCCGGAAGCTCGGAGGAGGACAGCGACTGGGACTCTGCCGATGATGAGGACGATAACGGCGACCAGTTCGCCAACTTGCCTATTCCCTGCGACCTACAAAAGCCTCGACCAGTATCCGAGAAGAACCCGACGCTATTACGTGACGCATTTCAGAAGACCGAGTTGGAAAGTTCAGACGAATGGGGGCAAATTGGCAAAGTCGTGACCGGCCCTGACGAGGGGGGAAGCACGACGTCGAACACCTCCAACCAGCGGCACCTGGACTGGGCGCTGCTGGAATTGAACAACGAGCTTGAATACAAGCCGAATATACTTCGCGACAAGAACGGTGTTCATAACCACCGTGCCTCCGATCTCAAGGTGCCGTCGAGGCAAAACGCTTCGCTATCAGCAGCTCTGCCTGTTTTCATGAGTAGCGGCCCACAGGGCGTTCTACCTGGAACACTATCTCCGCTACCTTGCTCGTTTTGGTCCGGGTTTGGGAACAAATTTGTTCGTGCATACTCTCTGAGCCTGGCGAAAGGTGCTGGTAAGTATATCCCAATTTTATCCACTCCTTTGTGTCGGCTGGCCCTTGCTGACTTGGAGATATAAAGAGATCTGTGATGGAGACTCGGGTTCGTGGATTGTTGACAGCGTCAGTCTCGATGTATACGGCCATCTCATCGCCTCGGACAAATTCGGCGACGGATATGTCATCCCCATCCATGATACTCTGGACGACATGAGATGGCAGCTCCGCGCACAATCAGTGGATCTTCCATCTTCCGTGGATATTTGGTGTAAAATGCACCTGATGTCGCCCACACTAGGCGACGTGACCCTAGAGCAGGTAAGTCTCTTCCAAAGTCCCGTCAGGTTTTGAAAAATCGCGCCAGACGTCGAGCTATAGCTGACCACTGTGTTCCCACAGATGCCGCGCAACCACAATGCCCCCGTCACACCTCATTCACCTCCTTCCCCCTGGGACATGGACTCTGGCTACTCATCAAAGGCGACGGAGTATTGGCCCATGGAGGATGTAATCCCGTTTGATTCGGCTATGGAAGATGGGGGGAGACGCCGATCTATATAGGTCGTTTAGGAGAGATTATAATGCATTCCATTGACGTCATATTTACTTCAATACGGAGGAACCTAACTATCTGTGAACGGAGGCCACTTTATATCAGTATCTAAGCGAGACAGCTGGGCTCTTCGATGGTTACAGTTTCGAAGATGGGGTCTAGAGGGTCGTTTCGATTGAGATGAGGCGCCCCCGACGGGATTAAGGGAAGTGGATTCGCTATCGAAGCTTCGTAGGATGTGGCCTGCAGATAAGAGAGTGATTCCAGACTCCAAGCTGCTGGATCTGGGGTTTCAGTCTCGAACCAGTCGTCTCCTTCGAAGAGTTGGAAATCTTGTGTATGATCCAACTAATCTCTGTAGGCCTCTTGTTATTTTAGGGTGGGGGAAATGCGAGACTTTTGTACCTCGAGGCTGAAGTGTTCATCGACCGACATAGTTGGTGTTTGACATGTCGTCCAATGAGAAGACCAACAGGCTGCAAGTATTTCGCTGCATTTGTCTTAGTGTGCCTCACCTCGAATGACTCGGATTCACCTGGGTTCGGGCGTTAGATCGTCCAAGGAGATGGTCAACCGGCTGCAAGTGCGCTCGTCGCGCTTGCATTAGTGTGGTTCACGCGAACAAAGTTCATGCTTGAGAGTAACCAATAGCATGATCAACCGGTGTGAGATCGACGACCGTCTGGGTCCCTGCAAGAAGGGGCAAATGGAATAGAGTGATGTACGGCGCAATTAGAGGAAAACTCCTGGACCCCTTCATGACTTCAACAGAGACGTTATGCTTGTTCGTCCCTCGGGTTCTGGTTTCCTCACATTTTATCCCCCGCTGTCTCAAGCCCTGGAGCCTAGGTGCTATTACTTTGGAAGTCGATAGAACCTTGAGGGTGTGTCGCGAGCGGCTTTTTCCACCTTCGTAGCAGAGTCCACGCGTTTCGAGGCTTATGTGAAAATAACGGAGCATATGAGAAGGATTTGGAACGTCTCATGATTGATGCAGTCCCGAATTATCACCACGTTCAACTTGTTGGACTGATACCTAATAACCATTATTTGGACTCTTCCGTAAGAGATGTTCTAAGTCACCACCAGCGCCTCGCTGAAACCAAACCCAGGGAGGGTGTCTTTATCCAGACCCAAACCACTCACCCTTGCCCATCCATAGTTCTTAGTACATACATGCTCATAATGATTCAAACCATTGCTAAGCGACATGAATGGTCCAGCCATCTTCCGAGCATCTTCCGAGATCTAGAACGTAACCGCCTAGGAAAACCAGAGAAGAGAAAACCCTACGTCCCCGTAGGACCACCCCAAAACTCTAGAGCTGATGTCGTGGTTGGCGAGGCAGTACTTGACTCGGACGACCACCACGAATTGGATTCTGATGTCCCCCAGGCAGCTGTGGTTTCGGCCGCGATGTCGGGGTTGGGGCTACTACTAACTGTGTGGTAGTAGTAGGTATGCCACATGCCGTCATCGTAGGGTGTCGTCGACGGCAGTGCTTGTGTTACTGTGACGGTCGCTGCTACAGTCGCTGTAGGTGGCATGTCTTGGGAGGTATTTGGTGAAGGATTTGGTGAAGTATTTAGTGACGTATTTGGTGAAGGAGCTTGGGTACTCGTTGAGGAGTAGCTGGCCGTGGGTTGCTGGCTAGGCTGTGTTGTTGACTCAGGTGTGGGATCCACTGCTTGACTCGTCCACGAATGCGAAGAGTCGGTGACCGTGACGGGTGATGGAGAGGTCACAGTAATGACCACCGTTGTTGGTGTTTCTGCTTCGGTGACCACGATCGTAGATAGTTGTGTTCTCATCAGGGTTTCTGTGTTTGTGACAGCGTCGGTGACGGTGGCTGCGGCTGGTGTTGTTGCTGCCGCGCTTCCACCATCCACTGGGACGACCGAGTACGAGGCTGCCTTTCGTCGATCGAAAGAATTCGGTATGAGTGGCCAGGCATTGGTGAGGAGTAGTAGGGAGGAGAGAGATATGGTGGCATATATTGGGCCCGACTTCATCGTGACTGTTCGGGTTCTGAAGGCCTCGCTGCTTGGCTGGTCAATGAGCTACAACGGTTGTTTGGGAAGTATGGCAATCTGTGTCAGTGCAGGATGTGACTGTGGGAGAAGAGAGAAAGAAAATAAGCAAGGGAAAGGGACTGCAACATCTACCTCTATCCACATCAGGATAGTAATTCGAAAGGCTGGCCATGATCCAGGATTGATACAGGTGGCTATTTGCATCTAGTCAAGTGGAATGAGCGAGGTTGGTGTTTTGGTGTTTCTGGCCGCGCAGGCAAATGCCAAGACGTGGCCCAAAACAGACAAAGACGCGTGTGATTGGCTGAAAGTCGTGTGGCTGGTGGCGCCACATGTGCGGCTCGGTGGCTGGTAGCGACCATGGCCCGCAACAAGAGTGAACCATTCAACATAATAAATGCCAAACAGACTTTCCTCCGAACACGACATTGGAAAATCGAGACGCCACTCTGCTTCTAGACTCAGACATCCTCGCTTCATTTGACTCTATGCGGACAGAACCAGAATGCGGAGAACTCGCATCGCATCATCCATTGGGGGCGGATCTCGTTTTCGGTTTGCGGATCACAACCCGATCTCCGTCTCTTGACCAGCCGACATCTTCAGCCTCCACTAACTCCTCCCAACCGAGTTCGCCTCCAGTTGCACTCTGAAGAATCCACTGGATATCGCAGGCCATGTACGATCGTCCAATGGCTTTGAGGGTCATCTTGCGCAGGGTCTCCAAATGCCAGTACAGGACGGCTCGGACGTAGCCATCTACCTTCCGGCGCACGTGCCAAAAAGTGATCCAATCTCCCATGACCACAGACCTCAAGATAGTGTCGACGCTTCTGCTTTCGAAGCCAAATTTAATGCGACTATTGTACCTCAGAGCATAGGCGTTACATAGATCGTTTTGCCGGATCGCCATGTCCAGAATGAGATACGTGGTCATTTCGACCAGTTCAGATCTTGGCAATGGATGAGCTGGCGTGTGCAGGACGAAAAGAAGATGCAACAGCGAGGGATGATATGCGGGAGGGTGTAGTGCTAGAATTGCCACTCGGATGTTGAAGACGTGGACACGCTGAGAAAATACAGGTGAGGGCGCTATGCTAGAACTCGCAAGCAGTCCCTCTCGCAGCTTTCGAAGTGCTAGGAGGATCGTCGAGAGCTCATTCGAAGGCGAAGCAATTGGTGCATTGGCCTGTGGATTGCCTTGGGATGGGATCGACGGGTGGTGTGGAGGAACTGGACTGGTAACATCGAGTGGAAAGAGTGTTCGCAGAGGAGGGTTCCTGGCTGGATCCGATGAAGGCGACCGCCCGCCATCAATAGAAAGCGAGGCAAAGGCGGTGTCAAGATCTTTGGAATGTCGTGTGCAGAATTGCATGTAACGAGCGACAATCTTGTTGTAGAAGCTCTCCTGTGCCTTGGGGTCGAGAAGCCTATTTGGGTCAGAGGTGCGGACTGGTACCTGGTACGAGCACGGCCCACCTGTTGTCGCCTTTTGAGACAAACCCCATGCTCTCCAAGGGATCCTGCTTGACAGGCCGAAGCCTGTTCCATGGCGTCGACGATTTCCGACCCAGTGACGGCGGGGCTTGAGCCATCGCTCAAAATCACAGAAATTTCCGGGAACCTACCAAGCCCCTATCAGTGACGAGAGCCGCAGGCGGCCCTCATCCATGCTCGATATGAACTCTGTCTTAGCTTGTAATTATGGAAGAGAAGAAGACAAGGGAGTTACTCTGAGAGGAAAGAAAGAAGGGAGAGAGCAAGGGCGTATCGATAAAGTCCTTTGGAAGGTGCGGGCCGGTCCGCGGAAAGTGGAGCCCGAGGGGCCCTCTCTGGCCAGCTTCCGATGCTCTCTCGTGATCCATTTTTCCCAACTTCCCAACAGTTCAGATACCGGTTTTCATCACGCAGCGGAACTTTAAAAGAAAGATTCCATCCCAGAGAGTCTGTGTGAGCCAAGGAACGCATCTCTATCTTTGAATTTGGCCAGAAATGTCAACCACCGCAGACGCAAAGCCTCAATCGAGCGAACCATCGCCTCCGACAGGCCCATCCAAGCGAACCGACGACCTGTGGTATTTATTGCTTCACTGGAACGATCTGCCACATTGGCAGCAGGACAACCAGCACATACATGGCAGCTATAGACAAGCGTCTTACAGCTATGCTAGATCTCTACAGAGTATTCTGCATTGGCACAATGAAAGCGTCAATATCTGGTCCCACCTGGTTCCGGCCACCTTGAGTCTGCCTCTGGGGGCCTATCTCTACCATATCCTCCAGCCACGGTATGAACGATCATCTGCCGCCGATGTGATAGCGTTGGGTTGTTTCTTTCTTGGGGCGGCCTGCTGCCTGGGCCTGAGCGCCACCTTTCATGCCGTCTCCAATCACTCAGCCCGCGTTCAAAAAATGTGGAATCAGCTCGATTACGCGGGGATTTCTCTCCTCATCTCTGGATCTTTCATTCCTAGTATCTATTATGGCTTTTGGTGCAATCCCCAAAGACAGTTGGTGTACTGGATCATGGTGGGTACCATTCTGTCCCGGGTGTGCGGCAGACTGCTTTGGCTTACCAACTCTCTAGATCTGTTCCTTGGGTGTCGCTTGCACTGCTACGTCGGTGCTACCTCAGTTTAGAACCCCAGTGTGGAGACCGTACCGAGCTTTGATGTTTGTCGGGATGGGCGTCTCTGCTGTATTGCCGGTGCTCGACGGTCTGAACATGTTCGGATTCCAGCGTATGGAAGATCAGATGGGATTGTCGTGGGTGGTGTTACAAGGTGTGCTGTATATTTTGGGAGCTGGCTTATATGCTGTCCGTTTAACATCGGTTCTCTGGTGGCTTCCCGCTGACTTTGACAGACGCGAATTCCGGAGGCCTGGGTTCCCGGCAGGGTTGACACTCTGGGAAGCTCGCACCAGATCTTCCATGTCCTCATTGTGTTGGCCACGCTATCACACCTCAACGGACTTCTCAAAGCCTTTGATTATCGCCACGGTATCATGGGATCCATTTGCACATAGAGCGACATGGTCACAATCATAACTTGAAGTCGGCATTCACAAATGAGCGTATATGGCTTGGCGGCTGCTGCTGCCCTGAGGCAATTTTAGAGATCAATGTCGCCTTCAAGTCCCGAGATCTGTCTGAACTCAGGTCGTATATGGTGGCTAGGTTTATGGTTAGAGTTTGAAACGAATGGCCATCCTCAACCACGTCTTCCAAAATCTCTCTGGATTTCTGAACTTGCCCTTCGTATAGGTACGCGACTGCAAGGTTCTGTTTTACGAGAGCTTGCGTGCTCTGATCGTGCTCTGCTTCGGTTGTGGCAAGTGCCTCGACAGCATCACCATACCGACCTTCCGCGACCGCTAGCAAAGCTCCAAGGGCAATTTTTTCATAGGATTGAAGTGAGGAGGACGCAATCAACCCACGTGCCTTCGCGACATCCCCCATCTTGATCTGGAGGAGAACCGTCCGGAATGCCCACAGGGCTGCATCTTGAGCATTGGTCGGCTTCATAGTCTCCATAGTCCTCGCTGCACAGTCAAGGTCGCCCATCTCGATCAATGCGTTGACGACACGAACCGATACCTCATGCAGCCTCTCGGTCCATAGCGCACGTTCGTCAGGAGACGAGTTTGGTGCAGATAGATGCTCCCTACACTCCAATGCGGTGTCGTAGAGAGTGGATACTCCTCGACGAGGATCCGAGAACCCAATACTCTGCAGCCGCAGTGCCTGCAACCGTAGTGAGAACGGCATTATATGATGAGGCACCTGACGAGGCTCTCCCACATCTCCGCCCTCGGCTTTCTCTGGATTCGGGTCATCATAGTAGAATGCAGAGCTCAAATCTTCCAGTGCTTTGGCTTCTTGAGCAGCCAATAGCAGGTTTCCGGAAAGTTCCAGGCAGGAATATCGGATCTCGAGAAGACGAAACACCATCTTGGGATCGGTGGCTCGTACCGTGCCCGACGTCAAGATACTTCCAGCTAATTGGGCGGCCCGGAGGAACTCGCATTGCGACAGCAACACGTCTAATTGTTCGAGCGAGCGGGCGACGGATGTCTCATTGGTTGGGGGAGGGAGAAAGGATTTTCGAAACGGGCCGGGTACTTCAAGCTGAGAGAGCTGATGATAGATTGAGGCGTCGAGGAGGAATGAGAGATCTCGCTCTTCACTGACCGGCCCCGCTGGCGTTTTTGGAGGCGGTGCTTGAGTTTGTGGTTGGACTCGAAGCTGACCTGGACCTGGACCTGGACCTGGACCTGGAGCAGAAGGAAGAGTAGCAATTCTTGCTAGCGGGTCCCTGGCTTCATTCTGGGACGCCAGTGAAAGCGGAGAGTTGCGAGAGGGAGTGGGAGATGGCGTTACAGCCACAGAGGCTGATAGCGCGCCTTCGACGGCGTCGAGAGGACCCTTTGTCGAGCGACGGGGGAGGGCGGCTCGACTCGAGGGCTTGCGGCTGTGGTGTGCGGAAGCCATTGGACAGATTGGATTAATGAGCGTCCATCAGATCAGCTTCCTTGCTTGGTGCATAAAGTGGCCCGAAGATTTCTAGAAGAGGTCGTTGCAGTGAGGTTGGTAGCCAATATGAGGTGTGAGGTTGAGGTGCACTGAAGAAGTCCGTAGTGGAAGAGGCGGCGCGGACTTAAAGACACTCCCTTCGGAGCTAACAGGCGCGCATTTTGGTTGGCGATTGACACTCTGTCGCGTCCTGCGCAGAAAAGGGCCAGATCGAAGTTTGGGAAACAGCATCACACACTCGTTAGCCAGATCTTGACCATCCACCACGTTGCAGCCATGGCTCCCAAAGACAAATACTCGGTCATTCTACCTACCTACAATGAGCGCCAAAATCTGCCAGTCTTGGTGCAGATGCTCTCCGACGTCTTTACCCAGGAGTGAGTGCTTGAATCCTCCCTGGCAACAACCCCCGTCAAGGGTGTTCCTTCTGACACTTAACCCCTCGTCTACAGGAAGCTGAGCTGGGAAGTCATCGTTGTCGACGATGCCTCCCCCGACGGAACACTCGAGCGTGCGAAACAGCTCCAAAAGTCCTTCGGTGCCGACCGTATCGTCCTGAAGCCTCGAGCTGGCAAACTGGGCCTGGGCACTGCCTACGTCCACGGCCTGCAGTTCGTGACGGGCAACTACGTGATCATCATGGACGCTGACTTTTCCCACCACCCGAAATTCATCCCCGAGTTCATCAAGATCCAGAAACAGACAGGCTGCGACATCGTCACGGGCACGCGGTACCGATCGAGGCCCGGCCTGGTCGGCGGTGTATACGGCTGGGACGCGAAGAGGAAGTTGACCAGCTGTGGCGCCAACATCCTGGCGGACTTCCTGTTGAATCCTGGCGTGAGTGATCTGACGGGGTCGTTCCGGCTGTACAAGAAGGAGGCGCTGGTGACGGTGATTGAGAAGACGGAGTCGAAGGGGTACACGTTCCAGATGGAGATGATGGTTAGGGCGAAGGCCATGGGCCTGAAGGTTGAGGAATGCCCCATCACGTTTGTGGACAGATTGTATGGTGAAAGCAAGCTAGGTGGGGAAGAGATTGTCGAGTACATGAAGGGCTTATTGTGGCTTTGGTGGTCAGTCTGAGCTGAGGGGGTCTTCCATGGCGCCTCACGGGAAGCATTCCAGGGTGTTGGGGCGGCAGCAATAAACACCGGTCCAGACCTTTACAAACCCACCAAACTTGCACTTGATCATTTCGCAAATGGTTGGAACTTGCCGACAGCAGCTCACGGTGTGCAGGATCAATCATGAACAGCTTCGCCTATTCCGATGATTTCGCCTTAAAGCTGGACCAGTTACTGCTTTGGAAACAGCTCCTTTTTATTACAGCCCCTGCGTTCAAGGAGAAGGCGCTCGGAGCTGGAATCCAGTTAAAGATACATCTAGGGAGGGGGCACCATGGGCTTCTGGTGCTCGTCTCTACACCAGTCGAAATTAGTGCGCAATCCCAAGGATTGAGCATAGAAATGATAGGATAGGAGATAGCCTAGCAATGAAGATAATAGATAGGGTCCATTAATGTAAGAATCATGTTCTGAGTGGCTACACAGCCTTGGATCTTTAGTTTGGAGGCAGTCCCAGACTCGCGGCCACGACCCTGCATAGGATGCCGACAAACGGACAAGGCTGATGCTGCGGTTCTGTGGGAGATTGTATCCACGTGAGGAAATCAGCGGCCGGGGACCTCTGAACTTGACATTGAGGTAGCTGGTTTGCCCACGGTACCATCCCCCAAGACGATAAGGAGGAAATACTCCGTACGTCGGCGAACGAAGCCAGACAGATGGGGACAGTACGGAGTACGGAGTAGTCCGGAATACTTAGTCCGTAGTCTCCAGATTCCAGTTGTCAGCCGGGTGCTTGACGGGGGTCAGCTTTGTAGCTTTGGAAAGGCCTCGCATGCAAAAGTACCTCTTTCGCCTCGTAATGGAGAGTGGGAGTGAGGAGCCCAACTTCGAGTACATTAGTAGTCTTCACCGTCACTAGCATCTATCGCCGTGGGCCTCTGTCATGTTCTTTTAGAACAAGACGATCTCAAGGACTCTCGGTAAGCCGCAGGGTCTTCCATTCAGCCTAGAGTAAGCGCGACAAGGCGCTGCCGTAGTCCCGGTATCCAATTTTAGGGCTAAAACGAAGCGGCTTGCCCTCGGATCTTACGCGCGGCATGACTTTCTTCGGGGCTTCTGAAGACTGATGCCCGTGGATGGTCTCGGCCAGGACGAATGGCGCAGACTGAACAGCGTGAACCTCAGTTTGCAAGCGAGCCAACCTTTGGCCTCCCCCAAGACATGGGTGACTGATGCACTTGTTTGATTCGTCCAGGAGGACCGGAGCACGAGGTGCGCAAAGGCCGCGCGATTTTCGGAGCCGCAAGGCATACTTATTAGTCTGGAATACTTGGTGATTAGCGGTGTCGCCCAGGCCGACCCTTGCTTCTTCAATGGGGCTTCAGGAACCTCGATATCCCACTGCAGATGTTTCCACGATGACGCATGCCATGTGGTATGAAGCGAAAACGTCTCCTGACAGGGCGAGGATGTAATCCGCCAAGGAGCTGAGCTGAACGCCAGCTGAAGAGGCAGGGACCGCAAGGTATGACATTCGACGGCAGCCTTCGGCGCGGGAGCCATTCGGAGCCAGGTTAATGAATTAGCTTTGGCCTTTGGGTGACCTCTCAGGCCGCGGGCGTGCCAGTGCCCGGTGCCTCAGTGGGCCTGATTTGCCTTGCTTGGTGGTGGGCTATATCCATCAGCCCTGTCGCTTGCTTCCTCGTATATCTGACTGTAGTTTGCGATCTAACGCCAGTGCCCTAGATTCAGGATCTGACGTGGGCAAACATCTGCTGCTACGCAAATGTACCAGTTCGCAGGCTCGACATGGCTCCTCGCACCCTGGTGGTCGCAAGCAGGCCTCCCGCTCGACTGCCGGAGTCCGAGCAGGTAGCCGTCGACAGAAGGGCAGGAGGTCGACGGAGAACGACTGGAGCACGAGAGGAGACAACCGCCGCTGGAGACAGGAATGGCAACGGTAACAGCAACAGCAACAGTAGTGGCATCGCCAGTGAAGATGGGGGAGAGAGATCCCCCACGAGACTCAAGAGGAGCCATCACAAAGTGCGAACAGGCTGTGTGACTTGCAGGTGCGTGCAATTGATCTTCCTTCATCTTCGTTTTCATTTTCGTCTTCGTCTTCATCTTCATCTTCATCTTCATCTTCATCTTCATCTTCATCCTCATCCTCATCCAACACCACTCTCCTCTCTCTCCTCTTCCCTATCAATGCTCTCCCGCGATTTATCCCATTAACCACTTCTTCCCCAGGCATCGAAGAGTCAAATGTAAGTGAGCCCTGTCCTTCCAGCCCATCGTCTTCCGGGAGAGACTGCGTCCCCATCCCTTCAACGCTCGCTCCCCACTAACTCTTGTTCTTCACCTTCCCTCCAGGTGATGAAACGCACCCAACCTGTCGGCGGTGTGCCAAAGCCGGTCGTGTCTGCGGAGGGTACACCCAACCCAAGGCATGGATATTCGAGCCGTCGTCAAGCGCATCACCCGCGAGCTCCTCGGACGAGATTGTTCCTGCGTTGGTCAAATTCAACCCTCTCCACTTCTTCGAAGAATCCGACATCAACAGACCGACGCAATATTTCCTAGAGTGTACCGCTCCTCGGATTTCCTCCTATTTTGCCGAGATGATGGATTCCTTTGTCGACAACAAGGACCTGGTCTCTAGGTCGTCCGCCCAAGCCTGGGGATTCTGGAACCGACTGGTCATACAAGCGAGCGAGACCCAGGCTTGTGTCCGCCACAGCTTGGTTGCTCTGAGCAGTCTACATGAGTGGATCGAGCTCACCAAGCGCACGCCGTGGCAAAACTATGCCTTTACCCTCCACTACACCAAGGCCATCACCGAGATCAATCAAAGCCAGGGCAACCTTCCCCTCGAAATCATCCTCATCTCCTGCCTCCTCTTTGCCCATTGCGACTTTCTGATGGGTGCCTCGGCCGCAGGGCTTGCTCACCTGAAGTCGGGCTATCGCATCATATCTGAAAACAGGAAGAAACTGGTCCGGCTCGCCCCGGAGATCCCAGAACTGATGGAGCCCATCATCACGGGTTTCATGGCGAAGTCGGAAAATTATAAACTCGAGGAGGAGACAGGACCCAGGGCCCAACTGGAAGAGCAGACAACTTACGCCTTGCCTGAGATGCCCAAGATATTCCAAGACTTGACTCAAGCCAACAAGCACCTTCAGCAGGCTGTCTATTGGGTGCTCCTTCTTGAACTTGGTCAGCCCCGTCACTTGTCAACAATGACCGCCGGTGTGCGAAAGTATGTTGGTGACTGGGCAATTGCGTTTGGCCGCTGGAAAGCCACGCTCGAAATTGACGACCCTCTCTTGAAGGACTGGCAGTTGTTATTGCTGGCCCAGCACCGCATGGCACTGCTAATTCTGAGAACTCTACCGCCCGATAATGATACGACATACCGCCGTGCTGCCGCCGATTTCCGAATCATGTTCGCTCAACTTCGGACTTTCCTGCGCAGTGGGTACGCCAACATGGATCGAAAGGACAAGAGCGATGTTGTATTGGAAGTGCACCTGGGGTTTATTGCCCCGCTCTTCTTCATTGCCACTCAATGCAGAGTGCGCGATCTCCGCCATGACGCCCTGGAGGCCCTTGGTGAGTTGAAAGTCATCGAGGGGCACTGGAATAGCTGTGTGGCCTACACCATTGCCAAAAAGGTGGTCGAAATCGAAGAAGAGTACGACGAAGCAAGCCCTCTGAGGATGACGCGCATCAAAGTGGAAAGTGCCGATCGATCGCAAGACGGGCATTTGTCGATACGATACCGTCGAATTCCTGGAGTCGGTACCGGCAGTGGCATTGCAGGCAGCAATATTGCCGAACAGTCTTGCCACCATGATGCGAGCATGCAATGGGTACGTATTTTGTCTTAACAGCATATCCTTGGCTAATGACACAATGGATAACAGCCTGTTGTTCGCGTGGTTCAGCTTCACGGATTTCAAGCCTCGGTCAAACCACGAAAGCTGAATTGCTCATGTCGTCCCGCCCGGTCACGTTAGATTCTCGGAATCGTCTGGATGATGGACGGAGAATTGAATCCCATCGTGGAGGCTTTCCGAAGAGAGTCTGCAACTCCTCACACCGTCGTTATCATGGAAACCCCAGAGCTAGGCTTGAATTCAAGCCTGGAAAGGAGTTGTGGGGAGACTTCCCCGTCTCACCGGCTTCAACAGGAAACAGCTCGACCTTGGACTTTGACTGAGTGGCCTAGAGTAGGTTCGGTTCGAAACAAGATAGATGGCTAAACGGGCGACAACGCCCACAGAACCTCAAGACGGCATCGAGGACGTCAGAAGATGTACACGTATGGAGGAGGTATAATATCACCACTCGCTGTGAAAATATGCTATGTAGTTCTCTATGCCAGTTCTCCAAGTTAATCAAACAATAAAAGTGATTGCCGTGGAGTGGAGTCCAGCTTCTCTTCATGTGGTCATCAGTGCATCTCGCCCACGCCTCACGCCCGAGCCTTGGAACCTGTGGAGACCATCTTGTCCCATTTGCACTAGAGGCGCCTGGCCCCCTATACGAGTCATCTCATCCATGTCGTGTCAACTTTCGTTCCGCGTGGTTTCATTCTGGGCCTCGTCCATCCGTCCTCCTCTTCCTGCTGCTGCGCGTTGCATGTCCATTCGTCTTGCGCTCTGCATTCGCCGAGTTGCCAGTGTCGGATAGGCGGCCGTTCATGACACCTCGGCCCTTGGCCCTGGTACGGTCGTTGCCAACGTGATTCTCCTGCTCCTGCCCCTGCTCCTGGATCTCGTGAACCTTCATATTCATGCCGACCCAGAACCTTCGGTCGCGCCAGGTGACGGTCGCGCCGCCCCAGATGGCCCATGTCCAGACCGGCAGCGCGAGCGCTTCCCGGCCGAGCCAGGCACCGAGCCAGGTCGCGAAGGGCCGGCGAGTGTCGGACCCAGACAGCGGCCGGGCGAACGAGGGTATGTCTTGTACCGCGGCGGCGGCGGCGGCACTACCGGTTCCTGCCGCTGTGACCCTTTCCACCGTCCGGCCCGAGTGGAGAATGCGATAGACGGTCCAGTCGACGGCGGCCCAGAGGGCGATGCTCACGATCCACCAGAGGCCAAACCAGGCCCAGGTGTCGCCGAACCAGGCGCGCGTGTATTGGCAGGTGGTGACCCCGAAGGCGCCGTACACTGAGCACAGGAAGCTCTCGGTGCCAGGCTCCACCAGGGTGGCGACGGGGACGGTGAACTTGCGGACACGCAGCCACCGCACGCGGCGCGCCACGTAGTTGGCCACCGTCATGCCGGCGACGGGCTGGATGGCCAGATCCCCAAACACGAGGCCGTGGTTGCACATGGGCTGCGGAAAGATCGGTGGGAGCTTGGACTTCCACAACAGGTCGCCGATCAGGTGGTCTTCGCAGATGTTGTGTGAGAAGAAGTCGATTCCCGTCCTTGCCGTCGGGGGGATTCCGTGCGGCTGGGAGGCTTCGTCCGCCCGGCTCAGCTGCGAGGTCAGATAGTCGAGATGCGAGCGTCGAAACATGTTGGACTTGCCGACGATGCAGGGAGCGACGGCGACGGCGTTGATGGCCACGTACATCTTGGCGTGGGCGGACGAGAGGAAGAGCTCCTCGAGTCGGCCGCCGTACTGGTTGATTCTCCCCAAAATGGACGAGGGAGGCGGCGATCGTGGAAGCGCCGTGCTCGCGTCGGCGTCATCGTAGGATGAGGTCCTGGCCGCTGGCTGGCCGGAGTAGGCGTCGACGTCGACGGAGATGGGGAGGTGGTGGACGAGTTTGTACGGTGTGAGCTTGCGGCCTCCCGGTGCGAAGCCGCACAGCCTGTCCACCATGCGTGCGCAGACGCCATGGCCCACCCAGACGTTGCAGTCGATGATCCAGATCAGATCCCCCTTGGCCTCGCGATAGGCTTGACTCATGTTGCGGATCTTGGGGTTCGGCCCCAGGTGGGCTCTGTGGCCGCCGTGCGCTGCCCCCGCCGACTGGGAAGCGGCGGCGGCGGCGGCAGCATCGGCGTCGGCGTCATCCTCCTCTTCAATGAAAATCCGGGCATCACGGCCGCGGTGGGCTCGGACGACCTTCTCCACCGTCGAGAACGCGGCGTCGGAGCGCGACGAGACGCAGAAATGCACCGTTATCTTGTCCGCCGGGTAGTCCTGGAAGAAGGTCGAGGCGAGACACTCCTCCAGGTAGGGTTCGCGGCCTTTGCATGGTCGGATGACCGTGACATGGGGGATGTCGTCCTGATTCTTCTCGCTCGAGAGGACCGCCGCTTGTCTGGGTACCTGGCGGTAGGAATAAAACCTGGGCAACAACGCGGTCAGCAATCAATGGATCTGGTAGGGCAATCAGGTGAGGGTTGTTGGGGGGGCGCGCGCGCGCGTGTGTGTGTGCGTGTGTGTGTGCGTGTGTGTGCGCGCGCGTGTGTGTGTGTGTGTGTGTGTGTGGGTATGGATGGCGGGGTGCGAGAAATGGGGACTTACAGAAAAACATAACCTATGGTACAAACGCAGGCTATGAAGATGTACCACGCGATGTAGACCACCGCGACAATCTCGGTGACCATGGGTGAAGCATGACGAAGGGCAGCTGGTCGTGAGTCGTGAGGTGAGTCGTGGCAAAGGCAAGCCCAGAGTGAGAGAGGGACCAACGACTGTGTCAAGGCAAACCACTCGAACTTGAGTGGAGAGCACTCTAGTCACTAATTCCAAGTACTAAGAATTCCAAGTACTAAGTACTTTGGTGCTAAGTCGTTGCTTGTCAAAACTGTCAAATTTCCCTTGTTTTTGACTTTTCGGTCGAGGCTCAACTCGCATTTCCACCACTTCTACAGTGTACGTGCAAAGACATCTAAAGCATTTCATACCCAGATACGGTGGCCCCATAGATCACTCGAGTGGCCATGTCCAAGGAGTCACAACACAAAATACGTCGTTTAGTCATGGGAACACCGGGCCCAGTGCTTCCTCGCTCTGGATATACCAATCCCCATTCGAGACATTCGAGATTTAGAGCAGCATAAGATATTCGTTCATTCGTTCAGTCCCTGAGCCACGCACGCCGCTTCTCTTCCTTCTTCTCCCTTCGCTTCTCTTTGAACGCCTTCAATTCAGTCTTGCTCAGCTTCTTGTTTGCCCGCTCCGCGCGGAGACTCCGGCCGTCGTGAGTATTGGCGGCAGCGTCCACATCAAAGAAGGCATTCATTTGCCGTCGACTCTTCTGCTCATCGCTGAAATTCTCGGGGTTGAGTTCCGCGCGTTGCCATTTGCCAGTGAAACGATTGAACGTGCCGGTGGCCCCATACGCATCGGAAGCCGCAGTGCCTGGTGCAACCCCCACGGGGTCGGGGTCGGGTTGTATCTCGTACACCTTGGCATAATCGGCGTTGGGGTCATAGTCGCCGTGGATAGCAGGGTCGTATCCTCCCGCAGGCTTCACGGGAGCGGCATCGGGGCCGGTTTGTATTCTGTCGTGATTGCCGACTCCTGGCGGACCTGTGTCTTGTGCCTCTGGAACTCTGGGATTTTGCCACTGCGAGGCGCTGGTGAGGCGATTGAAGAAATAGAAAGCCTGCGCTCGATCGTCCCAGATGGGCTCCCACCCGTCATCCACGGGCTGCCCAGGAGGCGCCTCGTTGGGCAGTGGTGGAGGTGCCTCTCCAGCAGGGAGAGGCGGGTTGGCTACTGTGGATTCTTTGGGCTCCAGTTGGGCTGATTGGGAGCGTGCTGTGTCGTTGTCGTTGTCGCTGTCGCTGACCTCACCCTCTTCAGCATGCTGAGAATTGACGTCATCTGCGGGTGAAGCTGAAGGAGATTTCTTTTCGGAACTGGACATAGACAGGACATATTAGCAATGAAAGAAGGAGAGCAAAATGGCCTGGAGGTCAGCTACAGCATGATGGATGTTACAGAACAGCAGCGGACGGGTACTCATGTAACTGTAACGGAGGGTATATCGCGACCGCGCGACGCGCCTGTGGCATGAGACTCCAGGAGTCAACGGAAGCTAGATCGAGGCCTTTTGCGGGCGACGAGAAGCGCGATGGCAGATGGCAGATGCAGAAGCAGATGCAGTGGCAGTGGCCGAGATGGTTGAGTCGAGTCAAGTCGAGCGACGAAATGAGGGTGAAGACTTATTGAAAGAAAGGAAGCGTCGAGGGCGCAGCCGCCAAGAGAGAGGGAAGGTTTGCCGAAGACCAGTTGCGCCGCCAATTTCCGTCGAGACGAAACCCACGTCCGTTGCCTGTACTCCGTACTGGGTATTGGGTCATTGCTACAGAGCCAGCCAGAGCCAGTGCCAGAGCCAGAGCCACTCCTCTCGTCCACCGGTTTACGCAAAGCCTATCCGTGGTTTTTGCCATACATGTGCTGACAGCCTAGCGCCGAGAAGAATCAGCTCACGTCTGTTTCTCGTTTCTCGTGTCTCGTTTCTCGTTTCTCATTTCTCATTTCTCGCTTCCCTTCCACCGCTCGCGACGCGTTCTCGCTTCAAGGGTTCTATTGTCGCGCTCCTAACGCTCGCCGAGCACCGTCAGCCACTGTCACCTGCGTTTCCCTTGCTCTTGCCAGCCGTACTTTGTTTTCATCTTCCAGCATCATCAATTGTCGCAAGTAATCATTCCTGGCAGGCAGGTTGGTCTCGGGAATGTTGAACCAACGGCAATCGTTCGGACGATCGGGGCGCAGGTCTATCACGTTCAGGTGCTGTTCGAAATGCTGCCTGGTTGCAGCATTGTACTCTAGCCTCGGGCTCGGGCTCGAGATCTGGCTCTGGCCATTCCAAGACGCCAGAGGAGTGTCCTCCTCCACACAATACGCAGAGACTTGGCCGTCTTGGTGGTTGACCTCGTCCGTCAAGGGAGGCCCAAAGGTAAACGTTGGCGAATCGGGGACCCTGGGATCCGAGCCTTGAGAAAACGGCTCCTCGCTCTCCAGGATGTGCTTTTCGTGCATGTGAAACAGTCGTTGAATTGAGTCGGGCATCCCATCCATATTCGGATTCGACGTCGGGTTGGAAGTTAAGTATTCGTCTTCCGCCAGTGTAGGCTGACGCCACGGGCAAGACATTGGCATGGGAGGCATGGGGGTCTGTTGTCTAGCCTCCTGGGGCATATACACTCTCGGAGGAGCGGTCCCGAAACGTAAGGTGAGATGGAGGGTTGATTGGGGAGTCAAGGTGAAGTCGTTGCCCGAGTGCATCGAGTGGCTTGGTTCCATGGCTTGGGGTGTTGACGGAGTGACCCTCCAGCTAGTAGTTCTAAATGGGAGAGAAGAATTCAGGGGCCGAGAAGGAATGTCTGATGTATGGCACAGGGTATTTAACCCTTTTGACTTTGAAGGAATAAGGCTGAGAGGTGGTGGGTTGGTGGGACTGACGCTTCACTTGGGACGCGGAAGGAGGGGAAATACGCCCAACGAGAACTAGCGTGGGCCCCCAAGATTGGCCAGAATCGACCCGCGCTAGTCCCGAACGAATCGTTGATGTTTTTGGCCCTTTCGCCTCTTTCTCTCCTTGCGTCTCACTCCACAGCACGACAGTCACCGGTCAGTAGTCGATTTTTCAGCTCTTCACCGGCTACTCGTATCGTCGTTTTCGCGGTTCACCGTCACCGTCCGCCACCCGTATCCTCCAACGTCGGGCCCCTTGCTCGCCACCAGGCCCGACACTTTCCTCCCCAGCATGCGGAAATGCCCTCGGGGTCGGAGTCTCCCCTGTGGTCTCGTCTCGCGGCTAGCCTCCCCTTGAACATCACCGTCCAGGCCTATCACCTTTCCACGCCTCCCAACACAGCTAGTCCCCTCTTCGCCCCTCTACCCGGCTATCGTGACGAGACGACGACATGCGAGTCTCACTTCCTTGCCGTCTCCTCACCTGAGCGGGACGACCAGAAAGAGGTCCTTGTCTTTGCCGTAGAGATTCTCATTTTCACCTCTCCGACACTCACCACCGTCTTTGTTTCCAAGGCCGACTCTTCGGGGTTCTCGTCAAGGATCCAAGCTCCGAAAGGCTCCCCGTCTGTTGTTGCTGCTGCCACTGCTACCTTCGTTGAATTCTTACTTGAGCCACGGTTGGCTTCATCAAAGGTCGTCCTTTCACTGTTCGCTCGGTCTCAAAACCAGTACCTTTTTCCCGGCAGCATTGATAATCCGACAAAACACGTCCTTGATGATCGCCAACTGATCAAGTGGTGGTGTCGCATACTTGACAAGGTCTTACGCGGCCATGACAGCAGCCATGGCAAAGTCACTGCCCACTTGGTGATTCCGGGATGCGACAAGACAGAAACCAAAGCTTTCTTTCCCCCGTCAAGTCGCAGAGATTCTGCAGACGATCCAAAATGGGTTGCTTCGTATCCGGTTGGCCATTTGGTGGCAGATACTTCACAACCTCCAACGTACCTGGTCCCGCGCTTGCCCGACGACCCCAAATCACGCTTCCTCCAAGACCTAGATGGAGATTTCAAAGACGAGCGAGGGCAATGGCGGAGCGTGAAAACTCTGGATCAATTCTGGGAAATGATGTCCTACCGACAAGAATGTTCTGCTGGTAGACTAGTGGGTTTTCTGTGGGTCGTCTTTTCGCAAGGCCAAAATGGGCACGCTGCACTGGGTAAACTTGAAAATCCCCGCCCGACCGAACCGACAGAAATCCCCCCGGCCCCGTCGACTCTGCCAACGCCTGGAAATTCTCAGCCGCGCGAGGACTGCCTCACAGACTCTCCAATATTCTCAATGCCCAAGATGAGCGTGGCTGGTGAGCCTAGGTCACCGCCCTCGTCTTCACCTCTCGAAGCGTTTCAGGGACCTCTTTCGACAGCCGTGCCCTCAGAGAGGCTGGTCAATGGCGACAACAACGCTACAGCGCGAACTCAGCCGACATCCACACCGACCAAACCCCAGGCTGAAGTAACCCCAGGTGAATTGGTCCTGGGCGTTAGTCAATACGATATGTTGATGGACTATCTATTGCAGGCTGATTTTACTGGCGAAGATGCTGCTGCAGAAAGCACGAAGGGCTGGATCGGCAAAGTTTTGGAGCTGTCGAAGGCTCCCGTGTTTGGGCGTCCCATCCACGGTGAGCATGTCTTGGCTCGGTCCAATGGATCCGAAAACATATCATCGCCGCAAATCAATGTCCTTACTGGCATTCGAAGAAAGAGAAAGGTGGACAAAGTGGATGAGTATGCACGTGCCGGCAACATTGAAGAATGCCTCCCCACTGCAGTCATCAACTCGCTCCCAGCTGGACTACTGAGGAAGAAGCCAAAAAGCTGAGCCTCGAGTTGCAGGCTACCGGCACATCGCGTAACAAGAGCACCCTTACAGCAGTGGCTGCAGGCCACGGACCCTGGGGAATTGGATATCCCGGTGACGCCTTACCTAGGTGCTTGGAATAGGCCTGGAAATATCTTGGACAAAACTCTGGGCAAACTGAACATAAGGCGGCAATCGCAGGACAAAAGACTCCGACCACCGGTCATGCACCATGAACGGACATTGGCATCGCCTGTGGTCAACCAATGGACACCAGCAGTGTGGCTATACAAAGCCAAACCTCTCTACTTGGATTGGTTCTCCGTGTGGGTCGGCGCCAAGGCCGGCGCTGATTGGGTCTCGCGACGCGCCTTGGGCCTGTAGTGGGCTACCAGATTCTATATTTGGACGGACAGACTCGACCTCCGCGCCAGGCCGTGGACCCTCGACCGTCGACTTCTGGCAAGCCATTCGATACAACTCACCAGCCTGTTATAGAACTGACAAAATTATCTGCTGCCTCATCCCCGCATAGCGTCAGTCGTAACCTACCCGTTTCAGGTTTCGCCCAGTTTTGCTCCTGCGGCCAGGCTGACCACCGTCAATCTCGAGAGCGGTCACTCAAAGTCTACGGCCATAATTCTTCTTCAACATGCACCATCTCCTTCGATCTTTTTTGTTTGTTCCCTTTTCGTTGGTTAGAGGCGACTTTGCTTATTCCTTTATTTACATCTTTTCTTTTCCTGCGTCCTTATCAGCAGGCAAAGGTAGCACTGCTGGTCTCTGCTGTTATATTGTCAAAATTCTTCGTTCAATCTCATCATGGCCACCCTCTTGGGAGCTCTTCTTTTTGTCTCTGCTGCAGCTGCTGCCAATGATTGTAGCATCACACCCATCTTCGTCGATTTCCATGTCAGAGCTGTGGACGGTGGGGTCGTCGAACAGTATGGCCTCTTCACAGGAATCGGCGGGCCGGCCTCACAAAATATGTCTCATTGGCCATCGTTGACGAATAATGAGACTACAGCCGGAAGCCTGGATTACTGCGCCGGAAGTCCCTTCACAGACTGCATACAACACAGCCATGGTTACTATTCCCCGGACTTATCCTCCACGTCAGTACTTGGTTCCGGTCCTTCGGGAAAGTCAACGCTAACATCCAATTCCAGGTACTCTCCAGGTTCATCATACAAATCCCTCGATACCCTAGGCTCCATACCTGCCGCTGTCGTCGAGGTTGCCTTTGATACTTTCAACTTGTTCACCCACTTCTTTGACCCATCCCCACCAAACCTCACGCGTATATCAGATTTCCCTGTCACATTGCTATCGAACTACTCCTCGAGTTCCACACCTTGGTTTGGCCCGGCAGGTCTCCTTGGGCTCGGGCCCTCCAGCACGATTCTCCGCCATCTATATGACCTCAAGCTGATTTCCACTCGATCCTTCGGACTCTACATGGGCACGGCATATGAACAGTCCAATGGAGCATTCAACGGTTCGTTGACCTTAGGCGGCTATGACTCCGGAAGATTTGAAGGCGAAGTGTATAACTTCACGATCAGCTCAGCCCCCCCACAGCCTCCCTACAGTCCGTTCAAAGTCTCGGTTGCGCAGATGACCCTAACCGCTACCGATGGTACCAAGTCAAATCTGCTCAACGATAGCTTCGATGCTTACATCGCTACGACACAATATCAGCTCAACCTCCCAGGGGCTGTAACCCAGAAGTTTGCGGATGAAACAGGAGCGACTCAAGCTAATGATGCCAACAATGTCCTCCGCCTCCCCGACGATTTCAATTCAACCCTTACAATCACCCTCGATGGCGGACTGAATGTGACGTACCCATCAGAGTGGCTGCGCAATGTATCCAACAATTCCCCAATCTCTGCTGGATCTATTTCCGCGTCCAACACCAACGGATCAAGCAGCATAGAAGTCAATATCCTGGGCTCCGCCTTCCTCTCCGCGCTGTACTTGATGGTAAACTACGATTCGCAACCTCCCAATTTCCGACTGGCCTCCGCCCTGCCAAGTGCCCTCTATGTACAGACTGAAACCCTTTGCGCGGACACTGTCCCCACCCCGGCCCCAACCACCAGCGTCACATCCTTCACGCGTGCAGGACTTACTGGCGCAATTGTGGCCGGTGTGATTGGAGGCATCGCCCTCACATTCATTTGTTGGTGGGCGTTTCGGAAATGGGCGCAGAGACGCATGCGGCGAGCCCAAATCCAAGCCACAATGAAGGGGAAAGGCGTGGATGATGCGATTTCTGCGAAGGGGACAAGCAGCCCCTTGTCCCTCGGCGATGGCAGGGAAATGGCGACTTTCGCATTCGATTTTAACTCGCTGCAACATCAATCGTATCAAGCGTATCTACAGCGCCAAAGTCAACATCCGTCATCGAAACAGCCCGGAGCTTCATCATCATCGCACTCAGAGTCACACGCCCGAGCACAGGAATATCTTCGCTCTCGAGATGACTCATATTCCACCGTCCCTATAACTCCAGCTACCGGGGTCCCACTTTTGCTCTCTCAGCAGGAGCCGGGCCAATCTGAGCCGCAAATGCAGACCCGATTCCAGCCTCATTCCTTCTCTTCCAGCCTCACACCGACCTCGCATGTCCAGTCGGAACCGACCTCCACCAGGAAGAGCAGTGAGTCCGAACGCCGTCAGGTTTTAAACTTGAACATACAGACGGACTTTGATCCTCCCCCTGTGTCGTCCAAGGGCCAGAGAATCCCGAGGAAGTCGGTGGGCAAGGCTGGTGTGAGGAAAGAGGGTTTGCTGAAGAGAGTCTTCCCACCACCGGCGAATTCATGATGCTCGGCTATCGAGTGCACTAATCTAGTAGTGTTCAAGAAAGCGGCGAAGTCGTGGAAGTTCCTCCATGAGTTGAAGTCTGGATTCAGAATGATCACCCGTCTCATTATCTATCTCTTCCTCGGTCGCCAACACCTTCCTTTTCACTTGCTTCTGTAGTGCAACTCTGGCATGGCGCTCTGGAGTCACTGCTTGGGCAGGTCGGAAGCAGGTCGGAAGCAGGTCGCATCTGTGGTGAATTCTCTTCATTTTTTTTCACTTCGTCGTTCGCTACTGTGGGAATTACGCCTCATTGCGGGCCTTATCTTTCAACCATTTGTCACATATACCCAAACAATCGTTAATCTCGCCAATTTTTTAACAGTCCCAGGTCTGATAGCCGCCGTCAACACGCAGACAGCTCATGCCTTGGGTGTTCCGAAGTTTCGGTACGAGGTTGTGGACCTGGTGCTAGGAATCGTGGCATCGCCGCGATGGTCAGATACAGAGCAAGGATTGATCGGAAGTCGAGCAATCGAGTTTGGGGAACGATATCCATCTCAGGGGCCTGAGAAAAGAGTTTACTGGCAGGGAGAGTGATATAGCTGCACATTCATCTTCAGAAGGGGTGGGAGAATGAGGTCTCCTTCCCTTGCCCTTATGATTGACAAGTTGACTAGCCATACATCTATGATGAAGCAAACGACACACTCAATTCCTCATTCTGGTCCTTCTTCTCCTTCTTCTTGTCCTTGTTTTTCGTCTCCTTCTCCCAGTCTTCTCCATGCCGTAAATAAGCAGGTGTTATTTCCATGTCCGAGCAGCCTTGCTCCGCAGCAAAACATGACACCACAAATTCGATTTCAGACCTGTTCGTGCACTCGGAGATGATACCCCATCGATCCTTGTATTTTTAGCTCTCACTACCGTACGATAATATTCCTGGTACCCTCAGGTGGCGAAAATGAGTTAGCCCCAAGCCCGGGCGAGCTCAATAGCACCTCTCTCACGTTCCGCGGTCACGACGACGACGACGACGACGACAACGACAACAACCAGATAGGGCCAAGGTGTAAGTACGGATAGAGCAAGAATTCCTTGGCAACAGCCTCAGTGTGTGTCTCGTCGGCTTGCTGACCTCGAACAAGCCTGCCTCGCCACTCTCCCCTCTTCCCCCCCTTGGCGAAGAAAAAAGAAACTTCAAGCTTGTTACCAGCAATATCCCTGCCGGATCTATCTACATGGAGAGCGTCAGCAGCCTCGGGTCTTTTCCCAGCGAGCACCAAAGTCAACTTCAACCTTCCTTCGCCTTCGCCTTCTCTAGAGGTCATTTCCCTCCATGCCATCGATCCGGCAGGCCCGGCGGGCGCTGTCCAACGGTCGCCAGCCCGTGGTCTCTCCCTCTCGAGCGCCGCCACCTCCCAGCTCAGTCCTCACCTCGTACTAAGTATTCCTTAGGCCCATAATCGACATTCCAATCAGCGACTACTAGCGCGGCGCAGATTAGCGCGAGCTTTGTCTCTGAGTTTGTCGGCTGGGCCTGAATTCCACCGTTCGGCCGACAATTTGAATCTTCTGACTGCATCGGCTGGTTTCAACAGAGAAAATGCGCATGGGATCCGAGTACCAAGTCACACAGGCAGATCATTCGAACCGCATACTAGTTAGTGACTGGAATGGTAATATTGGGTGGATATACATATCACGATGCAGGGACCAAGTACTCGGTCAGTATTGCGAAATATCAGCCAGGAGCGGGAGCAAACTCAAAATCTCCCTTGCTCTGTCTCTGACGCGGCAGTGTTTAGGCCACTAATTGAACACAGTGGGAGGGACAGAATCAATCGGTCCAAAATCGTAATGTTGCCCACCAATGCCCATGCCGCCGCGTAGGTCGTAGGTGTCTGCTCCTCATTGTCAACCAATCTCATTGCCAATGAGATCGAGTCCCCTGGATGAACTGTGGAGCAGCTCAGCCAGTGATTCATGAGAGGAGCGCTTCTCCAGATCAGAGTTCACAATGTACCTAATCTTGCACCCAACGTCATCGACTCAGGTAGATCCTGGTCTGTTACTGGCTGCCAAAAACCTTACGGGATACCTCAATCAAGCCTTGAGGCTCCTCGGAACTCCATGCGCCGCCGTGTTGGCCATGAATGGAAAGCATCTGGTTTAGGACGTACCTACCATCGAGCGCAAGACTCGCTGTCATCTACCTGGTATCTAGCGTGCCCAGACGACTGCACGAGGTCGAGCTAGACACGGTGCCGCCCTCGACGATCAAGAATGCAAGGATGACCACATCGACTGGGAAGGCTTAGGAGGCCTGTCCGAAGAATTTTCGCGATATGGTGAACTTGGCGTCGCCGCCCTCGCCACGGATGGCGCGGTACGTGAGCGAGGCAGAGTCGGCAGCTGACATGCAAGTTTTGGAACTCATCACCAATGCGAGGGTGTAGAATGGGTTGGTACATGGGCATGGGCATGCGCTGTGTGCAAATGCATGTGTGCAGGATGTGGAGCTGCTAGGTGATGCATGCAAGAGGCCTGTCGCGGGGTAGGATGTGCATGCGGGCAAGTCTGATGGGTAAGTCCCACCGTAAGTCTTCGGCCAGGGTAAGGGTCTCGGCGTCCATGTTCTTCGCATATTTGTAGGGGAGGATGTGGGCGCCGATGCCAATGTTGAGCTTCTCAAAGATCTGTTCAATCGGTCGCGGATGGATGTCTTGGAAATATCCAAGTCGTTGTAGTTGGATGGGGAAGGGGATGCGCGACTGATTGAGGGGAGGGCGATCCAGTTGGGTCGATTGGAAGCTGTATCGGCGACCAGAAGGAGAAACAAATCCAATGGATAAAAGACAACTGACGTGTCTGCGTTACACGAGTCCCACCAAGTCCATGTCGCATCTCCTGTCCAACGAGGAAGAGACAGCTGTATTTTTGACAAGCACGACAATTTGCGCATTGCCTGTACTAGAGTACGCGGCCAATTGGTCAGTCGCGTTTGATAAGAGCATGTGCACAGGAAAGACACCAAGTACCTACCTTCCGGGTGGCACTTCAAGTCTTGTTCATCGCATACCAATACCGTTGAAATAACACGCAATGTCTACAATTGCGTAATGCATGGTTTGGCCTTGAACCGACCGGCACGCAGAACTTGCCGGGATGCAGACTTGCGGCTGTCCCATATTCCGGCAAGGAGATTCCAATCGTGTTGGACGCCTCGGGAGGGTACACAGTGCGCTCACTCCTTTCAAGGAAACGGAAGCGGGACGGCCTGGACGATCCAATGCATATTTGCGACGTATGAAAAGGTGATTGTGTTGGTAGCAAGCTACATAGTTGCCGTTTCCAGAGCTTCTGCTCATGCGTACTCATGGACAACCGCGCGAAGATGGGATCTCCATCCACTGTCCATGCAGCCGCGGGGATGGTTTGTTCGACGATAGGCATCATGACCGGGACAATCAATGGAGTTAGGGTGCACTCGGACGAAGTAGCTGATTCGAGTGAGCGATTATTCTGACCACTGAGCCTGCCGTGCGAGCTCATCGTCTGAATGCCCGCTAACTTTGGTAAAGAAGAACTGCGGATTGGCGGCCATTCAGTCTGCAGCGGTGGCGACCGGCACGGGGAGGGATCACTAACACCCTCGTCTCTTGCCACTCGGTCTTGCCTGCCTGATGTCCTCGCCTCGGAGGCCCCTGCACCGGTTCAATTCCTCCAAAGCCAGGCCGGAGGTCAATGTCGGCGAGGGTATGTGTCCACTCCCACAGCTCAACTTGGAAGGCGGCGTTATTGGCTCGAGAGTAGGCCCTGGAGCCTCACTTGGGTTGAACCCCGAGTCTCCAGGTAGGTGGCACTAACGCAGGATGTTTGCGGGAGAAGTCCTCACGCACAGCCCTCCGGCAATGGTGGCATGGGGTTATGTTGGTCACATTTTGAGCCTGTGCTGACGCCAGGATAGACAGTTGAGTGCCCCGCGTTTTACAGGCCGCTGGCATTCGAACTGGAATTGCTGGATGTATGGATGAGGCGAGCGGGGAGGGAGGCCGAGGTTGCCCGGTTCGTCACTTTGGACGGCCTTCGCCCGCCAACGCCCCAATGATTTCCATTGTGTCAGATGCAAACAACAGTAACAGCCTACCTGCGCGGCATGCATTTAGAAGGAAGATATATTGAGGCTGAGATAATGCTCGGGCGCGACCCCTCTCGCCTGCATTGGTACGAGAAAGGTGAAAGGTTCCAAGAGATGGACGAGGCAGAACAGAGGCACATCGAAACTGGGCAGCCGAAGCTATTCTGTATCAGTGCAAGCCGTCGAGCCGAGCGATAAGAGACGGCAGATAATAGATGGTTTGATTCGGTGGCGGCGCTTAGAAGCGGCTCCAGCAGTGGCAAGCAGAGGTAGGACCAGTGTGACTTCTCCAAGTCCAGGAGCCGGACGGATGAGGAGGTATTCCAGGTGGAACAGGGGCTTTACAGGTCGTCTTGCTTTCCTTCTTAGTTTGGCCGCTCGTTTGGGAAGAATCTCCCAGCCAGCTCTCTCGAACCTTTGGACTTGATACCGCCGGATTTGGGGGTTTCGAACTTGTGCAAAAACAGGTCGAACAGGTCGAACAGGTCGAACAGGGGAGAGAGGAACACGAGTTGCGGAGCGGGTCGCGCTAGAACTGGTGTGAGCTCCAAGGTACGGAGTAATTACAGTGTCAACTTGAGGTCGAAACACTTCTCTCGCCGAGGTATGGCGGAGTCACGTGGTAACTCTCACGTGATTACTCAGCCTTGCGGTTCCAAGAACACGGCAGTGGACTCGGTGAGTTCTTCCTATTGCAATATATTGAGGATCGGATGATGGAATTCACGGCCGATTGCAAAGTACTGATATATTTGGAGGCTTAAATCTCCTCACACAAATGATTGAGTAACCTCCACCGTCACTCATGGTCCCCTGGGTCATGTACGGGAACCAATATTTCAACCTAACACAGCAATGATGCAAAACAAAACAAAGTCGAAGGTCACATAACTCAGAAGTGTAGATAAAATAATCGCACGCCGTCATCCATAAGTCATAAGTCGTAGGCCGTAAGTCGTCCGCGGGTGTTCTCAAGTCGTCAAGCCAAGGCAGGTCGATTTCCCCCACCTGCATGCGAGCTTCAACGTAATCTCCCTAGTGGCCCGTCTCGTCCTCGATCACTTTCTGTCGGGTGGATATCGGCCACTCAGCATGATTCTCCCAGGCAAGCCTCGCAGTGATGCTCGTGTCGACGTCATCAGCATCAGCATCAGCATCTCGGTTGTTCAACGTATCAGGTGAAGATGGGTCCCAGTCTTCCGTGTTCCCAAGCTCTGAGCTCAGTTCTGGTGACAACTGACGAATCATATCCGATTTCGATGACCATACCACGGTATTCCAGTCCTACTTGATTGTGAGCAATATCATGACGCGAGCTTCCAGAACTTACTCTCAGTGGGAAACGTGTGGTTCCGGAATTGTGGCGGTCTGAATGACGTGTTGATAGCCCCGATAGCATATGGTTGCGCTGCCGAAAAGGCGACAAGTCCGACCAAGATGGTCAGATCTCCTGCAAGGCAACAATTTGTGCCCCCAAGTTTGGTTGCCTGGTATACGTCGGGAAGGAATTGTTCGAACCATTGGTTTGGCCCAGGTCTATGCAAGTGGAAAGCCGAACCCGCGTGGTCTACTACTTCAGTGCGTCCTTGGTTCGAGTTTTCGTCAGACCAGAAGCTAAGGCGCGTCCAGAGGTCTCCACTGTCTCTCGTGTTTTTTCTAATACAATCGTGTGGTACATGCATGAAGCCATGTTGGTCCGGACACCAGAACATTGAACAGGTCATGTGATGCTTGAAATTCGGGACGTCGTTCTGGGTCATCTGGCGAAGCCTTTGGGGGCCGGATGGGTTAGGCTCCCAGTGCCACCATCTCTCATCCTTTACAACCATCACCTCGTCGGCAAACTCTGGCGGCTTCCAGTGGTCGCCTGGCTTGCCGGGTGGCGATTTGTAAGTTCCAACAGGGCGGATATGCTTGAGGCGGACGAAGAAAGGGAATGGGGGTTGGGGCGTCATGGTGCGATCAAGAACGTTCTGGCACGCCAAATCGGATGCAAAAAACCATGGGAAGGAATAAATGGGTGCGTAAGTGATAGAATCAGATAGTCCACGCCGCAGCTTACGAGAAGGCTTATATGCTGTGAGAACCATCATGAATTCCAAGAACAGCCGATTGGCAGTCTATCAGGGACATGCTCCACGCACGAGCCATCCCAGTCGGAGTAGCTTGGCGATATGCAGAGAAAACACCACCATGGATGTTGCTGCCCAAGTACAGCAAATTGTAGTTGCGACATCCATCTTAGCGCATCACTGGCCTCGAACTGGTACCACAGCATAAGCCGATCCCTAGCTGGTGTGACGTTTGGGCGTCAATGGGCCGTTGCTGATCAGTTGAATGGCTGAAAAGCAGGTATCGGTCTTCTTGAGTTGGCAACCAACGCGGTCAGCTTGAACCAAGTTGCTCTCGAACCATCAATGTGGCCGCTAAGGGTCTCGACCATGGGTTCCAGTGATGGATCGTGCACCGTTGGCAAGAGTTGCGCCGGCGTCGATAGCCCCCTCCTTGACTTCGGGTTGGGAAAGAGAACTAGATGGTGCGTCCAGGGTCGTGCCGTGTCCGGGGACATGAAGGGCCAGTGGATGGCGAGCAGCTGCCGCAACAGATTTGGAGAACACTGATCCACCCAGCCTGCTCGGTGACGGATAATTCCGATGAGATGCGGCTCTGCGGTGAAACTCGGCAGCGGTAGTAGGAAGCCAGTTATAAATCCGCTCTCCGCATCGGAAGAAAGGTCGGCCCATCAAGACCATCTGCCGTCCAAATGGTTAGTCGAGGCATGACTTTTGCCGAACCAATAAGAAGCGAAGCGGAAACTTAGTACTGGTGCGTACTATTCGTGGTCTTCGTCAACCCGTCCGTCACGAAACTTGAAATTGGAAAGAACTTGGAAAAAGATTTCTGCTGGTGGCGGAGGTGCACTCTTATATGTCCCATCTCAGCAAGAACTGCGGAGTTGGAAGGACGTTGGTCTAGTAAGTCGCCTATCATACACCGAAGAGATGCGCTGGCGTTCGCGCGGCGTTCGGCGTTAGTGTGGGTGCCTTGTTGCCTTACCACCTGCTTCACCGGTCTGCGCCTGGTTTGTATGAGAGATATTCGAAGCAAGCTGCAGGGAGCGGTTTTAGCGGATCGAGCGGCCTTGGTAGTCCTTGAAAGCCGACCGACGATATGTTCACGCCCCGAAGGCGGGGTCTCCAAAGAGATGCAGCCGAAGCCGACTTTGGGGTGAGAATCTGGAGACGGTCGATGGCGGTTCGCTTGGGAAGGAGTAGGTTTTGCACCATCTTCTGAAAACGGTGTCAAGAAAAGACAACATGGCCTTGGCAGGCAAGCGGGCGAGCGAGGTAGCCGCAGCAAGCCAGGCAGAAAGGGGTTCTCTGCCAGAACACGGTCTTTGACCAATCGGAAGAGACAACTTCAGCAACGGCGGTCTGCAGATGATTGTGCTGACAGGAATTCATGCTGGCTCCTGCAACGTAATGTGGCTGTCTGGTTGACCCGTCCCAAGGTCCTGGGATCACCCAGCTTCTGCCACAGTGAGGAAATGGCCGTCAAGACGGGATGAGGGCTCGCGGTTTTCTCTCTTGTGGTGAAACGGAGGGAAGTGGGGAGGTAGGCCACTTGCGAGGAGCAGGAGGGCCTAGCATGGTCGAGGATGCGCGTGACGCTTGCAGAACCGAGGATTGCAGTACAGAAGCTGGTACTGAAACAGTTTCCGCTCACTGCGGACAGGAGCCTCCTGCGCTGGCATGGCAACAACCTCATGAGGCAGGAGCGCAGACGAGAAAATGAACGAGGCAAGCCAAAGAGGAGGACGTTGAGGTGTGTCGTGAAAATAGAGATGAGGAAAGACCAGGAAGGAAAGTGCTGTGTGACGGGGAGGACCATTCCGCCTTCCGAAAGGGGGAGTTTTACGGAGGAAAATTACCATCCTGTACGGAGTAATACTGAGTTCTGACTCGTAGGTACCTAGGTACCTACCTAGGTACTTATGTAGGACCTTGATAATAGACGTTTCATGGCCTTCTCTGCACCCTCATACATACCATCAATAGTCCAAGAAGGCTAGTAAATAAAACGCTAGCAGCGAGACGCAAGGTCCAAGCGTCAGAGGCGACTCTCGGCGATGTCAGACAGGGGCTCAGCTACCTACATAAGTACTCCCGCCCAGGACCTTCTCTGCCTGGGAGATTGCTACAAGGGAAACGACTGCATGTGGCATATTTTTCAAACACTACTTAATACATACCAAATACGGGAAAAAGGAATCGAATAACTATCAATCAACAATATCATGAACCAGTGTCAAAGATCAGTTCTGTACCTTAAAACATTGATTGTGCAGTCTCTGTAAATGTCGCTTGCTTGTCTGTCTCTGTAGCCATGCTACCTCCATTTATATTGCCACTGGCTCCACATCAATGTCTGGTGGATCTAGAAAACATCTCCGCATCCCCAGTATTGCTCGACACCAAACTGTCCAGGCTCCTTCCACGCCTCATCCTCGTAGCTCAAGAAAACAACCTGAGCACCAACAGTCGAATGGATGCCCTGGATGGCAGTAACCTGGTCTCCAGGAGTAGGGCACGCTTTACCGTTGCAGTTGCCTTGGTGGGGCCATCCGGATTCCAGAACATAGACTTCTTTGCCGGAACAGATCCCAGCGAGAATGTCAATCTCGCTCTGGATGAAGCTGCCAGCCTTGTCGGCAGTGATATCGGAGTTGAAGAAAGCATACAGGTTGGCCCCAATCACGTCGACGACGCTGCAGAAGGAAGCAGCACTGCTTGTGTCTTCCCAAACCGACAGTGGCTCGGTCAAGGTCACCAGGCCAGTGTACCCGGCTCCCTTGAATGAGGCTGCACTGGAGGAAACGAAGCCAGCCAACTCCGAGGCCGAGCAGTAGTTGTTGAACACCGCCTCGTTTCCGACTACTATCAGCTCAACAAGGTCCCATTGTCCCCAAGCAATGATGTCCGAGATCTGGCCTTGGGCACCGCTAATGCCTGTTTTCGAGATCCACACACCCAGGATGAGTTTGAGCTTGTGCTCACGGGCAGCAGTGCCAACGTTCTCAAGGGTGCTGCAGTCTGTGCTGTACACACGAACCGATGAGAATCCCTTCTGTGCGATCTGACCAAGATCAGCAGCGACAGTCCAGGCATCCTTGCAACCACCCGAAGATGTGTATGGGGAATAAGTCATAGCCCAAGAATTGCCATTGGCGGAAATGCCAGGGGCCCCGCCAGTGCTGCCAGATGAGCTGGGCCAGGTGCTTGAAACAGTGGCAGAGGCAGATGCAGAGGCAGAACCAGACCAACCCCAAGAGACACCAGCGGAGCTGGATGCGACAGAAACAACCGGAGTCGAAGAAGTCCACACAACCCAGGTTTCGGACGAGGTGGAGACGACAACAACCGGGGCAGTAGAAGATGTCCAGTCGGCCCAAGTTTCGGTGGTGGTGGTGGTGGTCACGGCTGCAGCCGGCTCAGTAGAGGAGGTCCAGTCGGCCCAAGTTTCGCTCACAGTCGTGACGGCGGCAACGGGAGTTGTAGTTGTAGTGGTGGATTCCCAATCAGCCCAAGTAGTAGCAGCAGCCGTGGTGGTGGTGAGTGCTTCAGGAGTCGGGTACCCTACGGGATTGTAAGTGCGAGAATTCAACGGCAAAAGAGCGACTCACAAGTTGGGTATCCGTATGAAGTTATGATCTCCACGGCACAGCTGCCCGGATCAACAGTCCAGGCTGGTCCGAACCAGCCGCTAGATGTCCAGCCGACGGTCGATGTGACGACGCTGGTGACAGCTTCAACCGGCAATGAAGACCAGTCGGCCCAGGTACTGGTGGCCACCGGCTGAACGTAAACGGTGTCCGTCACAGTCGAAGAAAGAGTGATGATGGTGGTGGCTTCCGCTGATTCCCAATCACCCCAAGTCTCGGTAGTTGTGGCTGCAGGGTCAGCGACCGAGGTAGAGGTCCAATCCGCCCAAGTCTCCGCGCTGGTCGTGGAAGTTGCTGCCACGGGGACGGACGAGGTCGTTGTCCAATCCGCCCAAACTTCAGTAGTGGCCGCGGCCGTCGTCGGGTCTACAACCAAATCAGAGGTCGCAGCGGCATCGCTCCAGTCGCTCCAAGTGTCGCGAGCGACGTTTGCGTGGAGTTTCGCATGCATGTGCTTGACATGGCTAGCAGCAGAAACGGTGGTGATGGCCGCCGCACCCGCAGTGGCGATGGTAACAGCTCTCATGTTGAGTCTTGCTCTTCAAATAGTCTTATGTTTAATTACTAGTAATTTCCTTAGATCGTGAGTAGGTATGGTCGTGCTTGGGAAGGTAAAGATTGCCCGCGAAAAGAGTGGCGCGGTAGTGGGAGGTTTGAAAGGAATGTCGAGTGGCGGAGCTCTCGAAGGACTCAGTTGAACATGCGCAGAGCCTTGCGGGAGGAAGAAGAGGAGGACTTGCGGACGACACGAGGTGTCAAGGTGCATATAGATGAGAAGCACGGGGCGACAACGGTGGAGATCTGCACTGTGATGGGGTCCCTGGCTTAGGTCTAGGTCCCCACCACAGGCGCTAAGGGAAATGGGCAGAATTTGGACCAGGAAACAAGTTCAACCTACCGCAACGCTCTAGCTCAATCTTGTCGAGTTTAGGCATGGCGTCGAATCCGAAGCTGGACTCACCATGGCATGGTTGGACTGTGGCTGATACACCAACTGTCTCCAACAACAGCACTGGCTGGACAAGGCTATTCCGCAGGAGTGCTGATTAGAGCAAGCGAAGTTGATCTGTGCTCGCCACGGACGTTGTTGCTCTCCGGTATTAGGTCTGTCGTTCGGTCTAGCCATTACCGCTTCATGAAATCCGTTGCGAACTACCAGTCGGGCCGTGGAACTGAAAGGCGCCCACAACAATTCTGGCTCGTGACCTCGTCAGATCGGACGGAGAGGAGACGTGTCGGTGACGAGGATGGTCCCCTCGGCGGCCTCGGTACAAATTAGGTTCTGAAACAAGCCACAGCCAGAGGCTTTGGGCTCGCTCGTGGAATCCAAGTTATGCAAGATGAGGTGATTGACGCGCGAGCAGCATGGCCAACGGTGGAGGCCGGAGACGGGAAATTGACTGGGAGTGGAGAGAAGGTGAGGGCATGAGCAGGAGACATGCCCGAATAAGGGTTAAAAGAACATGAGTGGCTGCCGGCCAGGCGCAGGTGGAAAAGAAAGGGGCAGGTGCGGAGATTTAACTTACCGACACTAAACCAGATGTGGGCTCCCGTAAAGCTTGGTTTGACGCCATTAAGATTGCGCGCGTGCTGAGTAGCGACTGCCTATGTTCCTCCGTACGTACTTCCGCTTCGCACCCACGGTCGCGACTTGGCTGTGACTCTCGCGCGACCATTCTTGTTGCGCCTTTGTGTCTCCAGGCTCTCTCTGTTTCTTCAATGGCTTCAAACCGGCTAACGCTCTGCACTAGCCTTCCCAAAGGTCCTTCGTGAGCACTCTGTTATTTTCGTCCTCGAAGGAGCCAGCAGCACCTCCCCACATATCGAGATTGACTTTGTGGATGTTGCTGAGGCCGATCATCCACTTGGTGCGCGGCTTTTCACTGGCATTATGCTTGCAATTTCCCGTGTGCATTGGGTTGCTCTCGGTATGAGGCCCTTTTCGTCGGATTCCTGGTCGCTTCTTAGCGGGTTGTAAGCTCGAATCAACTTACTGTTTTCGATATTATTCCACCTAGAGTCATCCCAAGGAAGGCCCGTACAGAGCACCAAAACCTTTGTGATTTCGTAGCTCTGCGATCCGACCTTGTCTTCGGTTCATTTGCAGTATTACATAGTGTTCCGGTTACATCAGTGAAAAGTCATCGAAATTTGCGGGCTGCGCACCGGCAAAAGGGGATAATTTTGTGCTAATATGCAGTTCTTGTGCATCGAGGGCCGGATATGCGGCCGCATACCGTACACACTTGTAAGTTGTAACCTGTAACTATAGGAGAAAGCGCTGCAACTATCAAGTACCGCCTAGCTAGTAGTCAGCCTGTCTTGCTGTCTCCACATCCAGGGTGGACTTGTCCTGAAGATCAAACTCTACCAGAAGAGGCGCAGCAGGATATCAGCCACCATTCGATCTCAATGTGTGCACTTTGCAGTAATGTCGGGCATGCATCATCATCGTATCTTCCCTCCTGTCACAACCGCTGTCAAAGAAGCTTCATCGCATTAGAGTTAAGCCACCTCGGTAGCAGAGCTCACTTCTTAAACTGCCAGCACAACCACCTTCAAAGATCTTCAAGCCCAGATGGGTAGACCTAGTCGACCGGAAACCTCCAAGCAAGCACGGCGCCAAAAGAACGAAAAGGAGATGTAGCGATCCGTTCTCCGTACTCCGTACCTCTGGGTGGTTTAACTCAAGATCCTCCAAAGTGTCTTCCTAAACTTGCAGCCCATGGCAATCTGGAAGTAACAGATCCTAAGAATTGCCCGCGACCATAAAACCCAATTATCATTCGTCATATCTCGCGGCCTCGCAAGCTGGGCTGTCACGTCCTCCTGTCAGACGTCTTGCTCATTCGTCGGCCTCGGGGAATCCTTCTTTGACACCTTTCTCCCATGCGCCTTTTCGACCTTCCACATCCTCCGCTCGCTGATCTCTCATCCACGCCGTATTGCGAACAAACTTCTCTCTGAATCGTTCGCTCTCTTCACTCTGCCTATCTTCGGATCGCCTGCCACCGAGTCTCTCGACTGCCTTATGCCTCGCAAAACCAAAGTCGTTGTGCAGGATGAGCTTGTATGACAGCGGACTGATAAATGCAGTTTGGTCATCTTGATGATCCAGATCGCCATAGACCTCTTCATACGCCGTCTCGATGTTGGCATTCTGGGGCGCGATGTTCCGTCGCAGGTAAGCGCTACGCATGCGAGTTTGGTCCACCCCTTCGGTAGCATCTGTCATTGTGTAGGATGCCACATAATATTGCCACCGTGCTTCATCCGACAACGAGTCACTGTCGAAGGTAGCGTCCTCTGAAGGAAACAGGCGAATTGTGCAGACCTGGTCCTCGGGTGTCTGCAACGTGTTAGATCGATTGTCCACGATTGCCACTGGGGGGACACTTTTGCTTACATAGCTAATTCGGTACACTTCACCATCCTTGGACAATCGTTCAACTTGCTTCCGGTACTGGATCTCCTGCTTCCTGGTAGTGTCCGGACGTTCGCGATCCTTCAAGAACAGGTTGGTGATATCAACGCTCTTATCCTTGGCATCACCACCTAGGATGTTCATGATGAATCGGAGGATGGCCCCGACTAGTCTGTCAATTGTGTAAAGCTGCCAGCCACTCCTGTTGTAATAGCGCCGAAGTGTCTCCTCTAGGTGGCTAAGCTCCCCGTGACCGAGAAGTACGTCTTCACACATCTGTAGGATCTGACTGTAATAGTCTTGCTTTCCTCCCACGTTCAAGAAGAAGTACTCCGGACCTTTGTCGATCATGCGGAGCTCAATTGCAGGTTTGGCGGCTCTACCAAGTGTCCCTTTGTATCTAGCAACGGCCTCTTGGGTGTTGACTTCGTTAAGCTTGATCGCGAGAAGCCGACTGTACGTGGTCTCGAACAATCGGAAGAAGCAGTAGATGTTGGCATTGGCGTAAAGGTTGAAAGAGGTGTGAGGATAGGCTTCGTCCATGGCGAGGTGGCGGGCAGATGCATCGCCGTTAGCGACATTGATCCAGGGTCGTTGGGGTGCGTCGAGGACGTCTGATGCTGCGGTATCTTCATCTAGCTCCATCTCACTTCCAGCTTCTGGTATTGGAGTGGACTCCTTGCTTGCGGATGCCAGACTATCTTCTTTTCCATGCCGTCTTTCAAGGGCCTGTCTGCGAAGCCAGTCTGATTTTCGTTGGTTTTTGCCTTTGGTAGGAGGGAGAGTGTCACTGTCAGCACCCTCCACGCCTTCATCTTGATCCGTAGCTCGCAAGTTTTCCGTATCCATTTGTTGCTGGAATTTTTCGGGGTCGAGGCCGAAGAAACGGGGAATAAAATCTGTCAGCCACGATTTGATCCGGACTTGTTCTCCTCCATTAAATTGAGTGCGGTCGGATTCAAGGGAAACAAGAAGTAACCGGGCAGCATCTGCGACAACATTCAGATCTTGGAATGAGTATTCGAGTTGGTGTTTATTGGTGACAATTCCGTTGTCGCGGTTCTTCTTTCCTTCTTCATATTTGGCCTGGATCTCGCTGGTCAAAGTCTTCTGTTGGAAGTTCTTCTTATCAAGGTTCTTTGCGTTGATGCCTTGGTGATCAAGACTCTTCCAGAACTGCTTGTGGATCTGGTCACGCCATACCTTCTCCCATTCCCGTTGAACCTGCTTCCACTCCTCGAGCTTCTGCTTGAGTCTGGAAAGGACAATGGGAAGGACCGCCGTGGGGCGTGCAAACATTTCAGCCATGACTCGGGCTCCGATGTCGCGACCGTATACTTTCATGATGATACGCTTGGGAATAGCTTCGCTTGCCCCTCCCAAGCCTGGTGCAAGGACAAATGCAGCACGATCCGCTTCAGTCATGACGCCAATTTGCTGAACAATAGGCTCCATCAGTTGAATGGTTCGTTGGCAAGACTCGATGTGGAAGTCATAGTCGTGGCGTTCTTCTTCGATTCTGTGGAGGGCTTCTTCATATTGATTCTTCCGATGGGCAACAAATCCAGAATCCTCTGATGCCCAGGTCGGATGAGAAGCCCAGACATCATTTAGGACCTCGTAGCACATCCCATCGCGGCCTTTGCAAGTCTTGTTCTGATCGCGCTTAGGTAGGTGACGATAGCTCGGTCCTAGAGCACGACAATGTGACAGGTTGACACGACCGGGATCAGGGCGGGCTCGAGCCTCAACGATTTCCTCTTGCTCTTCGATGCCGAGGAAGTTCTTGAACCAAGCCATCAAGTCCGCACTGCCTCCGATAAACGACACGACTCTATCGGCCAAAGTGTACTTGTCAATAAGGTCTTGTGTGTACAAATTGATGAGTTTGAGGAATTCGGCGTAACTTGCGCGGTTACTGATCTGTTTTTTGGCGCGATCGAAGAAGCCGAGTTCTTCTTGAGTTGTCGACAAGCTTGGGAACGGTGGTAGCGGTTCTGGTGGTTGGGGGACAAGTGTGGGTGAAGTGACGAAAGTATCAGGCGCAGGCAGACGTTGCGTTGTGACTTTGGGGCGCTGAGAGTCAAGTTAGTGACGTGAAAGCGTGAGAGAGTTTACCACAGCACCACTCATAATGAGGGGCAATCGGCTGAATGTAAATCACAAAATGAACGTACCTTGCTAGCATTCCCAACCTGCACTGGTCCAGCTCTTGCACCTTGGTTCAGACTTGAGTCGGCAGCAGGTTGGGCAGCTATTTGATTCGACAGGGCAGTCCCAGGACCACCGCGACGCTTTTTGTTGTCTTTGCTGGTGCTAGGAGGATCGAACTGTCCCATGGGCGGCATCTTCGAGGTGGGTCTCGGAGTCTGAGCTTGAGGCACGGAGGCAGTTACATAGCTGGGTTCCCCACGGACATTACTCGTCTGCTCTTCTTGCGCCATAGCACGCGAAGCCTGAGCTTTGCCGTGGGCGGCTGATTCAGGTAGGAACTGTTTGAAATCCTCAAGCAAATCGGGCGCAGAGATGAACAATTGCGTAACCTGAGCGTAGACGTCCTGAATGGGTTTCGACTCTCTCTGGTAAGTTTGCAGAATCTCCAGAAATTGTTTGTAGATTTCTGGTTGTTGCGCAAAGCGATTCTGCTGAGTGTCAATAACATGATACAGATATTGCAAGGAAGTACAATACCTTAATTTTATTCACATAGCTGATGGCATGGTTAAATTCGACTGGCCCACCACGCTTCAATTCTCCAAGTGCAGCATTGCCACCGAATGCAGCACCCTGTTGTGCATATGTCTGTCCTGGTCCAGGGGATACAGCCAGAGCCGGTCTCGCCACCCCGTTTGTTACAGCAGTTACTGCATTTGTAAGTTGCGAGACACCGCGCTGTTCCTGTTGGCTTATCGTAGTTGCGGTCTCATCCGCAGGCCTCTCCACAGACTTGTAGCTAGGGAGTTCGGCAGATCTTGCACCTGGTGATGTTCCCAGAGTTTGGCCCCAGCCATGCCGACTCTCGAAGGGATCCTGACGATTTCCTGCAGGAAGGGCAGCTTGACTCACCCCTGCCGGCTCAAATTGGGCACGTCCTCTGCTTTGGAGCGATTGGGTCATCGTCCCACTTGGAGTGGTGACTCTGATCGCATTGGGGTTCTCTTCGGTTCCACACTCTATGCGATACCCCGGAGGTAGGAAAGTATTGAAGCCTTGGATGAGCGCGGGATGACCGTGGAAGAGTTCAGACACTCGCTCGATGACCCCAGGGGTGTCGATAGCCTGACTCTTGAAATCTTTCATGATGTCCAAAAATTTGTTGTACACATCGGGCTGGTCGCTGAAGCGCACTTTGACTTGGTCAAGGTAGCTCAGAGCATCGTTGAGAATTGGCTGTTGACCATGCGCAAGTTGAGCAGGCGCGGGCATCGGAGAAGGGCCAGGCATAAAAGGCTGCGGCTGCTGCGGCTGTGGAGCACCAGCTTGTTGATGAATAAATTGAGACGATCTTTGAGGTTCATGTGGTGGCGGGCCTCCAAAAAGGCTATTGTTTGGGGGGAGTTGTGGCCCATTGTGTTGTAACGCGCCAGCGCCACCATTTGCGAGCAGGCCATTTGGACCATGGATCGAGTTTTGCACTTTGGAGGCGACTGGTTGGTGAATTGGGATTGAACCAGCATGGCTTTGGAGGGGGCGCTGCTGCTGCTGCTGCTGCTGCTGCTGCTGCTGCTGTTGTTGTTGTTGTTGTTGTTGTTGTTGTTGTTGTTGTTGCTGTTGTTGTTGATGTTGCTGTTGTTGCTGTTGCTGTTGTTGATGCTCGTGCTGCATGCGTTCCAGACGCTCTCGCTCTCTGGCATCGCGCTCACGCAGAATCATGTCGTCTCGATGTCTCTGGATCTCTCGGTCTCTGAATTCCTGTTCCCTCATTTCGCGGTCTCGTAATTCTCTTTCTCGGTTGATATATGGGGGTGAATGTTGAGACATTGGGTGACCCAGAGGAGCCATGGGATGACCCTGAGGTTGCGGCGGAGGAGGTTGGGTATTATACTGATGCTGCGGTTGATGGGTTGACGGGCCTTGTGTTAGATCTGCGATGGAGAGGCTGTGGCTTCCGGAAGGCTGTGAGTGGTGCTGGTGATAGGAGGACGGCGGAGGAGGTAAAACATGCGGTGGTGGTTGCGAAGGACCACTTGGGCTAAACGCAATGCCACAATCATTAGCTTCTCCAGCAATTTGGAAGGATTCAAGAAAGACTTGAGAGGTGCACTCAATCAGGCAGAACCTGGCTGTGGGCAGGGCAAATACAAACATACCCAAAGCTGGAAAACGGTCTTCCCGGCAGCGGGGCCTCGCCTTGAGGAGGTCCTCCTGGCCCACGCCAATGATCACCTGGATTCTGATTCATGTTGAGATAGCGATTCAGCGGAGGGAATTGATGCGGTCGTCGTTCACTCGGTCTCCGTTCCTGCGCATCTCATAGTTGGGGATCACGCAGCTCAGCGGACACGTGTACGACAGGAAGTCCGAAGTGGGCGGCTTGAACTAGACAAGTAGATGACAGAGAGCTGGTCAAACGACTTCGCCCATATATGAGCAAACAGAATGGAATCCGTACAAAACGACCTTGTCTGGGAGAGAGGTCAAGTGTGAATGGTCCCTTGCTAAGTAGGTGAGGAAAAAGACGATCAGGGGACCCTTCTCCAACGTTGGCAGCGCTGGTGGTGGCGACGTGCGTACGGACCTTAGATGGAGAAACTCTTTTCTGCCTGACCAAAGCTCCACTCTCCCGATCAACCCATTCCTAAGGAACACAGACTGTGAGCACAGCCCCAGTACCTTGGTCAGACAGAATTGTTTACGACGATTAAGCTCATCGGCATACTTTCCTCATTTGCTAGTTTCATCTGTGAATTCTCCACGCTCCCGGATCACAAACAACAATACTGGGTAAGTAATGGCTTCCTTCCCATGGGATCCTCCGTTCCCAGCAGCCGACTACTCCATAGGTCTAGTAAAATTGTGCCATCAGGCCCTAGAAGAACTTGCTAGCCAGCCCCATCAATCCAGAGCTGCCGCCTCCCTGACTCTTCATGTACATCTGAAGAGCCATCTTCGCAGCTTGGTTGACTGCCGACTGCTTGTCTGTTCCCCCCTGCACATTTCCTTGGCTGCTCTGCTGGTCAAACAACTTGGACGCTTCCTGCATGGCCATGGAGATCATCTGTGACTGTGATCCCGAGCCTCCCGAGCCTCCCGAGCCCCCTGAACCGGAAAACATTTTCAAGGCTTGCATTGCCGCTCCAGCTCCTAGACTCGATGCGTCATGCTGTTGGTCACCCCCACCCTGCTGGTAGAGCTGTTGATGGCTTTGCTGGAGGCGACCTTCGTCGATGTTCTCGTTTTGAGCGCTGTGCTGGTTGTTGCCGAGAAAGGACATGGCTTGGGAGAAAAGACCAGAATCTCCAGAAGCGCCATGTTGCTGGCTATGGCGGAGAACTTCATCTTGATCGAAGTTGGCCGGGCCGCTACCACCACCGCCCCCTCCATATCCCTCATGATGGCGACCCTCCTGGCGACCCTCCTGGCGACCATGTTGTCTGGGTGGTTCATTTCCATAACCACCGCCTTGATTGCCACCTCCATACTCGTCGTTTCCACCCTGGCCTCCGCCCTGTCTTCCGAAACCGCCGCTTTGATTGCCACCATATTCATCATTTCCGCTCCGACCTCCTCCCTGTCTTCCATTGTCATTATCCTGCCCTTGATTATCGTTGAATTGTTGGCCTTGATCGTAGTAGTTATCACCACCTCGACCGCCGCCACCATACTCGCTAGGGTCGGTCTGACCATAGCCACCTCGTCGGTCGTCGTTGTAAGACATCGCTGGTGAGACAAGGTGCCGAAGGGATTAGGGATTGTAGGGAGGTGGAGGGAGAAAGAAGTTGTGCCAAGGAAGACCAGAAGGGTGTCTTATATAGCGTCCGGTAGCAAACCAAGTGGGCAGTAACTATCTCGATTCACCAGTCAGGGACAGACGTCGTAGACACGAGGTGCAAGTCGACAGCTGAAAAGAAGCCGCGTTGACGGTGGGGTGATGAACGAGAGCCGACGTCATTCGCCTGCAGGAGTAACTTAGTGATGCACTTAGCAGCCTGTTTCCACTTCAAGCTTTCAAGCTCACAGTAGCGAGGCACAACAATGATGGCCATTCGCTGATGCTCCCTACTATTTCGTAGCCAAACCCAAACTCTCCTCTTTGCGCCCCGCCGATTTTCTTGGTGCTATTGGACGAGTAGACGAATTACATCAAGGATGGCGAGCGCTAGCATGCCAGCACAGTGTGAATGTGCCACAATGTGCCCAAACGACCGGTCCGACCCCGGGAATCAGCCTCAAACGCTGGACTAGATGTGCTCACACTGACCATGGAGTACTGTGCTCGCAAATTCCAGAAGACCAACTAGAAAAGGCATAAGCAGGAATGCTGGGAGCAAGGCTGGCCCATCCACCCAACACCAATGCCAGAGCTGACCCAGCACCATACCTCCTCCAAATCGCTTGACCACGATAATTGACAACCCGTTCCACTCCCTTGACAGCAACAAATGGCTTCACAATCGACCTACAAGCGGTGTCTACAAGCTCCTCATTGACACTTACCACATGCGCATGGAGGACGGCTCCACGTTCGGCGGCATTGTCCCCGACAACAGCATCTACGGCGAAGCAGCCTCGAATACGTAAAGATGCTTCGGTCAATTCTTGCAGAAGGTCGACTCAGAACGCCGTGAATTAGCGCCTGCATGGTGATCCAAGGAAACGGCACAAGAATGTGAACAGGCGGGACGTAAAGACCGACCAGGGCTCATTGGACGGTGTAGTTGAGAAGAACGATGGCACGGAGCACATTGTGAATTTTTGGACAAACCCCTTGTTCCCGATGCAAATCAGGCTGTTTGGCGAGCAAACCTACGGCAGTGGCCTAGGTGGTCAGCCCAGTGGCGGCTCAATATTGGCGATGCAGGTGGTGTCCGAAACCAACCAAATATCGGAAGGGTCGACATCGACGGATCATCATTATTATTACCAACCTTACTTTTTGTCCTCTATGCAAGTGTTTCATATCTCCGGAGTATCGGCCGAGGGACCAAGACCGAAGAGCGAAGACTGCGGACTCTCCGAAGGTCGGCGCAGCATGACGTAACCAGGCACGAGAACATAAAGTGGTTACCTAGGTGCTACTCCGTAATAAGTGTGGTAAAGTCTCCGTGCTTTGAACTCACATTTCTCAACTAGCATTTTCGGACTGACTGCCTGTCCTCCTCAAACCCTCCCACTCTTGTGACGACCCTTGATCCTCCTCACGATACAGACAACTCCTATCCCTAACATAGGTGGGCGCTTTAACACCTCCATCTCCACCATCTCAGTTACACATTCGCACGACAGATCGAAAATGTCAACCTCGGCGCCCACGCGACAGACACTGCGCCACCTGCGGCGCCTTTGCGCCTTTGAATATGCCTCGACGACTCCCTCGAGAACAAGACACAATCCTTTGCCAGGCCCGCCGCTGCTCTCTAACGCGCATCCTCAACGATCGTCTGCGGTCCGTCTCTCGCACCGAGCATTCAGCAGTGGCACGAGATGCTTAAACCCTCAACCCCCGCCGGCTTCAGATCCAACAACCTCTCCCCAATCTACCCCTTCAATCCCGGACATAYCMMC